>OZ024746.1:15239007-15271507 GCA_964016885.1 Eledone cirrhosa | reverse complement strand
GATGAGTGTTACCGTGAAATTTACGTGTAAGTGGCTGACACTCATACACTTAACATAATTCTCAGGAAGATTCAGTGTGACACAGTATGTGACATGGCTCACCTTTTGAATTACAGGTACAACTCATATTTTTGCCAGCTGGATCAACATTAAATAAACTATCTGTAAATATGTTTCATTAAACCCTGCTGCATATCAAATAAATATTTCTTCTGACACATGGGAAGGCGTGCTTCCGTGAATTCAACTTACAACCTTACGTCAGCCGAACACACGTCCTACTATGCCAAAGGGTTCAGAACGTAATATTTATTTGAACAGTGAATCCAGCAGGATTTAACGACCAAGATATATATTTGGCAGTTATCAAGCCGTAAACAATCTTTCGTTTCTCTTGGCAGAGATTATAACGCTTGTCTGTTAAATAAAGACGAAGGAGGATGTACGCGAGAAGAACGAGATAAACTATTGCCATCCAATTGCCGTAAGTACACTTACCACACTTACTTTCTTCTATTTATCATAATATATTTGGTGTTCTTATAAATCTGGTTCCTTCCCGTTCTTGGAGACAGCTAAGGAACGAAGAACTGGATGGCACTGAACACATTTTTCTCTGGACTTTCTCTTGGGGAGAAATGTTGAATATTATCGAGCAGTGTGAGAAAATGGGTTATATAATAATTGTTTCTACTTTTGGCACAAGGCCAGCAATTACCCAGTACATTACTGGTACTTTATTTTATCGACCCCGTAAGGATGAAAGGCAAAGTTAACCTCGGCGGGATTTGAACTCAGACTATAAAGGGCCGTAACTGTATCAGTCAAAGCATGGTGTCCGACCCTCTACTATGTAACGCACCGAAACACGTGTCAGCCTCTGCAATATTTAATAAATGAATCATTGGATATCATCAAAAGTTCCCTAATGTTTTTTTTTTTATTAACCTATATATATTGGCGGCGAATTGGCAGATTCGTTAGAACGTCAGATAGAATACTTTACGGCATTCATTCCGTCTCTCTGCTCTCTGAGTACAAATCTTGCCGAGGTCAACTTTGCCTTTCATCCTTTCAAGGTCTATTAAAAAAAATACCAGTCTAGTACTGGGGTCGATTCTTCCTCTCTCAGGAAGAAATCTGCTGTACTCAGATCTGGAGAGGGATGGGCTCCGCCAGGCTGAAAATGCCCAAGAAACGCCGTATGCCAATGCGGCGCCCCGACCACTCTATCAGGAGTTAAGAGACCATACATACGTATATATTAATATATATATATAGATATGTGTGTGTGGGGTATGTGTGTATAGGGGGAGGGTCTTGTGTGTGTACGTCTGTATGGAAATATATACTTATATATAATTATATTCCAGGATGTTATGTTTCATGCGGTGAAGAGTTCCGAAATGCTATCAACAGTCGACAAACCCATTTTTGTTAGTAAGTAATCAAATACACCAGTTATGCAAATAATGTTGTCTTTTATTGGCCACAAGAAACGTTGTAGTTTCTAAGTTATGTAACATCACGAGATTTCATTGTCACAATTATACAAATGTTAACTATTGTCAACTAAGATTTAAATACTGTAGTGTATTGTTGATTTACTCTATATTGAACAATGTATGGCCGGATCATATTCATCTATAATAACAGACATATAGATAAGCTGAGCTCAATCTCAACCCCAAACATGCATGGTGAAAGCATTATTTCAACTATTGCAACGCCAATACTACAAGATATTTATATATGTAGAGATTGATGGTCATCCTTCGCTTTCGACGATGAATGCTCCAGTTGTTTGAAAATATTGTAACTCCTATACTACGACTCCAGAAGATATTTATATATGGGCTAGTGTAGAGAATAATTTGTTGTGGGTTAGTGTTGGTAATGTTGTTGTGGGTTAGTGTTGGTAATATTGTTGTGGGATAGTGTTGGTAATATTGTTACTGTGGGTTAGTGTTGGTAATATTGTTGTGGGTTAGTGTTGGTAATATTGTTACTGTGGGTTAGTGTTGGTAATATTGTTGTGGGTTAGTGTTGGTAATATTGTTGTTGTGGGTTAGTGTTGGTAATATTGTTGTTGTGGGTTAGTGTTGGTAATGTTGTTGTGGGTTAGTGTTGGTAATGTTGTTGTGGGTTAGTGTTGGTAATGTTGTTGTGGGTTAGTGTTGGTAATATTGTTGTGGGATAGTGTTGGTAATGTTGTTGTGGGTTAGTGTTGGTAATATTGTTACTGTGGGTTAGTGTTGGTAATATTGTTACTGTGGGTTAGTGTTGGTAATATTGTTGTGGGTTAGTGTTGGTAATATTGTTGTTGTGGGTTAGTGTTGGTAATATTGTTGTTGTGGGTTAGTGTTGGTAATATTGTTGTTGTGGGTTAGTGTTGGTAATGTTGTTGTGGGTTAGTGTTGGTAATGTTGTTGTGGGTTAGTGTTGGTAATATTGTTGTTGTGGGTTAGTGTTGGTAATATTGTTGTGGGTTAGTGTTGGTAATGTTGTTGTGGGTTAGTGTTGGTAATATTGTTACTGTGGGTTAGTGTTGGTAATATTGTTACTGTGGGTTAGTGTTGGTAATATTGTTGTGGGTTAGTGTTGGTAATATTGTTGTGGGTTAGTGTTGGTAATATTGTTGTGGGATAGTGTTGGTAATATTGTTGTGGGTTAGTGTTGGTATTATTGTTACTGTGGGTTAGTGTTGGTAATATTGTTGTGGGTTAGTGTTGGTAATATTGTTGTTGTGGGTTAGTGTTGGTAATATTGTTGTTGTGGGTTAGTGTTGGTAATATTGTTACTGTGGGTTAGTGTTGGTAATATTGTTACTGTGGGTTAGTGTTGGTAATATTGTTGTGGGTTAGTGTTGGTAATATTGTTGTGGGATAGTGTTGGTAATATTGTTGTGGGTTAGTGTTGGTAATATTGTTACTGTG
Organism: Eledone cirrhosa; assembly: GCA_964016885.1. Classification (NCBI taxonomy): domain Eukaryota; kingdom Metazoa; phylum Mollusca; class Cephalopoda; order Octopoda; family Eledonidae; genus Eledone; species Eledone cirrhosa. The sequence goes on along the minus strand of OZ024746.1, from coordinate 15,268,571 downwards.
GGTTAGTGTTGGTAATATTGTTGTGGGTTAGTGTTGGTAATATTGTTGTGGATTAGTGTTGGTAATATTGTTGTGGGTTAGTGTTGGTAATATTGTTACTGTGGGTTAGTGGTGGTAATATTGTTGTAGGTAAGTGTTGGTAATATTGTTGTGGGTTAGTGTTGGTAATATTGTTGTGGGTTAGTGTTGGTAATATTGTTACTGTGGGTTAGTGTTGGTAATATTGTTGTGGGTTAGTGTTGGTAATATTGTTGTGGGTTAGTGTTGGTAATATTGTTGTGGGATAGTGTTGGTAATATTGTTACTGTGGGTTAGTGTTGGTAATATTGTTGTGGGTTAGTGTTGGTAATATTGTTACTGTGGGTTAGTGTTGGTAATATTGTTACTGTGGGTTAGTGTTGGTAATATTGTTGTGGGTTAGTGTTGGTAATATTGTTGTGGGATAGTGTTGGTAATATTATTGTGGGCTAGTGTTGGTAATATTGCTGTTGTGGGTTAGTGTTGGTAATATTGTTGTGGGTTAATGTTGGTAATATTGTTACTGTGGGTTAGTGTTAGTAATATTTTTACTGTGAGTCAATCTTGCTAATATTGTTACCTTATGTTATCATTAGCTGTGCTAAAAATCTTCATAACCATCTAAAGAAATGTTTCTATCAACAGCTATCGTGGAGTACTTGAAAAATGCATGACTTCCAATCCGTTCTGTCTCGGTGTATCCACGTATCTACTCAACGATTTCCAAACCAAGTGTCGTAAGTAAATATTTATTCGACGCAATGTCTTATTAAGATTTTGTATTATGTTTATTCAACAAGATTCCATTAAATTATATAATGTTTGTAATAATTATTTTAAGTAAGTCGAAGAGACAAACAGATCCAATATTTACCTCTCCGTAATCCAAACATAGTTTTGTTGAATTAGAATTTTCTAACCCGCTTACTAACTCGCTTCTGAAAGAACCCGCTGAAAGTGGGAACTCTTCCCCCAAGACCCTCCCACTGGGCGAAGAAGAAGAAGAAGAAGAAGAAGAAGAAGAAGAAGAAGAAGAAGAAGAAGAAGAAGTGAAGGTGGTGGTGGTGGTCGTGGTTACTAAAGTCTGCTGGCGTTAACTTAACTCAAACTTTTGAAATTAAAACTACAAGAAATAGTTGGGTGCCAAACCTAAACCAGAGCATACAACTAAAAATCAGGTTTCATCGGAGGTTATCAAGATGTAAAACGGATCTCTCTCTCTCTCTCACTATATATATATATATATATATATATATATATATATATATATATATATATATATATATATATATATATATATATATATAACGAGGGAAATGTGGTAAGGAACCAGGTGGACCATAACGCACCAAAGTACTCAATACTTAGGGTAGTAGAGTGGGTAATAGGAACGAGTAGGACCCCGACGGCTGAGCTCAAGCCGTTTCGACGGGTAATTTTTTTTTTTTTTTTTTTTTTTTAGTCCAGAATTAGCCGTCGAAACGGCTTGAGCTCAGCCGTCGGGGTCCTACTCGTTCCTATATATAAATATATATATACCATCATTTATCTATCTCTGTCTCTATCTCTCCTTCTCTGGAAGAAATTAGCTGTGTTCAGACCTGGTGAGTGATGAGCTCTACCATGTTTAAAACCCACGACACACTCTGTCATACTACAGCGACTGTACGACTCCACCTGCAGTTAAGGGGCCAGTACATACATGACACACTCTGTCATACTACAGCGACTGTACGACTCCACCTGCAGTTAAGGGGCCAGTATATACATGACACACTGTCATACTACAGCGACTGTACGACTCCACCTGCAGTTAAGGGGCCAGTACATACATGACTAAATATGCCAAATAATGACTATCACCTTTAGAATTATACTCTAGACCTCAATCCATCAGTAAATTGTAACTCAGTTTCTAACCCATTGACTGCGTGTGCTGACGTTAGGAAATGAATGATCGATTCATCGATCCTTATGAATTAGTGAAGCAATGGAAGTGTTCGAAATTAGAAAATGTGAGTGTCCCAAATGCAGAAAATAGCTGTAATAACAATCGATCACTATAAATAATAGTTGTAGAAATTGGGAAAAAATTACCCTTAGAGACAGGCAAAAATGTAGGTCGGGGGACAACAACGAGGACTCGAACCCTGTATCTCTCAAATACGGTGCGCTTGGGACTCTGGTATTTTTCAAATTTTGCTTGATTTTTTAAACAGCTGTGATTATTTGTATGTCTTCGTTTCAGCATGTAAAGTTGAAAACTGTTTAACTCGTCAGTTTGATAGCAACACAGGGAATGTCAGTTGTGTGTAAGTAGCGCTTCCTTATTTAAATATAACTATATTTCTGAAGGTTCCAGAATGAAAAACATCGTATGACAATTATATATGTATATTTCTTTTTCTATTTCTTCTTCAACCTTCTTTCCTCTTTTCTTTACTTCTTTATTCACCCTTCTTTTCTTTTCTTCTTTATTCACTCCCACTTTTCTTTACTTCTTTTTTAAGGCCAGGAGTTCAATTACCCCTGGCGTATTGTATCCTTAAGCAAAACACCTAACTTCAGTTTGCTTCGGTTCACTCAGTTGGCAAAAAATGAGTCGTACCTGTATTTCAAAAAGTCAAATCTCCCCCCTCCACCCCCTTTCTTCTGTGGCACAAAAGTCCTCGCATTTCCCCTCCTTTTCCTCTCATTTATAGCATTTATAGTCCTTTCCTCTACTTTCCAATAGAGCCAGATCTGCCCCTCCCCCTATTTTCTTTCTTTATAATGTTATTTATATAACTGGGAATAATGTTATTTAACTGGGAATAATGTTATTTATATAACTGGTAATAATTGTTTCTACTTTAGGCACAAGGCCAGCAATTACCCAGTGCATTACTGGTACTTTATTTTATCGACCCCGTAAGGATGAAAGGCAAAGTCAGGGAATAATAAAACCTTTTTATGTCTTCTTTCTCCTTTTTTATTTCTCTCTTCTTTTACTTCTTTATTTCACCCTCTCTCTCTCTCTTTTTATTTCACCTTCTCTCCCTCTCCTTTAGTTCACCCCCCTCTCTCTCTCTGTTCTTTATTTCACCCTCTCTCTCTCCCCTCCTTTATTTCACCCTCTCTCTCTCCCTCCTTTATTTCTCCCTCTTCTTTATTTCACTCCCCTCTCTCTCTCTACTCTATTTCACCCTCTCTCTGTCCCTCCTTTATTTCACCCCCTCTCTCACTCTCTTCTTTATTTCACCCCCTCTCTCACTCTCTCTCTCTCTCTCTCTCTCTCCTTTATTTCACCCCCTCTCTCCTCTATTTCACTCCTCTCTCTCTCTCTCCTCTATTTCACGCCCTCTCTCTGCCCCCCCCCCCCAATCCAGACTAGTTTATCCCTATTACGTGACAATCACAATGAACCGGCAAAGTGGGTTGATATGTGGTCGTTCGACATGCTAACAATAACAGTCAAATCTTCCTCAAGTCTTAAAAAAAAGGCTGGACACATTTGATAATATGATACTAGATACGTCTGAACAGATGGGGTGGCTATGGTTGGAACACCTTTCAGCATAAGTACACTTAGTAACGATTGAACCTAGGCTTAACTACTAATACTAAAACTACTCCTACTATTACTACTACCCCCACCATAACTACTACTACTACTACTGCTGCTGCTGCTATTACTACTACTACTACCCCTTCTACTAATACTACTACTACCACTATTAATATTACTATTACCCCCACCATAACTACTACTACTACCACTACTATTATTACTACCACTACTATTACTACTACCACCACTACTAATACTACTACTACTACCACTATTACTATTACTACTACCCCCACCATAACTACTACTACTACTCATACTACTACTACCACCACTACTATCACCACCAATACTACTACTACTACCACCACTATTACTATCACCACTACCACTACTACCACTATCACTACCACTACTACCATTACTACCACCACTACTACTACAACTATCTCTACTACTACTACAACTATCACTACCACTGCTACCATTACTACCACTTCCACCACTACAAACACCACTACTAATACTACAATGGACCACAGAGACAAACTAATTTTCACCCAATTGATTTCTTCAAAACAGCGTGTGTGTGTGCAAAAGGCAAACAGAAATAACAAAGCAAACGACACAGTACTATGAAGAAATATATTAGTAGTTTTACGCTTGATTATAACAAAACTAAGTATCTGAACAAATATCTATCTATAGTCGCGTATGGGACAAATCCAGTTGACTGCCGTGTCCATAGTAAGGATCAAACCGCCAGCCTCTTTCAAAAACGAAAGAGAGGCGGTTTTCCTCTGTACAGTGGCTATGGTGAAAGAAGTTATATGGTGGACGAGGTTGAGAGGACTGAGGACAGATGCCTTTCTCTCCGGACAACAATTGATTCCCTTCTTTAAGTATCACTTTAGAAGGAGAATCAGGGTGGAGAGAGAGGCTCTGCACCCCAGTAAATTTACTGAAAGGTGGGTGAATGAAGCGAAAATGGCCTGAGTGATTGGGTCTTCTCTGTTTATAAGCTTGTAGGTTGAAGAAGAGAGCAAAAGGAAGAAAGGAGCACTTGCACAACACGCTCCTGGAGTTGAGGGTTGTTCTATCGAAGGGGTATTAAACAACCCATTTGTGGCGCCTCCCCCCTATTGGGGATTTCGATTGTTGTAATTGTTTGTTTTTATATTTTTTACACGACTGTATGTAAAATCCCCGGCATGTATTTGTATTGTCCCCTTTTCTTGTGCGCCCTTGTGGCTAATAAAGAAATATATCTATATGCCCCCATTAGTCTATACAGTAAAATATTAAAACATAAACCAGTAAAAAAGGTCCCTGTCGTCTGTGAAGTTATTTCAGTGTCCTGTCACTCTGTATCTATTATTTTCTGATGGCAGTATCGGTAGAGGGTCGGACGCCATGCTTTGCAGCAAAGATTTATGGCCCTTTATAGTCTGAGTTCAAATCCCGCCGAGGTTAACTTTGCCTTTCATCCTTACGGGGTCGATAAAATAAAGTACCAGTAATACACTAGGTAATTGCTGGCCTTGTGCCAAAGGTAGAAACAATTATTTTCTGATATTGCTGTAAACTCGTACAACTTCGCCGTCTCAATCAATACCCACAATAAAGTACATAATATCCAAACTTCGATCATCTCTTAAACTGTAGGATATTTCTTTATTATCAAAAAGAAAAAGAAATACAAAATTTGTTTTCGTTCTAGCATGGCGGATACGTAAATGCATTCGTGAGTGAATAATATAATTGTTTCTACTTTTGGCACAAGGCCAGCAATTCACCAGTGCATTACTGGTACTTTATTTTATCGACCCCCGTAAGGATGAAAGGCAAAGTTGACCTCGGCGGGATTTGAACTCAGAATGGCAAGGGTTGTAACTATGCGTCAAAGCATGGCGTCCGACCCTCTACCGTTAATAATAATATCATTAATATTCAGTTCGTTTGTAAGCAAACAGCCCACGTGTTCAAGACGAATAACGTCATCTTTTTGTTCCAGCGGTAGCAGAGAGAAAAAACAATCTTCCCAGTATTACTTAAAATGATACAAATGTTTCGGGGTTATTGCCCCTTATCAAGATTGTGTATTTGTCTCCCTTCTGCTACATCCTGGAACTGTTGAGAATATATAGAGAAGATTATTTTTCTCTCAGCTACCGCTGGAACAAATAGTTGACATTAGTCGTCTTGAACGCATGGCAAAATGAGGCTGTTTACAATATTATTATTATTCACTCATGAAAAATAAATAAAATGTGCTTATACATTCCAGGAAATATTTGGGTTGTTTGTCTGGAGGACCAGTGTCAAAGAACTATGCCGGTTGTGCATCAGCTAAACGGGTGCGGCAAGTGATGGCTGAGAAGAATTATAAGATTACAAATCAGGAAGGAACTTGGATATTGAACAAAGATTGCCGTTAGTATTTTCATCATCTAAAGTACTTATTTCAAATTCTCGAATTTTCTAATCAATTATAAACCTGTTGATACATTCAACAATGTCTTCTCACAGAATCTTCTCCAATCATGTTATTCAAAGTATTTTTGTAATGTCTACATCGATATATACATCAATGTCTATTTTATTGTTAACTTTCCTGTCTATATTAATGGGGTTTTTTCACAGTTGTCTTCCATGTCAACTTTGATGCTTTTTCTTAAATATTTTCTCCAATGTCTTTTACAATCTCTTTCTCACTGACCTCTTCAATGTCCTCTTCCATGTTTACACCAATGTCAACTTCAATGGCTTCCCCAAGATGTTCGTCAAAGGTTTCATCAAATTCTCCTTCAGTATTATTTAATACTTGCCCGTACACCTTCTACTCACACACACACTGTCTTTCTCCCACTCTTTTCCCATCTCTGTCTCTCACACACACACTCATACACACATTTTCACACACACTCAATCAAATACAGACAATTATCTACAATCCACCCAATTATACATAAAGATACATGTACTATATCTCTCATGTTCATTTCTACTCTTTCTCTTCCAGGTTGTGTAAATAAATGTGCTAAAGAAGAACTTGATTTCTGGCCAGGCTGTGGGTAAGTATTACATGAATAATGTACTACGTTATTAGTTAACGATTCAGCAGAGAGCCATTAGTTAATACTGTACTATACTTGTCTACTTATTGATTTCATCTTTTCTACAACTTTTGTAGGAGTTGGAGGGGGGTGGGTTCTGCCAGGTTTAAAGTAGCCAAGAAACGCTGTATGTCATTTTGGTGCCCCTATATATTCAATGAAAAGAAAGCCGGATTCCAAATATCCCTTTAATGTTATATATATATATATATATATATATATATATATATATATATATATATATATATATATATATTTCGTTTCTGAATTTGTTTAGCAAGATTCTTTATCTGAAATCGTGTGTTGAAACCGATATTGTTATACTTTGGGAGGGTCATGTTGCCAAAATGGCGTAGGACAGAACAAAGGAGAGGCACAGAAACAAAGAAAGGAATCCCCAGTCACTGAAGAGGTCACAGAGTGTGTGACGAAAGAACTATGACTATATATAAACAACTATCTGGTTGTGGAACCAACCAACCAGAAATTTATAAATTTATAAACTTATTATAAATTTATTATAATAAATAAATTGAAGTGAAAGCAACTGGTGCGTGTGTTTCTTATTGGCAACATGACCCTCCCAAAGTATAACAATATATATATATATATATATATATATATATATATATATATATATATATATATATATATTAATTCAAAATATTAACAAAAATAGACATTCGTGTGATCAAGTATATTTTATTATACATATTTCAGAGGTACTGAGCTATCTTCAACGGTACGTCCTCATCAGATAAAATAAGATGATGCATGAGATACCCTGACTAAGTAGATGGTTAAAATTCAGTCATGGCAGTGAATAAGATATGACAAAACTCAATATTTATATACGTTAAGATTGAGACATGAAAAAATTACATATAATACAGAGGGTGCGTGATTTATTCATTGAAACTTGTTTAACCTTTAAATATATATATATATATATATATATATATATATATATATATATATATATATATATATATATATAACATTAAAGGAATATTTGTGTGTGTGTATATATATATATACACACACACACATATATATATATATATATATATATATATATATATATATATATATATATATATATATATATATATATATATATATGTGTGTGTGTGTGTGTGTGTGTGTGTATGTAAAAGGTAAACAGAAATAACAACACAATCGGTACAGTATATGGAAGGGATATATTGGGTTAACGCATGAGGAAAAGATTCAGGACCCCAACGGCTGAGCTCCAGCCGTTTCGACAGCTAGATCCGAACAGTTCGCATCTAGCTGTCGAAACGGCCGGAGCTCAGCTGTCGGGGTCCTGAATCTTTTCATATTACCCACTCTACTACCCCAAGTATCGAGTACTCTGGTGCGTTATGGTCCACCTGGTATCTTACCACATACACACCCTCTTTGTTATATATGTGTGTGTGTGTTTGTGTGTGTGTCTACATGGGGTAAAGGAAAGACACAGAAAATATGGTGAAGGGTGACATATGGAAATTACTCGCTCGTCAGCTGTCTCCTGGGTGCCTTTGTAGTTTCGGATACTTTAAAAGACAGTAATGCCCCACTCTCCCGTCTAACTCCACAGGGCAACAATAGTCTCTAAGTAAAGAAAATTATTAGGACAAAACAACAATACAGATTAGAAATAGAATTTCGCTTCAAGCATAGCTTTATACAAATATGTATAGAAATTTCGTATTTCTAAAGAAACACGGTCTTAGGAAGCCGTAGCTATGCAAACACCGGGACTAACGCCCTCTGGTGGTGTCCAGCAGAAGCAAGGGGAACAACCGTCTATGCATTTCAGGCTTGACTGGCCTTCGTCAGGACGGTCCCTCCCCCAGTACAGATATTTATATATAATAGTTTTCATGAAAAGGATTCGAACTACCTCTATGAACCTTTCTTATTTAACTTTCAGGCCAGCAGAAAAAGTTGCCAGGTGCTATTTAAATGAACATTGCTCCATTGAACATATTAAACCTTATTTAACTTTATGCGGTAAGAAACTCTGTCTTTGTTCTTTTTCCTTTTTATTTTCCTCTTCCTCCTTCGAGTTTTAATCTTCTTTCTCTTTTTCTTTATTTGACTATAACTTTATCTCTATGGTTTCTGGTTTAGGCACAAGGCCAACAATTTTGCAGGGAAGGGAAAATCGATGAAATCGACCCCAGTTCGTTACTGGTACTTTTATTTATCGACAACCCTAAGGATGTAAGGCAAAACTAACCACGGTGGTATTTGAACTCAAAACGTAAAGGGCCATAACTCTATGCTGCAGAGCATGTTGTCTGACGCTCTACCGATTACTACCAACCCACCACCCTTTTATTTCTATAAATGCTTTCAAATTATAGAATAGCCTCATCCTAACTATGGACACACTAACGAAACGGATCTACATTGTCCATTAAACACCCACTTCCTTCATATATTTGTATCTGTTGATGGCTTTGTTCGGACCTATCAACTTACATATCAAAATTTAACCTCCAATATTGATTATTGTTTGTTAGTTTGTTTTTGTTGTTGTTTTTTTCTATTATAAAATGTTCTAGAACTTTTCGGTCACGTGACTGCATATTATAAAACATGATATTTTCAAGTTTTTGAAGAATCTCCCAACTTTATGTCTGTCAAATACGTACGATTCGTTAGTTATTCCCACCGATAATTCCCCTCTTTATGACTTCTCTCTAAGACACGGAGTCTTGCATGCTCTTTTGGAACGAAACCAAGATTTAATGATTGCCAAGCTTGGCAATCATTAAATCTTGGTCTCGATACCACTGGATGACATCTTGAGGGAAACTTATTTACCATATCTTGGATCGTCCCAAACCTCAGATCGTCCCAAACCTCAGATCGTCACACGCCTTGGATCGTCCCAAGCCTTGGATCGTCCCAAACCTTGGATCGCCCCAAACCTTAGATTGTCCCAAACCTTAGATTGTCCCAAACCTTAGATTGTCCCAAACCTTAGATTGTCCAAAACCTTGGATCGTCCCAAACCTTGGATTATCCAATATCTTGGATCGTCCCAAACCTTGGATCGTCCCAAACCTCAGATCGTCCCAAACCTCAGATCGTCCCAAACCTCAGATCGTCCCAAACCTTGGATCGTCCCAAGCCTTGGATCGTCCCAAACCTTGGATCGCCCCAAACCTTAGATCGTCCCAAACCTCAGATTGTCCCAAACCTCAGATCGTCCCAAACCTTGGATCGTCCCAAACCTTAGATCGTCCCAAACCTTGGATCGTCCCAAACCTTGGATCGCCCCAAACCTTAGATCGTCCCAAACCTCAGATTATCCCAAACCTCAGATCGTCCCAAACATTGGATCGTCCCAAACCTTGGATCGTCCCAAACCTTGGATCGTCCCAAACCTCAGATCGTCCCAAACCTTAGATTGTCCCAAACATTGGATCGTCCCAAACCTTGGATCGTCCCAAACCTTGGATCGTCCCAAACCTCAGATTGTCCCAAACCTTAAGCGTGGAAACACTTGGTTGAGAAGAGTTTTCTTTCCTGAAGACATTCTGCTGTCCAGCTTTCCTGAGAGCTTTTTTTTTTACCACCGGAAACTGTTTGGAAGTCTGTCTGATGGAATGTACCTGTAATTCAAATGGTCATCCTTGTCACTCACTATGTAACACTGAATCTGCCTGAGAATTACCTTAAGGTCTCCATGTGTTTTGGGAATCCTCAGCCATGTGTTAATTTCATGAGCAGGCAGTACCTTTGATCGAACAACCCAAACACTTATCGTAGACACCGACGGAATACCGTAAAGCTAAGCGAGCATTGCTATAACACCGTCAATATATTGTATGTGTCTGTTGAATCTTTATTGATTTTTTTTTTTTTTTGCAGCTTGTGAAGACGTGTGCAAAACCGAAATCTCATCTGTTGTGGCAGTAGCAAACTCCTCTCTTGATGTTTTGTGCAAGTAAGTTGTTATATACTGTTACCAGTATCGGTAGAGAGTCGGACGCCATGCTTTGAAGCATAGAGTTACCTCCCTGTATGATCTGAGTTCAAATCCCGCCGAGGTTAACTTTGCCTTTCATCCTTACGGGGTCGATAAAATAAAGTACCAGTAATGCAATGGGTAATTGCTGGCCTTGTGCCAAAAGTAGAAACAATTATTTATAGCTTATCACAGACTTTATTATTTTGAATGAAAACACATATATGACATGCATGAAAGTGAATCAAAAGTGTTTACTGCCTATCTCTCATGTACTTTACTTCTTTAGTCTGTTTTAGTTATCACAGCTAAAAGGGCGGTGGTTTGGCTGTATCGGTAGAGCGTCAGACACCATGCTTTGCAGCACAGAGTTATGGCCCTTTACACTCTGAGTTCAAAATCGCGCCGAAGTTAACTTTGCCTTTTATCCTTACGAGGTCGGTAAAATAAAGCACCAGTAATGTACTGGGATCGATTAAATCGACTTTCTCTTTCCCCCAAAAGTTGTTGGCTTTCTGCCTAAATCAGAAACCATTATTTATAGCTTGTGTGAGGCTATTGGATTGATAGAATTGGTAGAGCGTCGAATAAAATATCATTGCGGTATTTGTTCTGGGTCGGCTCTTTACATTCTGGTGACTTCAAAACCTGTCGAAATCAACATTTACTCAGGAACTGTAGTGATACTTTATTTATCGACCTCGAATTGATAACAGACAAAGTTGATCTCATCGGTATTTGAACTCGGGGTGCAGAGAGCTTGAAAGAATACCACAAAGCATTCTATCTGACGTTCTAACGACTCTGCCAATTTGCTGCCCCAATTAGTATATTACTGATACTAATTTTATGCCACCTTCAATAAAAGTTAGTCAACCTTGTCGGGGTTTAAACAAAGAAATCAGAAATGTAAAGTAAGTAATATGTACCTTATGTCAACTCAACACAAAGACCCCCATGATATATATATATATATATATATATATATATATATATATATATATATATATATATATATTAGTATTGGTGTTCTGAAATAGCGATGTATGCATGAATGTATGTAAAATATATTTGGCAATATACTGTATTTTTAATTAAAAACATTTAGAAGACCATTCACTATGAGTCTTAAAGTAGTGGCTATATCACTTACTTCTTCTCGTGTTTTTGTCCGTCTTTTAATATCCTTCACTTTACATATCAATGTAAGTTTATCCCGGGTTCAATCGGGGGTAACCACAGTAAGTAAGGTACTCGATGCATAGCAGAGTAGAACTGTTTCATTCCGGAGAAATCATCAGGAAGTCCTGATGATTTCTCCGGAATGAAACAGTTCTAGTCCTGTAGAAGCCTTTCTCTCTCTCTCTCTCTATATATATATATATATATATATATATATTCTCAGCTCTTCAAAAGCCGAAAATTGGGCTTCGTACAAAATATTGATTAATTGTGAATAATTTGAGATATTGTCAAGTAATTGTTTTTGTTTCATTTACAGTAATTATCGCGTATATGGTAACTGCATGAGACGCTATGGTTGCACTAAAAGAGACTTGATTTTGGCGAATAACAAGAGACTGAATGAATGTAAGTATTATGTGACGTAAAATAGATAAATATATACATATAAGTGTAAAAACACGGGGTAAATATATATTTAGTGTAACGGCGTTCTCGGGTGGAAGAACCAAAGATGGATGTTACGGCGTTCTCGGGTGACGGTGGAGGAACCAGAGAAAAATAATTTACAACAGTTTTAAAGGACAGATTCGTTCAAAACATATAAAAAATCATAAGAAAAACATGAATTTCACCTTTAAAATTCTAACTAAACCTATCAACTCACGACCCTTAAAATTATTATTGACAGAATCAGTAGAGCGACGGACATCATGTTTTGCGGCATAGAGTTACGGCCCTTTATGTTCTGAGTTCAAATCCCGCCGAGGTTAGCTTTGCCTTTCATCCTTACGGGGTCGATAAAATGAAGTACCAGTAATGCACTGGTAATTGCTGGCCTTGTGCCAAAAGTAGAAACAATTATTATTATTTTCTCTGAAGTGGTTGTAATAATAAACATTTGTCAAACACGGAATCAAGACACATCTTTTCATTTCAGTGATTTGAATTATGGGCAAATACTTTCCGCTTTTCATAATCTATTTACCTTAACGCATTGTTCCAGTTAGGTAAATCATTAAGGTTGTATTAATTATTATTTTATATACATCTCAGGGTGGTGAATTAATACAATCGTTAGAGAGTTGGATGTCACTTCTAATTACCTCATACATTTATAGAACCCTTCCCCAAAATACGGCTTTTGTAACTAGACACAAATAAACCGATATATTTTGAACTACAACTATCTATTATGATGTCAATCTATTTTTCAGGTCCCTGTTTTGAATTCTGTGATTCTGGTTCCAGGTTAAAAAGTTTTCTCAGTCAGCCACTAACTTCTATATTCTTTCTACTATTCATTACTTATATCCTACCAAAATATTAATGGTTTTACTTCAGTTCATTTAACGGCTTATATCATTTGTTTTCTTTTTTTCTCTCTTATCAAAGCTAACAAACAATTTTATTGATTCTGTATATGTAGTCTATAGATCAATCTTAACCAATCTAAACCAACGGTTCTTAACCTTTATATATAGATTCTACCCTTATTGGAACATCAATGCAAGTCTCATTAAAAAGATATCCGTGAAAAGACCATTAATATTATTTTCACAAGCTCGGAGTCTCATCTGGCCGCTGATTATCTGGTTTTATCAGCGATAAGCGACTGAGAGTACATGAGTTCCCTCTGGACAGGACGCCAGTTCATTTATATGGTTAAACTCCCAGCTACTGCTGGTACCCATATTCAGCCGAGTGAACTAGAGCATGTGAAATTTGAGTGTTTGCTCAAGAACATAACGCACCACCTGGTGTAGGAATCGAACCCACGAAATTACGATTCACTGGGTCACTCGTCTTCACATCCATTAAATTTACAAATTATATTTTGGTTACAGAACATGGGAAAACTCGCAGATTACATGATGCCTAATTTATTAGATTTACATTAACTTCTCGTTGATCGACAACAAATAGTAACGGAAATATTGTTCTTATGTTATGGTTTATATACAATAATGTTTTATCACAATATATGTATGGACTCGTGACACCTGCTGGAGTTGTAGGAGTACTGTAATGACATACGGTGTATCTTTGGAATTTTAGCCATGGCGGAGCCCATCCATCTTCAGGTCTTTTATCACAATACGAACATCTTAAAATGTTCACTTTTGAAACAAAGAAAATTTGGTTCAGTATTTACTAACCAGCTTGAACGTCAGCGTGTTCCATTTAGCTTTTAAAATCCCGGTGGATTTTAATAGTGCAAAACCAAAGGTAGCTAATACAATGTAATTTGTAATTTTCCGTGAAAGTAGCTCAGACCCCAAATCAGCAAATGTACCCCCACAAGTTTTAACAGTTCTGTATCTAGGGAAGTACCACAATCTAAATAGTAATATAGGGTGGTGGTTACACCGCACCTCAACAAACATAATAGGTTGATTCTCACGCAATTTCCACAAGTTGTGCTGATTGGCACTTAACTGCGCTTATATATATATATGTGCATACATATTTATATTATGATTAAGTGGTATTGTTACTCTGGAGTTTCACCTGTGTACTACTCAATAGATCATTACCAATAATACACTGTTATATATATATATATATATATCATAATCCATTATACGGACATCAGTCCCTAATTAAAAGCACAACCGTCCCTACATTTTAGGGCAAAATGGAAAGGGTGGCGTTATGAATGTCATACCTTACCAACTCAATAACGTCCTAAGTGGAGTGAATTTGTATTAAATGAATCTTGATTCGAAACATTTTTCTTGCTTACCAATTATAATAAACACGTTAGGTTAAATCGCCAAATAGCTAGTGTTTTAGTATCGAGTCTTAGTACTATGGTTATTGGAAAACTATAAACGTGAGGATTTAAACTCCTCGGTCGTTAGAAAATAAGTATTGAGAGATAATGTGACAAGCGCCTTAAAGAGGTGAATACCAAGAGAACCGAGCCTCCCACGTCTTTTTCATTCATCTCTGTTCCCATCATACACTTCTATGATCCCCTGGGGGAAGAAGAAACAACATATGCCATTGCATTTTTTGCTTATAATTCTGAAGCTTTCTGCTAATGTATGAGATGAAAATTTCCACGTGATTGAATTGATTTTATGAAGATATAATTAAATTTGGTTGGTTTAATAAAATAGTTTTTTTTTTATTTTGAACAAATACTCAGTTGTTTTTTGTTTTAATTGGAAATGTTGCTTTAATATGTAGTCGGCTCTGCAGCGTCCGGGACGAAATCCACACTGTTCATCAGCTAGCTTGAACTCGACAATCTCCCTAACATGTCTTTGCCTGACACTTAGCATAGACTTTATCGGGGAGGCTTAACGAGAAGAAGGGAGGTAAGTGTAAAAGACAAACTCACTATCTTCAATTCGGTATCCGTGCTAACCCTTACCAATGGTCATGAATCTTTGGTAGTGACACAAAGAATGCGAAAACAAGCGGCCGAAATGGGGTTCCTCTGAATGGTCTTTGGAACAACGTTACTCGATAGATTATGTAGCTCGGAGATCAGAGAGTCACTCCAGGTAGAGCCACTGCTTCCCCGAATTGAGAGATCACAGCTCCGATACTATGGGCATGTGGCTAGAATGTCTCAGGAAAGAATCGCTGGACAGATTCTATGGACAAAACCAACCGGCAGGAGACCAAGGGGTAGACTCCAAGCAAGATGATTGGATTACACCCATGAGCTCAGATGGAAGGCTGCCTAAACAGTTATTTTATGGAGAGCTGACCAGAGGAAAAAGGCCACAGAATATACCAAAGAAGCGATTTAGGGATGCCATAAAAGACAATCTTTTAGCCCTGAAGATTGATATGGGAAACTGGAAAATATTGGCTGAAGGCCGTACATCATGGATAGTGATGAGAAAAAACGAGTGGAGCGTGCTGCTTTGAAGCATTCACTTCGTAAACGGGACCCAAGTGCAGTGCTTGCAAAAATCCAGCAGGAATTGAGGTGTAACGTATGTGGCTGATTTCTTCTATCAAAAGCTGGATTTGTCAAACCTCTAATATCACACAGCCAAGGAGAAATCGAGCCATTGTGAGATGGTTCTACCATCACACACCCCGCGGTACATTTGCAGTGAGTGTGGCTTAATTTGCAAGTCAGCTGGTGGATTGACCAGACATAGTAGAATGTATGAAGAGACACCCCAGCAAGTATTACCAGGAAACACACAGTTCAAGTGTTATATCTGTGAGCGTAACTACAAAACAAAAGTGCGTCCGAAAAGTGACTTGTGTGCAATGTTCAATGAAGGGAGGGCAGTCTTCTGACAAGTTGTAATCAGCATATATATATATATATATATATATATATATATATATAATGTGTGTGTGTGTGTGTGTGTCTTTATATATATATATATATTAGTTTTGCGAGGTTTTGATATGAAATCGTGTGTCGAAACAAATATTGTTATACTTGGGGAGGGTCATATTGTTGTAATAATATTGCCAGAATTAATAACAGAACACACTCACTGTTTGGTTGGTTTTCGCTTCTGTGTCTTTTATATCGGTTAATTTAATTTATTCGGTCCTCAATGTTACCATTGACTGACCAACGGTCAAAAATACAGATACAATATAGACACAAACACATATATATAGTCTATCAAAGTTCTTTCGTTGCACATCTGCAACATCGTCAGTGGTGCTATTATGTTTTCTCTTGTTGAGTATACAATACAACGGGAGAAAACATAGTAGCACCACTGACGATGTTGCAGATGTGCAACGAAAGAACTTTGATAGACTATATATATGTGTTTGTGTCTATATTGTATCTGTATTTTTGACCGTTGGTCAGTCAATGGCAACATTGAGGACCGAATAAATTAAATTAACCGATATAAAAGACACAGAAGCGAAAACCAACCAAACAGTGAGTGTGTTCTGTTATTAATTCTGGCAATATTATTACACAAATATGACCCTCCCCAAGTATAACAATATATATATGCATCAGCTGCATCCTAGAAGTTACTTAATCATTTAATAACACCACAAACACTTTTTTATTTCCGTTTATTTCCAAATAATACAAGAGATTCTGTTATTTACTCTTCGTTTTTTCTCGCTCCAAGCTTCAATTATTGGTCTTTTAACACTTGGAAGATCTCTGTCCTATTTCTACATTAATTTCCACTGAAAGATGATATAAAATGTTATAGAATTTATGCTGGACAAGAACAGCACCTTCATAAGTGCGCGCGCGCGCACGCACACACACACACACACACACACACACACACACACACACACACACACACACACACACACACACACACACACACACACACACACACACACACACACACACATATGTATGTGTATATATATATATATATGTATAGCATCAGGATGATTTCATACGAATGAAACAGTCCTACTCTTGTAGAGATCATATATATATATATATATATATATACATACATATATTCTTTCTTTGCAAAAAAAGACTAATTGTCTTCCTACCTTTATGATGTTGGCCACTTGGTCTAATGGGTTTTTAGCTGAAGAAAATATAGAAAAAAGAAAAATTATTATAGCGAAATTAGTAGATTTATTGGTGGAAAATTAAAATACACGCTTAGGTTTTTCTAATGGTTACGGTTTTCATCTTGGGGCCTCGGGATACTCAATCTTTCTGCATCCGTCCCACGCCTCCCAAATTATGTCGCAGGACTGCAATATATTTTTCGCCAACTAGCAGGTGACCCAGGGGTAGACTCTGAGCAAGATGAACTCGGCTGGTTTTGCTTGGGAATCCAGGGCCAGGGGCAGTTCAGATTTAGGGTGTCCAGGGCTGTTTCTAGAGGTGGAGGGCCTGTTTGTCTAGGTCATTCGCCCTCTCTGCTCCCCACTCAATAAATCTGGCCCTGCTCCCACCCACAAAAGAGCACTCGTCTACACCATCTGGGCCCACATCACTGGAGTAGGGATATGGGTGCTGATCAGAAGAAAAATGTTTATTAAGTGGAATTGCTTTCTAGGATTCCTCACCTCCGTTTAATTCGAAGAAATTCCAATGATGACTACTTGGCTGTAAAGGAATATCGAAATGTGTTAAATTGGCGACATCACATCTTCTATTCTCAAACTTGTATTCAACTGCCTCACAATTCTGCATCTGGGTACATCTTGTCAAACAATCATCCAGTGTACCAGCTGATCTGCGGAAATAGTCGAATCCATTGATGCTGGCTCCGAGGATGATATTCATTGTGCCACGTTCTGGAATGAAGTAAAACAAACATTTATCAAAGCAATCAGATTTTTAAGGATTTCTGATTTAGGTACAAAGACAGAGAATCGCTGGACAAATAAAGGTTTAGATCGACCCAAGGTTTTGGTAAATGACACTTACCCAAGATATCACGTAGTGGGGTCGAACCCGGTGCAAATCAAACTTCTTAACCACCCGAGTATGCTGTGTTCACTCAGTCAAGCAAAGCTCTAATAGAATTACTATTAATAAAATGATTAATCTATGTTTAGAAGTTGACAGATTCGCTAGAGTGTCGGATTAAAAATACCTCGGTATTTGTTCGACTCACTGCAGTCTGAATTCAAATCCCGCCGAGGTCAATTTTGCCTTTCATCCGTTCGGGGTTGAAAAATAAAGTACCAGTCTAGTACTGGGGTCAATTCTTCCTCTATATCTCTTTCTCATTTCCTCTCTGCTGTTTTCTTTCTCTTCCTGTCTGGAAAAATCGGCTGTGTTCAAACTTGGAGAAGGATGGACTCCGTCAGATTTAATATGCCCAAGGTACGCCGTGTGTCATGAGGGCGTCCCTACGACTCCATCTAGAGTTAAGAGCCTTTTACTCAATTAAAGCAGAGTAAAAGTAACATAACTGTTAGGGGAATCATTGACCTGTGTGTGTGTATGCGTGTGTGTGTGTATGCGTGTGCGTGGGGGGTATGTGGGTGTGAGAGTGCGTGAGTGTGAGTGTGTGTGAGTGTGTGTGAGTGTGTGTGTGTGTGTGTGTGTGCGTGTGCGCGTGTGTGTCTTAGATAATAATAATCAAGTTATTTTACCTAACAACTTCCCATTAGCAATCAAATTAGGACGTCGAATAGAATATCTTGCGGTATTTGTACCGGTTTTTCACATTCTCAGTTCAAATCAAATTTCCAGAGAAAGATAGAGAGTGAAAGAATAGAAGTGAGAAAGAGATATAGAGGAAGAATGATTCCCAGTAGTAGACTGGTACTTTTTTTTATCGACCATGGTAGGAAATTTCCATTAAATTACAAACCTTGCTGGAGTTGGTAAAAATCTCGCTTTGCGGCAGATACCACGTGTTTCGTCTTGGTTGCATCGTCGGATAAAAGTATACACATTGGACTGTTTACAACATCATGTTCAAAAGCGATACAATCGCCGGTTAACAAACACTTTGTAGCGCATGATTCTACATCAACATCATTTATGTAATTGAATCTTGTGCCATCATTAAGTTTAGCATATGGAACCTTTAAGAACATCCTTGTACTGGAAACTGTAAAAAGATACAAATTAACTGCATGTATTTTTTGTGGGCGTTTTTTTTTAATGAAAATATAGTAATTTGTATGAGGACATTTCTCTCTCTCTTTTCTCTCTTATCCTCTTACTTTCCTTCTCTCTTTCCCTCTCACTCCCCTCCTCTCTTTCTCCCTACCTCTCTGTGGAAGCAACATAGTTACTTAATCAGAAGAGAAAAATTGGTGTTTTAATGTTTTTTCAAGAAAAGCGAAATGACTAAAACGAGAACAAAACTAGATTTGGTTCAGTGCAAGGTTATATAGTGGCACACTCTCTCTCTCTCTCTCTCTCTTTCTCTCTCTCTCTCTCACACACACACAGTCTCTTCCTCTCTCTCTCACACACAATCTCTATATATTTCTCTTTCTCTCTCACACACACACAATCTCTCTCTATCACACACACACTCTCTCACTCACACGCATACACATACATTCTCACTCTCGCTCCCCTTGTCTCTCACACACTCACTCTCTTCCCTCTTTCTCCCACTCACTCTTTCTTCTGCCCTCTCTCTCTCGATATATGTTATATTAATTCCAGAAAGTTTTCACGAGCTGCCCTTCCATGTTAACACATACTCACTGTACTTGTATGGGTAAACGATCGGATTTTCGATTAAAAGGACGTGTGCTCGAATCAATGTCGTTATTACTGTTTGTTTGATGGGGGCACAAATATATATTTTCATACACTTATTTAACTGCAGAATAGGTAATAAGAATTGTGAGTTAATAGCAGCGTGTGGAGCAAGAGGGAAGTGATGAATTTCACGAGTAATTTGTTCCGTCGATCGAATCAACTGGAACACTCGTCGTCGTAATCGACGGAGGTCTGACACTATTTACAAGTAACTACTAACCCCTCATCACAGCAGATCTCCAGAGAAACTTCGTCTCTTTCTCTCACCAGTCTCATAAACCATAAAAAGGATCGTTGACATTATCCCTTCTACTTTGACTAAACATAAAAAAAAAACAAAGAACCCTGTACTGGTAAAGTACTGAGGTAAATTTAATCAGCTTGCTTCTCCTCTAAATTGCTGATAACCTTGTATCGAAATAAAAAATAATTATTTCTACGTATTTTGTTAGTACTCACCTCCATTCAAACTGTAATAATCCCATTTGTGAACACTGGCAGTAAGAACTTTGTCTTTATGGTTTATATCTGTCAAATCACACCGTCCTTGTTCAGCTTTATATTCAAACATTTTACAGTTTTTAATTTTCTTGCAGTGTGCAGCGCATCTATCAACACTTACATTTTTAATTTTGGCGAGATTGTCATATTTGTCGATAGAAGCTCCTTTTACAACAATCATTTTACCTAAGCCTAGAAGATATCAAAACAAATTTCATTAAATGCTTGAACCATTAAAAAAATCTTTAAATACAAAGCTGTTTATACAAAAACAAAACACACTTTTAAAGGGGGGTGATGAAGAGAAGAAAAGAATCAAGCAGGGAAAGGGAAAGGGGAGGGACACACTACAACCTAGTCTGAGTGGTACCTCAGTCGTGCCCCACGAACAAAATGGTAAAGACATTACTGCAGAGAGTAGCCAGAGACACCCGCTGCAACAGCCCCTCACCAACAACACCTCACGGGGTTCCCTCCTCAAGCGAGCCACTATCTTTCCGATAAGAAATGATTCCTCGCTTTTACGCTTTTACGCTTTTATCTTGTTTCAGAATCAAACGGCGTTTAGTGCCTCAAACCCCCCACCTTTAGTGCCTAAACATAAGATGTTTGTTCCAGTCTTCTACTGGCTTAGCTTGACTAATATTTAATGGTCAGGATGATAAAGTGAGAATGAAAATGTACACGTGTCGTTATTAAGAAGGATGGGCGATGGATTGGCAGTATCGGTAAAGGGTCGGACGCCATGCTTTGACGCATAGAGTTACGGCCCTTACCATTCTGAGTTCAAATCCCGCCGAGGTTAACTTTGCCTTTCATCCTTGCGGGGTCGATAAAATAAAGTACCTGTAATACACTGGGGTAATTGCTGGCCTTGTGCCAAAAGTAGAAACAGTTATTGAGAAGGATGGGTTGGTAGTATCAGTAGAGAGTCAGATAATACTTAATACTTAGTAGTATTTAGTTACGACTTTTTATGTTCTGAATCCAAATATTTCTCAGGTCGTCTTTACCGTTCATCCTTCCGGGATCGATAAAAATAAAGTACCAGTGAAATACCAGGAATCGGTATAAATACTACTCCTTTTCTCGAAATTACTACTCTTGTGCCAACGTTAGAAAGAAATGAGAATGAAGTAAGACTTATAATTGAAATAGAGATACAGATGACAAATGAAATAGCAGCGTTACTAAAGAATCCGAGAAACAGTTCATGGAGCATGTCTCAAGATCAAGCTCTTCCTTCTACATTAATCCAATTAATATAGCTAGATACTGAACAACCAGATATGGGACTGTTTCTCATCAATTTCATGCCATTAAACTGAATATAAATTCTGGCGTTATGTAGTCTTGTTGTCTCTAGTAAACATTAAAATTATTCAAAACAAAAATTTATGAAAGTATTTAATTTAAAAAGCTCAGACCTGATATGATTTGATAATAATCGAATTTCGATCTTCGGACAACCTTAATTCCATCTTCAGATGCATCGTGTTGTGACAATAAGCAGATTGATTCGTGTTTACGATAAACAAATGCTTTACAACCTCTAGTAACAGCACACTGTTGGGCACATTTTTTAACCGAAACTGACTTCAAACTGTTCAGTACAGGCCTAACACTCAAAGAAGCGTTGTACACTTTAATGTAAGTAACATGGCCGGCTTCGAATACAGAGGAACTCTTTGCTAAAGAGAAAACAAATGAGAAAACAATTATATACAGAGAAATACATAATATCTGGAGTTGTCTGATAACAGATGTGACGTTAGGACTATAACTAACATCTGTATTAAATATCTGGAGTTGTATAACAGACGTAACGTTAGGACTAAAACTAACATCTGTATCAAATATCTGGAGTTGTATAACAGATGTGACGTTAGGACTATAACTAACATCTGTATCAAATATCTGGAGGTGTATAACAGATGTAACGTTAGGACTATAACTAACATCTGTATCAAATAACTGGAGTTGTATAACAGATGTAACGTTAGGACTATAACTAACATCTGTATCAAATAACTGGAGTTGTATAACAGATGTGACGTTAGGACTATAACTAACATCTGTATCAAATATCTGGAGGTGTATAACAGATGTAACGTTAGGGCTATAACTAACATCTGTATTAAATATCTGGAGTTGTATAACAGATGTAACGTTAGGACTATAACTAACATCTGTATCAAATAACTGGAGTTGTATAACAGATGTAACGTTAGGACTATAACTAACATCTGTATTAAATATCTGGAGTTGTATAACAGATGTAACGTTAGGACTATAACTAACATCTGTATCAAATATCTGGTGTTGTATAACAGATGTAACGTTAGGACTATAACTAACATCTGTATCAAATAACTGGAGTTGTCTGATAACAGATGTGACGTTAGGACTATAACTAACATCTGTATTAAATATCTGGAGTTGTATAACAGATGTAACGTTAGGACTATAACTAACATCTGTATCAAATAACTGGAGTTGTATAACAGATGTAACGTTAGGACTATAACTAACATCTGTATTAAATATCTGGAGTTGTATAACAGATGTAACGTTAGGACTATAACTAACATCTGTATTAAATATCTGGAGTTGTATAACAGATGTAACGTTAGGACTATAACTAACATCTGTATTAAATATCTGGAGTTGTATAACAGATGTAACGTTAGGACTATAACTAACATCTGTATCAAATATCTGGTGTTGTATAACAGATGTAACGTTAGGACTATAACGAACATCTGTATCAAATAACTGGAGTTGTATAACAGATGTAACGTTAGGACTATAACTAACATCTGTATCAAATATCTGGTGTTGTATAACAGATGTAACGTTAGGACTATAACTAACATCTGTATTAAATAACTGGAGTTGTCTGATAACAGATGTAACGTTAGGACTATAACTAACATCTGTATCAAATATCTGGAGTTGTCTGATAACAGATGTAACGTTAGGACTATAACTAACATCTGTATCAAATATCTGGAGTTGTATAACAGATGTAACGTTAGGACTATAACTAACATCTGTATTAAATATCTGGAGTTGTCTGATAACAGATGTAACGTTAGGACTATAACTAACATCTGTATCAAATATCTGGAGTTGTATAACAGATGTAACGTTAGGACTATAACTAACATCTGTATTAAATAACTGGAGTTGTATAACAGATGTAACGTTAGGACTATAACTAACATCTGTATCAAATATCTGGAGTTGTCTGATAACAGATGTGACGTTAGGACTATAACTAACATCTGTATCAAATATCTGGAGTTGTCTGATAACAGATGTGACGTTAGGACTATAACTAACATCTGTATCAAATATCTGGAGTTGTATAACAGATGTGACGTTAGGACTATAACTAACATCTGTATTAAATATCTGGAGTTGTATAACAGATGTAACGTTAGGACTATAACTAACATCTGTATCAAATATCTGGAGTTGTATAACAGATGTAACGTTAGGACTATAACAACGTGTTGGACTGACGAGCGTAATGTCGTGGGTTCGATTCTTCGACTGGGTTGTGTGAAGAGTTCTTGAGCAAAACACTTCATTTCAAGTTGCTCCAGTATACTCAGCTGAAAATAAGTACCAGTGATAGTTGCGTGTTTAACCCTGCGATTGACTGTCGTCCTGTCCAGGGGGAAGTCTTATACTCTCAGTCGCTTAACACCATGGAAACCGGGATAAACACTGGTCTGATCAACCTCCGGGCTCGAGACAGACTTTAGACTTTTATTTTCAGTTGTACCGTTGCAATTGTAACGTTAGGACTATGACATCAACAGGCGTATTAGTTAATTAATCATACATAAGATGTATGACTTCTGACATTTACAACCTGAAAGCTAACTAGAAGTGAATCATCAACAGTAAATCTATGGATGTGTCAATAATGTGACAACAAACCAATGTATCATTTTAGCGACTATCACTCATTATAATACACCTCGTGTGTTTGTATATATATTTATTTATATCTTAGTCAGTAACTATTTAAACTTTATACACACAGTAAGTATTATATACCAGGACTAGTAAACTCGTGCCGTCAATATAACAGCAATAGCGTTGGATTTATTGTTTAATTCTGGGAGTCCATGATTGGTATATCATATGTACCAGGACTAGTGGACAAGTGCCATTAATAATGATAGCAATAGGGGTGAATGTGTTTAATTTTTGGAGTTCTGGATTGCTATCTCATATATACCAGCATTACTGAATATAGTATCGGTAGAGGGTTGGACGCCATGCTTTCTAGCATAGAGTTACGTCCCTTTATGATCTGAGTTCAAATCCCGCCGAGGTTAACTTTGCCTTTCATCCTTACGGGGTCGATAAAATAAAGTACCAGTAATGTGCTGGGTAATTGCTGGCCTTGTGCCAAAAGTAGAAACAATTACTGAATATATGAACAATCACACAAATTGGGAAAATTGCGTTTTAATAAATTTATGGTTTGCACAAGAGAAACCCTATAGTTTATGCTGATTAATGACGCGTGCAAGTGATTACAGATGAAAATTGTATTTTAATGATTTATTCATGTATAATTACATAAATGTTCTGGATGTATGTACACATGATACACAAGATTAAATGTATGAATAACTTTAGAGAAATAACTAGGGTTAGAACTCAGGATCTTGTGACTGGAAAGTGAACTGCTTATTTTAGTAAAATGACTGATATAGGAAATGCATTGTGTGTGTGAATATTAAAGTATTGATTCTTAGTTGACGCACGTTCAATTCACTTATGTTGCTAATAACCGTGTTTAAAGTGTTAACGTTATGGTATTTCAGTTTCACTTCCATAGACTATAGAAACTTTGTAGAAAGTTAAATGGAAGCCAATATCTAGGATTCAAAACGTCAGGATTATTTGAAAAAATCTTGGAAATGCTTTGCGGCATTTGTTCCGGGTCTTTATGTTCTGAGTTCTAATCTTGCCGAAGTCAACGTCGCCTTTTATCTTTTCGGGGTCAATAAAATAAAGTACCAGTCAAGTACTGGTGTCTATGAAATCGATTTTTTCTTCTGCTAGGTTCCATATTACATTAGAAAGAATTATCTATCCCGTTGTTGAACAAATACGATAGACGTAAGTCCGCGTGAGAACAGTCACCAATAAAACCAAACATTTCTTAGAAAAGTTTTCAAACCTCTAAACTTAGGTAACATATAATTATTATCATTCGGACAATAATAAACAAAATGAAGATGCTAAAAATATCTCACCTGCTTTTTCTAAATCATAACGGACCAGCATTTCAGCTTGTACAGTCAGCTGGTTGAAGGCTGTAGATATAAAGGTAATTGATTGATAATTATAAACAACCACAGTAATCAGAAAGTGAGAATTTATGTAAGATATACACGAAGAGAAAATATACGAATTTCCGAGGGTATTAGAAGTATGCATTATGGAAATTAGACTTATGAAATATTTTGTTAATCATTGTATATTTGTAAGAACCTCTTCTAAATATTATCTTGATATAAATAAATTTATATTTATTTATTTTTTAGGTTCTTGATAAATTTATTATTGATATAATTGTAAGTTGGTCAAACATACAGAAATAGAAAGCAGTATTAGAAAGGACTATAAATGCCACAAATGAGAGGAAAAGGAGGAGAAGAGCAAGGACTACAAGACAAAGGAAGAAAGATAGAGGAAAGGGGAGAAGGTGACATACTTTACATCTAGGTTAGAGTGGTGTTTTGGCTGCACTCTGCGGACAAAATGGCAAAGGCATTTAATGTATCAATGACATCAGTTTTGCAAAACCCTGTCCTTCTCCTAGTTGTTGCCCAAAGCCGACATCAAAGGATTGTTATGTAACTGAACTTAAATGTGATTACAGTTAAAAGATCACACGAGGCCATCACCACTGATGGTATTCACTCCACTTAATACGTATCTAGAATTTTAAAATGAAAGGCAAGATAACACTTTAAAAGACTTCAATTTAAACTTTTCATAAACAGACTATTCTATAAGGATATCCATGCATGCTTGGTCCCGTATCTCCCGAGAGAGTCGTAGGGACACAATATTGACATGCGGCATTTCTAGGGAATTTTTTAAACCTGGCGGAGCCCATCTCCTCTCCAGGTCTAAACACAGCAGATTTCTGCCAGAGAAGGATACAGAGAGTGAGAGAATGGAAATGAAAAAAGATATAGATGAAGAATCGATCACTGTAGCAGACTTTAAGAATATATGTAAAAGTAAAGAATTTATAAGTAGAAAACTTATGTAAAGTTATTGCTTACTTAATCTTATAAAATAAACCATATACGAATATACGCACCAAAAATTGCTAAGAAGCAAAGCAATTGCTTTTGTGACACCATGACCGTACGATTTAAACAACAGTTGATCGAATGAAGAAAAGATGTCCTTACTTCCTCGAAATAATGAGTTACTGATGTTGGTGGACAAAGACAAGGAATAGTTATATATATAAGTTGAGTTATGCTTAAGAAAAATACAGCTGGTTGATGAATTTCAATAAATCATTTCTTCGTATGTTTAATGTAAATATTTATTCGTAAATCATTTCGTTGACGTTAAATCTGAATCAGATATATAAGGAGATATATAAGTTTAAGGTAAGATGCTTCTGTCCCCAGCTGTTGAAGCAGGTGTCGATGTTGTCTCCTGCCAAAATTACGTGGGTATGAATATATTATCGTCGACAAAATCTTTAAAAAATATTATTTATTTTCTTATATTAAAACAGATAGATTATTTCTTTATATTTTAATCTATTCAATATATCGACGGACAGTTTAATCTTTTTAAAAACATATTTAAACAGATTTAAAACATCGCAAAAATATAAAAGCTAACTAAAAATAATTTAAACCATTATATAAACATTAAAAATAATTTCTGAAAGCAATTTTGCCACCATGGAAACTTAAATGTATTCAAAAGATATGATATGATATTCATACAGCGATCTGCCAAAAGTTCAACAAATAAAATATATCAGTCAGATAAAGCCACGTGTTAAATTTTAGAGAAAATATAATAATATTTTAATTGGCTATAGGTTTGTAGCATCTCAACTCCTTCGTATGTGTCTTAAGTCTGCCTTGAGCCCAGAGGATCATCAGAGGCTTATCCTGGTTTCCGTGGCGTGAAGTGACAGAGAATACAAGATTCCCCTCCCTGGACAGGACGCCAGTCTATCACTGGGTTAAACTCCCAGCTCTTGCTATTACTCACTTTCAGCTGAGTATACTGGAGAAACGTGAAATGAAGTGTTTTTCTCGAGAACTCAACACACAACCCAGCCCAGCTCCCTTCTTAATAAAAAAAACGGTGGGAATTTATGTTACCACCCAATATATATTGAAATACTAGCAGTGGTACCTGGCGTTGCACGGGATAAGGTATTGTGAAATATATAACCGCCTTAGCAAAGCTTAGCATTGCCACAACCATGGCTGGCAAAGAAGTAAGGGTCTGGTGGTACGTAAGTAAGCAACACTGTGGCTTAAAACGTGAGGAAGAAGTTGTGTTCCCCAACTGTTTGGGGAATGAATGTGAGATTTGTCTTGAGCAAGGGATGCAGAATAACCGGAGGCAGCAGACAGCCATTATAAGGGCAGCAGACAGATATTATAAGGGCGCGACGTTATATGTATGTATCTATCTAAAGAGAGAAAGACTAAGAATTATAGAGAGAGATCGCTAAATCGCCTGATGCGATCCCTAGGGCATTGAAAATTTGAATTTTTTTTTTTTTTGCTCAGAACACTCCCTGAAACATAAATATTACATGTGTAAAGTTTGAAAACAGTCGATTGGGTGCTTCTCTAGTTTTAGGGATTCAAACTCAGACACACACAGACAGACATCCTCAGTTTTATATATATAGATATAAATACTTCGAGACATTGTTGTATATATTAAGATATGTAAATACATCGAGACATATATTGAAATACATAAATACATATATTAAATATTTTCTCCAAACAGAACTGAATTAAACCCCGGGGGATTTCCATCATTAACAGTAAAAAAAAAAAAAGGCGATCATAACTGATCTTTTTTTTTTTAAACAAAACATATTTATTCAATATTCACAATCTCTCAATGTCATGAAAAGCCCTTGACATTATATGAAAATAATTTTGCAGTATCTAATAAAAACAAAACACTATTAAAGAAAATCTTTTTTGCTCCATTTGAAGCATTAGGCTATTTTCGTCGTTTCTGGAGTAGGGTGCTCCCCGAGCAGTTCATCCCTCTCCCTTATTAATTTAAATATTAATCAAGGATTTATAAAAGCAACAAGCAAAAAAAAAAACGAGTACAACTTATTTTATGTCTTATGTCCCAGTTGAGTTATATAGATTTAATATAACACAAAAATATTATTATTATTTCCACACAGTAAATCAGTAGAGCGTCGGACAATATGCTTTGCGGTATATGGTTACGAAGAGGGGAACTTTAGGGGAAGAGAAAGTCCATTTAATCGACCCCAGTGTGTTACTGGTACTTTACTTTATCGACTCCGTAAGGATGAAAAAGCAAAGCTAACCTCGGTGGGATTTGAACTCAGAAAGTAAAGGGATGCAACTTTATGCCACAAAGCATGTTGTCGGACGCTCTAGCCATTCTGCCAATAAATTGATATTAATATTAGTTTCTGATTTAGGCACAAGGCCAACAATTTGAGGGAAGGGGAAAGTCGATTAAATCGACCCAGTGCATTACTGGTACTTTATTTTATCGACCCCGTAAGGATGAAAAGCAAATCTAACCTCAGCAGGATTTGAACTCAGATCGTAAAGGGGCTCTATCGATTCTGCTAATAAATCAATATTAATATTAAAAAGTAAATTATCATGAATATACCGGAAATATTATTTACGTACAAAGCATATCAGCAGAAGGATAAATATAAATGAAAAGGATTCAAAGTTAGAACGTAAATATAAAGGGATATTATGAACTAAATTG
>OZ024746.1:15229007-15234007 GCA_964016885.1 Eledone cirrhosa | reverse complement strand
AGGGAAGCAAGGCGTTCAGAGTATGGTAGGTGTCTGATGGAGGGTATGCGCTTGGTTGCACGTCTCTGAACAGTTTCCAGGAGGTCAATGTTCCGAGCAAGATAGGGGTTCCAGACTGATGATGCGAATTCCAAGTGTGGTTGCACCATAGCTGTATACAGTTTTAAATAGATGGCTGGAGAGCGGCTAACAAAGGTCTTGCTGAGTGATGCCAAGACACCCTCGGCCTTCTTGACAATCTTAGAGACATGCTTTGTCCAACGCAAATCGTTGCTGACAGTAATGCCCAGGTCACGTTCACAAGAGGACTTTTTGATGTCAGTGTTGTGGAGGGAGTATGTGGACGCTGGATTTTTCCTTCCAAAATGCATGGTGGTACACTTGTCCACAGCCAGCTTCAGTTGCCAGTCTGTGATCCATTGCTGCATTGTGTCCAGGTCTGATTGTAGGAAAGAGTTGTAAATTTCAGGATCAGTCCTTTTGATTTCAAGGTACAGCTTGATGTCATCTGCATATTTTAGTACCGTGGCATTCTGTAAGTTGGCATCTATATCATTAATATATGACACAAACAAAAGAGGACCAAGAACAGATCCCTGTGGTACACCAGATGACATCTCATATGGTGAAGAATGCTGTCCTAGAACCGTGACTACTTCCTTTCGGCTGAGAATGAAGGATTTCAGCCAGTCGAAAAGATCATCCCTCACACCCATTGCAGAGAGTTTTGCCATAAGTCTTTTGTGTGGCACAGAATTAAAAGCCTTATGTATATTAATAACCTCAAATTACCACACTAATAATGGAAAGATATGCTGATGAGAATAGGTGCAAAAATGCGATAATGAATGTGTCTAAAAGCGACCATAAGTATGTATATATATGTGAAAATGTATATAAATAAGTAAATATATATATATGTTTGATGTGTATAGTTAGATGTAAGTGTATTCATGTATTAAAGTGCTTATATATATATATATATATATATATATATATATATATATATATGTATATATATACACATAGACTAGAGTATGTATGTATATATGTGTGTGTCTATACGTGTGTATATAAAGATAAGTTGAGTATGAAAATGTACACACATGAACGCGTATGTATGTACATGAATACATGTGTGTATATATATATGTATGCATGTGTATATGTATGTAAGTATGAACATGTTACTATGTGAATGTGAGTATATGTATTTTGTAGAGGGGTGCAAATATGTTTGTGTGAGAATGCGTGGGTGAAAGGATACGTACACTGGAAAGAAAAAATTTAAGTCTGAATGTTAATTAAGTGCAAACACAAAACCAACCACGCATATCTTTACTATCTCTAATCCCTCTATAGATTTATAAAAATAACCAATAATATATTCTATAAAAATGTCAAAACAACAGATGGGAATCTAATTACTCACTGCCACCAAAAATTCTCACTGCTATCAAAAAACCACTCCCTCAACTATTCTTCTAACAACTTCACCCCTCTCTCCTAATATTCTCTATAAAAACCAAACAGGTCCTCAGTAATATTATTCTGATGAAATGACAGTAAATAATAACATTGAAATATTGATTGTCTGCATAACTAATACTTTGTAGATAGCAGCTGTTTTCAGTTATGTAACTGTTATAGAAACACGTGTCAATAAATTCCTTTCAACTAAACTGTATCCATTCAAATCTTTATATATATATATATATATATATATATATATATATATATATATATACAAAAACAAGATGGCGTAGAACAGAACAAAGGAGAGGCACAAAAACAAAGAAAAGAATCCCCAGTCACTGAAGAGGTCACAGAATGTGTGACGAAAGAACTTTGACAATATATGAACAACCGTCCGGTTGTGGAACCAACCAACCAACGGGAAATTTATAAATTTATAAATTTAATTTATAATAAATTGGAGTGAAAGCAACTGGTGCGTGTGTTTCTTATTGGCAACATAACCCTCCCAAAGTATAACAATATCGGTTTCAACACACGTTTTCAGATAAAGAATCTTGCTAAACAAATTCAGAAACGAAATATATATATATATAGAGAGAGAGAGGGGGAGAGAGAGAGAGCCAGAGAGAGAGAGAGAGAGATAGATAGAGAGTTCACCGACGGCAGAGCTCAAGCCGTTTCTACAGCTATTTCTGGACCAGAAATAGCTGTCGAAACGGCTTGAGCTCTGCCGTCGGGGTTCTGACTCTTTTCCTATATATATATATATATGACAGAGTGCCGGATTAAATGTAGAAAACGCAGATTGCCGGATTGAATGTAGATCTTACAGAGTGCTGTACTGAATGCAGAAATCGTAGAAAGTCGATTTAATATATATACATATATATATATATATATATATATACATATATATACATATATATATATATACATACATATATATACATACGAATGTAAAAATTGTAGGCTACCGGATTAAACATACAAAATCGTGTCTGCTAATATATATATGTATATGTATACATATATATATATATATATATATATATATATATATATATATATATATATATATATATATATATATATATATATATATATATATATATATGTATACATATACATATATATATTAGCAGACACGATTTTTAACTGCGGTAAGAATATTTTCTTATATCAAAGTTTAATGGGCTTCCACTGATGATTTATAAGTACCCACCTAAATATATTCTTACATGAATATATGTTAGGCTTCTACATAAACTGGAAACATTCTCCTAATTTGTAGAAAACTTATCATGAAACAATTGTTTGGAAAGAGAGATATATTTTAACTTTAATTATATCTCATAAAATAATACAACTGGCTTTCCACATAATACATATAGTTAGCACCCCAAACACTTAAATTGGGTTTATACTAACATATAACCTAATGTTTGTTGAGTGAGATGGTTACCAGTCAGAGTTTAGCTTTAAGCTATCTCTGTTATTGTATTAAATATATATATATATATATTTATTAAAATAACAGATTAAAGTTTAAGCAAAGAATCGCTGCTTTCACCCTTAACGGGATCTTCTGTGCCGGATTAAATGTAAAAAATCTTATTTGACGGAGCGAATGTAAAAATTGTAGGCTACCGGATTAAACATACAAAAACATAAAAATCCCTTCATTAAAACTTTAAGAACTGGAGTAACATGCCACCATCTTTGTTATATTATTTTACATTTAATGTCCCATTTATATCGCTGTAGACTTTTAATAAAACACACAAAATTCTAGGACGGATCTTTGAATCTTTGGATCATCCACGACGAAAATATAGATTAGTCTGCTGTAGAACCCACGTATACCACTAGTATACCTTACTGTTGTAGAACCCACGTATACCACTGGTATACCTTACTGTTGTAGAATTCACGTATACCACTGGTATACTACACTGTTGTAGACGCTACGCATTACCACTGGTATACCTCACTGCTGTAGACCCCACGTATACCACTGGTATACCTTATTGTTGTAGACCCCACGTATAACCATTGGATTAATTAATTATTTCTGATTTAGGTACAAGGCCAACAATTTGGGAGGGGGGTGATTGAATCGACCCTAGTGTGTTACTGGTACTTTATTTTATCGACCCCCATAAGAATGAAAGGCAAATCCAACATCGGCGGGATTTGAATTCAGCACGTAAAGAGACGTAACTCTATGCCGCAAAGCTCTACCGATTCTGTTAATTCGCATTGGATTAATTAATGGTTTCTTAAATAGACACAAGGCCAGCAATTTTTTGGGGGGTCGATTAAATCGAACCAGTGCATGACTGGTACTTTATTTTATCGACCTCGTAAGGATGAACGGCAAAGTTATCCTCGGCGGGATTTGAACTCAGATCATAAAGGGCCGTAACTCTATGCTGCTAAGTATGGCGTCCGACCCTCTACTGATACTGCCAATCCACCGCCCTGGATTAATTAATAACCAGAATATAAATAAACAGAAGCACAGACTGTTTTCTTGAAATATTCCCATAGAAATATTTCTAACATCTGAGACAATCGTTCCGTTTTCAGTTACATTTTTGACCAGATTTGGGGGAGACTTTTGATAGTAACAACTAAAGCAGTTGGTGATTTTACCAAGTACGGGGTCTTCACCAATCATGACTGGAGAACGTATTATGTAGGTATATATATATATATATATATATATATATATATATGTATATATATATATATATATATATATATATATATATATGAAAAAAGGGAAAAGAATGACTTCATTTGTAGTTCTAAATAATTTGATTTAATTTTATAATATTATAATATTATGAGTTGGTAGATCTAGTAAGTTCTTTGTTAATATATATATATATATATATATATATATATATATATATATATTAACAAAGAACTTACTAGATCTACCAACTCATAATATTATAATATTATAATATTATAAAATTAAATCAAATTATTTAGAACTACAGATGAAGTCATTCTTTTCCCTTTTTTGATATATATATATATATATATATATATATATATATATATATATATATATATATATACCTACAATATATATATATATATATTAAAATACAAATATTAATAAAATAGATGTTATTTTGGTCAATTACATTTTATTATACATATTTCGGAGGTACAACAGTACGTCCTCATCAGACAAAATATAATAACTCTGGAAAATTATTTTTCGTAGAGTGCTTTCAATCTACTGTAAAACTCATTATTTGATATACTCATTGAATCTTGTTTAACTCTATAATATATATATATATATATATATATATATATATATATATATATATGTGTGTGTGTGTGTGTGTGTGTGTGTGTGTGTGTGTGTGTGTGTGTGTGTGTATTAAAGTAACAGATTAAAGTTTAAGCAAAGAATCGATGCTTTCACCCTTAAAAGCAGCGATTCTTTGCTTAAACTTTAATCTGTTATTTTAATAAATATTTGCTCTACGGTTTTATAT
>OZ024746.1:15211507-15221507 GCA_964016885.1 Eledone cirrhosa | reverse complement strand
GGCTTCACAAAATAAAGGTAAATTGATCTGTTTTTTCTGTATTATTAAAATTAAATCAAAGATAAAAATTGCAAATTATAAAAGAATCAATAGTTTTAAAGAGGCGTTGAGCAAATTTTAAATTTGGAAAATATGTTAACTTAACGTAACTATTTCAACGTAGGGATTTGACTACGAAAAAAAGTCGAATAATTTGAGCATATAAGCCCCTAACGATGGAAAAAGTGGGTAGTATTACTTGTAGGAATGGAACTCACAGCTGATAAATGGTGGATACATAGGAAAATACAGCGCGTGAAGAAAATACATCTTTCTATCAGAATTAGAATCCGTGTACATAGGACAGAAGGCGATATTAAACAATGTGGTAACCCACAAATACACACACGCGCGCGGGCGCACACACACACACACACACACACATACGCACAGATATACACAGGTCGTTGAGCGCTTCCTTTTACTTCACAACCGACAGACCATAATATGCTCCATACATCTCTGCTGTTCGGTTAACCCGTACTATAAACACACACACACACACACATATGTACATATATATGTGTGTGTGCTGCCTGTGTGTGTGTGTGTATGTGTGTGTGTGTGTGTGTGTGTGTAAGATTAATATTTCGTTAGGTATAAAATACGTTAGTGGGAATAAGCGACTTGCCTTAACAAGATTGTTCTATTTCAGATAAACTCGAGAGTTTTGTGGCAGTGACCAACGCTTATGGCCAGCCTGGTAAACTCTTAAAAGAGTTAAATGACCAAACTCCTGAAGAATGTGCTGCTATTTGTATATTACTGGAAAATTGCAAATCTTTTCTGTTCTCTAAAAATGACAAAAGTTGTTCTCTAAGAGATGATGTTGCTGGTTTTAAACTGAAGACTGATAAGACTAAATCTTATTACCAACGTGTATGTAAGTTATTCTATATTTTAATATGGCAGATTGGTATATTTGCATATTGGCAAATTGAGAGATTGGCAGATTGACAGGGCGTCGGATATTGAATACCCTATTGGATATATTCTTGTGTTGTGCCATTTTAGCTAACTAAAAGAGAACGTTTAGAATAAAGTAGTATAGTTAATAAGAGGCATTGTGAGATATGTAATAAAGGGCTCATAAGTTTCAGAAAGCCAGTACAGTGTGGTAGAAATATATAAAGGGTAAAGGATAACATATAAAACAAAGTAATGTTTTATCCAGTATATTTCAACATATTTCAGGGTTTATCACCCTCTTGTCAAATGTGAAATAAAGGTTCAAGACAAAAACGAACCATCGATATGTTTTTCCCTAACTGATTTACGCCAAAAAACAGAGATTCCGATATATTTGAGACTCGATCATTTCTCGTTGAAAAAAAATAGTGTGAGCATGTCCAACATTTGTTAAAGATTACCAATCAACTTCTTACACATATTTATACTCTCTCGTCTCATTCTATATCTTCTAACTCCCCAAACAATATATGTCTGTGTGTTGTGTGTACACGTTTACTTTTTGCATATAATTATATATATATATATATATATATATATATATATATATATATATAACGAAGGAAATGTGGTAAGGAACCAGGTGAGCCATAACGCACCAAAGTACTCAATACTTAGGGTAGTAGAGTGGGCAATAGGAACGAGTAGGACCCTGACGGCTGAGCTCAAGCCGTTTCGACGGCTATTTCTGGACTAATTCAGTCCAGAATTAGCCGTCGAAACGGCTTAAGCTCAGCCGTCGGGGTCCTACTCGTTCCTATATATATATATATATATATATATATATATATATATATATATATATATTACTTCAAAATATTAATAAATATAGACATTCATGTGATCAAATATATTTTATTATACATATTTCAGAGGTACTGAGCTATTTCAACAGTACATCCTCATCAGATAAAATAAGTTGATGCCTGACATACCTTGACTATATTGATGGTTATAATTTAGTCATATATATATATATAACACAGGGTGTCCCCAAAAATGTATACATATTTTCATTACCTGTACAGGCAATATTTATTAGAATGATGTTGAAGTGTGTAAATATTTTTGGTGGACAACCTGTATATATGAAAAAAGCAAACAGCTCAGTACAATGGAGTAATATATCAAATTAATGGTTGATATAGTAGTAAAATAGTCTTTACGTTTCGGACACTAGTACTGCAGCATATATATATATATATATATATATATATATATATATATATATATATATTTGATATAAAGAATGGAGTGCCTTCGCGCGGAGATGCTACAAAATAACTTATATTAACTATATTCCCTTAGCGCTTCGTAAAAGTCCGAGAGATAGGTTTCGTATACACGATGTTTAATATATATGTAATTTATTTGTCTCAGACCCCGGAACTTTAATTATCGTCCACGGTGCTAGCATGCCAAAACATGACGACTTGGGCCGAGTGAACAATGTAAATATGACAGGCTGTATAGAATCCTGTCATAAAAAGCCGAAATGTCAGTCAATGGAATTCAAAGAGGAAAGTCGCAAATGTGACCTGTCCAGTGCTTCTCATTTACATTCAAATTTACAACTGAGTAAACATGGTTGGAGTTATTACCAGATCGATAGAGGTAGGTTTTCTAGGTTTATTATTCTACCAATTCCTGACTGGCTACCAGATCGATAGATGTATGTTTTCTACTAATTTTTGGTTG
The DNA here is from genome assembly GCA_964016885.1 of Eledone cirrhosa. NCBI lineage: Eukaryota > Metazoa > Mollusca > Cephalopoda > Octopoda > Eledonidae > Eledone > Eledone cirrhosa. The sequence continues at coordinate 15,218,801 of OZ024746.1, read as the reverse complement.
GTTACCAGGTCGGTAGAGGTATGTTTTCTACCAATTTCTGATTGATTGCCAGATCGATAGGTGTATGTTTTCTACCAATTTCTGATTGGTTACCCTATCGGTAGAGGTATGTTTTCTACCAATTTCTGATTGATTACCAGATCGATAGATATATGTTTTCTACCAATTTCTGGCTGGTTACCAGCTCGGTAGATATATGTTTTCTACCAATTTCTGATTGGTTACCAGATCGATAGGTGTATGTTTTCTACCAATTTCTGATTGGTTACCCTATCGGTAGAGGTATGTTTTCTACCAATTTCTGATTGGTTACTAGATTGATAGATGTATGTTTTCTATGGTTATTATTTTACCAATTCCTGATTGGTTATTGGTTATTAGTCATTCCTTAATGTTCCCCCAACGTCTTCAAGGAAGCATATTTATGTATTATACATATTACTAGTGTACACGTGGCGTCAAAAATAACGGTCTATGAAATTGATATTTTGTTAATCGTTGCGACCATTAGATTGATTTTTAACGGGTGTTGAAATGTTCTTTTTCTTATCTATGGCTTATGCCACTTCCTAAACCTTATCCCGCACTCACACACATAATCACACGTGCACACACATACACATAATCACACATGCACACACATACACATAATCACACATGCACACACATACATATACACACATGCACACACACACTCACGCATATACACACATACACACACATACACAGACATACACACAAATGCTCACACATGCACACACACATACACACACATACATGCATACACGCATGGATACAGAGGTGTGTGTATGTGTGTGTCTGTGTGAGTGTGTGTGTGCCTGTGTCTGTGTGTGTGCGTGTGTGTGCGTGTGTTGTTACATTTTGATGTTATTACTAAGTAGTTCTTGTACAATCATTTGATCAAAATATTTATTTAATTTTAAAATTCAGTCCATGCAGTAAGTCCGCTAACCACTACAACCCGTTCTACCACTAAGAAAACTACTGCAAAAATAACAACAACAACGCCCAAACCCACGACAACGCCCAAACCCACGACAACGCCCAAACCCACAACAACAACGCCCAAACCCACGACAACGCCCAAACCCACAACAACAACGCCCAAACCCACGACAACGCCCAAACCCACGACAACGCCCAAACCCACGACAACAACGCCCAAACCCACGACAACAACGCCCAAACCCACGACAACAACGCCCAAACCCACAACTACCACCAAACCTACAACAACCCCCAGACCAACAACACCCAAACCCACGACAACCACAACGAAAGCAACAACTACAAGAATGCCGTCTATAAATGGTAAGTAACTCGTTTTGTACTTTTCGAGATTTTTTCCCATGTCTGACCATTTTGAAAAGCGATGAATTGGCCGAGTAATTAAAACGTTGGAACGTTGGATAAAATGTTCTGCGGTACACGCTCCTTCTCTCTGCAGCAACCTGAGTTCAATTTTCCATTTTATCCTTTCGAGGTCGATAAATAAAGTACCGGATGAGTACTGGGTCCATTCTTTCTCTATTTCGCTTTCTATATATCTTTGTTTTGTTTTTCTGAACGAAATCGGTTGTGTTCAGACCCGGATGTACTCTAAAACAATGTCTGTTTCGAACCCAGAGGCTCATCAATCCAGTGCTTATCCTGGTTTTGTGGCGTTAATCGACTGAAAGGACAACACGTCCCCCTGGACAAGTCGCCAGTCCATTGCAGGTATTCATTTTCAGCTGAGTATACTGAAGCAACGGGAAATGAAGTGTTTTGCTCAAGAACATAACACATAACCCAGTCCAGGAATCGAACCCCAGACATTGTCAAGGCAATGTTTTGGGCATCGCCAAGTTTAAAATACCCAAGACACGTTGTTTGTCACTCCTGCAAGAGTTAAGAGCCATGCGATGGCATTTTGCAAAATAAACTTCCCGTCCAACCCATGCTAGCGTGGAAGATGGACTTTACACGATGCCGATGACGATGACGATGACGATGACGATGATGATGACAATGATGATGACGATGATGATGATGATGATGATGATGATGATGATGATGAAACTTCGTGTTTCTTTTGCGTTGTTCATTTGTGCATTAATTAATCATTTCATTAATTTAGTGAATATTTAATTAACTCAGTCGTTTGTTAATCCAGCAGGCGCCATACAAAACAAGCGTCCTGTCTCCTCTTTCAGTCCCATTGTTTTCTGAAGTTAAATTTTCTTTTCAGTTTATAAGTTGTTAGCTTCAATAGAGAATGTTAGACTAAATGATGTCATTTATTTTAGGAGCTGAACATTGTTGGAAATTTAGACATAGCGAGGAGTCAAAAATCACTAGGTTGTAGGTATGGAATCACGTGACCTAGTAGTAAAGGTGTTGGTTCGATTCTTGGACTGGGTTGTGTGTTGTGTTCTTGAGTAAAACATTTCATTTCACGTTGCTCCAGTATAATCTGCTGAAAATGAGTACCAGCAATAGCTGAGGGGTTGACTCTACGATGGACTAGTGTCCTTTCCTTGTGTGTGGGGACTCTTGTACATTCGGTCGCTTCACGCCACGGAAACTGGGATAAGCACCGGTCTGATGAATGCTGCGTATACATTATATATTCTGTTACAAGAAGGTATAGTAATATTACGGCGGTCTTTAGGTGGTCGGTGGATTGGGAGTATCGGTAGAGGGTCGGACGCCGTGCTTTGCAGCAAAGAGTTACGGCCCTTTATGGTTTGAGTTCAAATCCTGCCGAGGTTAACGTTGCCTTTCATCCTTACGTAGTCGATAAAATAAAGTACCAGTAATGCATTGGGATAATTGCTGGCATTGTGCCAAAAGTAGAAACAATTATAGTTACGGCCCTTTACATTCTGAGTTCTGAGTTCAAATCCCGCCGGGATTGATAAAATAAAGTACCAGTAATGTACTAGGGTCGATTTAATCAAATTTTACTTCCCCAAAAATTGTTGTCCTTGTGCCTAAATCAGAAACCAATATTACTGTCGTCTTTTCTTTTTTTCCCTGTTAGAAGAATGTAAAGCCAGATTAACGTTGTGTACAATAAAGATGTGTGCACTTCGTGTTTTTGCTATGAGAATTGTAAGGAAACTACTACGACTTTATTAAATAGTTCATTCTCGTTCACTTGGAGTTTCTTCCACAATACTCACCAGTTCGTTTCAGTATAATAAGAAATTAGAACAAGATAGGATGTGTTTAGGATGTTTTATAATCTTTAAATCGACCCTGGTTTTCACAGGAATATATTTTTCTAATCCTCTCACACCCAGAGACATATGACAAACGTCCATCTTAATAGGTATCAAACACAGAAATTCAGAAGTAAATATTGTAAGACATTTATCCAACACTTTATTTCCTTTCTTCTGAATAAATTAATATTTTTGTCTTGTTTATTTTTTACCAGATACAATTGGCTGTTACAAAGATGCTGCCGAAAGAGCGATGCCGAGTAAAGTTTTTGAAGATCAATCTATGACTGCCAGAAGATGCCGTGTTGTTTGTGGGAAATGGGGTTACAAATATGCTGGTTTAGAAGTAAGTAATATATATACCCCAATATTAAGGGCGGTGGATTGGCAGTAATCGGTAGAGCGTCGGTCAACGTGCTTTGCGGCATATAATTACGTCCCTTTACTTTCTGAGTTCAAATCCCGCCGAGGTTAGCTTTGCCTTTCATCCTTATGTGGGTCGATAAAATAAAGTACCAGTAACACACTGGGGTTGATTTTATTGACTTTCCTCTCCCCACAAATTGTTAGCTTTGTGTCTAAATCAGAAACCGTATATATCCCAATATTATAGATGCATCTCATGCTTCCGGTTTCAATAAAATAAAGTACCAGTTAAGTATTGGGGTTGATTTCATCAATTTTACCCTTCTTCCAAATTTGATGGTCTTGTGCCAACATATCAATCAACATTTAAAAAGGTAATGAATTGGCAGAATTGGTAGAGCGTCAGTATAAAATACCATTGCGTTATTTGTTTCAGCTCCTTACATTCTGAATTCAAATCCTGCCAAAGTCAACTCTGCCTTTCATTCTTCCGAGGTCGATAAAATAAAATACCAGTCAAGTACTGGGGTCGATTAAATCAACCTTGCCATACCCCATGATTTGTTAGCCTTGTAACTAAATTAAAAACCAATATTATAGGTGTCCAGGCGGTAAGCTGCAGAGTCGTTAGAATGTCGGATAGAATACTTTGCTGTATTCGTTTCGGCTCTCTGACTTCAAATCCCACCGGGGTCAACTTTGCCATTTATCCATTCGAGATCGATAAAAGAAAGTACCAAACTAGTACTAAGGTCGATTCTTCCTTTTTGTCTCTTCCTCACTTCCATTCTATCACTCTCTGTCCTTCTCAGGAAGAAATCTGTTGTATTCAGACCTGGAAAGGAGATGTGCTCCGCCAGGTTTTAAAATGCCCTTAAAACGCCGTATGCCCCTACGGTTCCCCATATGACTCTGCACACATTATAGGTATCTCCTTTTAAACGTGGTTGTATAGTATTGTAATTCATGATAAGAATAGTGGTTTCGTTTGAAAGCAAAGTCCTATGTCAGTGGAGAGGAATTAAAATACTCGCATATTCTTTCAGGATTCATTTTATTGCTACTGTGCTGATAGCTACAACAAATACGGTGCCATAGACAAATCTAATTGTTACTATAGATGTCCTGGTAAATCATCCGATATATGCGGAGGACGCTACGCATTATCTGTGTATTTTTCAGGTAAGAAAGCCAACACTTACTTATTTATTCTTCCAATAGTGACACACAAAACACAATATTATTGGGCGGTGGATTGGCAGTATCGGTAGAGGGTCGGACGCCATGCTTTGAAGCATAGAGTTACCTCCCTTTATGATCTGAGTTCAAATCCCGCCGAAGTTAACTTTGCCTTTCATTCTTACGAGGTCGATAAAATAAAGTACCAGTAATGCACTGGGATAATTGCTGGCCTTGTGTCAAAAGTAGAAACAATTATTCTTATCATCACTTGACTAGACAATAACGTTATTTATATCATTACTTCACTGAAGTATAATTTTATTCGCATTTATTGAGGGTGGGTTTATGTCTGTTTGTGCACTCCTTAGTGTTTGTCGTCAGTAGCTAGGTGTTATATCTACACTCAGAACAAGAGCAACACTCAGACAGATTAATGAAAGCCCCCCCACACACACACACACACACACACTTCCATAAGAGAAAGTAAACCACACTCAATAAAAAGCATGAATGGAATAGCAACAACCTCATAACCTAGTGACTTATAACTATATAATGACATATATATTCATTTTATCAAATGATAGTGTTATCATTAAGTACTTTAAACAATTTATTTTTATTTTTTTAAATTACAGTCCCTGCAATAAAGAGGCAAGGTAAGAAGCAACTATTTCCAGCTTCTGGAATATCTTTATTGTCTTTTTATTAAAATGTTAACTCCAGTTCAGTCCTGGTCCGAAGGCTTTCCAGCCCAGACTATCCCTTCTTTTCTTTAAATATCATTAGTTAATCTTGGGCTACATTAACCATCGTATCTCTCCTATTTTAAGAATGTTAAATTGAAATTATCTGGGAGCTTTAGCTGATATTTCTAACAGGTCGAGTGATGGGAACGGAGCTCACTTGTGAACTCTTCTTTCATCGGTTGTAGAATCATATCACGTGATCTCCCATAGATATAGAGTATCTTTCATCTGAAGTATCTTTCATCAGCTCAATAAATACACGACACTAACTATATCAAATGAACTAATTGATTGTGTATAATGTTTGGAATTTCTGCACAGACTACCTGGGTTGTTTTCACGACAATTCCTCATCGAGGGCAATGGCGAGCCGGATGTGGAGAGTTGAAAATATGACTATAAAGAAATGCCAAAATAAATGTGGCAGCTGGAATTACAAATATGCTGGATTGCAGGTTGGTGCATTTCTGCCGAAATCTCTTAAACATTTACCATTTGTTTTACAAATCTCTTCAAATGTGCCGTTTTAAAATGTTAGACCAAAAATTAACATCTGAGTTATTGTTACTCGTTACTTTTATAAGTCTCATCATATTGATAATATGTTTGGCTATATCGTAGCTTACACCTTCACACACACGGGCGTCGCTACCACCCCAGCATCCTCCCAAATTACTTCCGTTCTGCGTTACTTCCTCTCTCTATACCTCCTCCACTCTGACTACAACATATCTAGACAACATCACTGGACCGGATTACACGTGAATATTCCGACCCACACATAAACACATTCACCCTCAATCTTTCTCCTACTGACAATACTCATAGCCACATGTGGATACAATGGCTAATTCTTCTTCTTCTCTGAGCCTCCTCTACTTTGCTCCGCCAAGATGGAGTTAAATTCGAAACATCAACCACGAAGAAACACTATTGTTAGTTTTCAGGGGCGGTGGATTAGCAGTATCGGTAGAGGGTCGTACGCCATGTTTTGCAGCATAGAGTTGCGACCCTTTACGGTTTGAGTTCAAATCCCGCCGAGGTTAACATTGCCTTTCATCCTTACGAGGTCGATAAAATAAAGTACCAGTAATGCACTGGGTAATTGCTGGCCTTGTGCCAAAAGGCAGAAACATTATTGTTAGTTTGCAGAATTAGTAATATCCACTTAGTTAAGGAACTAATAAATCCAATTTCTTTTGAAACTAGCATGGTGCCCTCTGCTTCTGTGGAAACAGCTATGACAACTATGGTGCTGCTACAGAGGATCTCTGTTATTCTAGTTGCCCGGGAAACAAAGAAGATTTCTGTGGAGGTTATCTAACAAATTCAGTTTACCTTGCAGGTAAGACTTGCTACTCTTTCAGCTAAAGAGTCTAAAAATACATTGCTTTCTTAGTTTAAGGGTCACTTATGGTATTGTTAAATAGCATTAGTCATCTTTGACTATAACAGGTTGCTATCAGCTGATATAACTCCTTAATAGAGGTGTATATGAAGGCGTATATCATATGTTTATAATAATGTTTCTAATAATTTAAATAATGGTTTCTAGTTTAGACACAGGGCAAAAAATTTGGAGTGTGAGGAAAGTCGATTAAATCAACCAGTGTGTTACTAGTACTTTATTTTTAAACAGTGACAGTAAATTTATCGTATGATTCAGGTAATATCAACTTGGAGATTTACTGTATAAAATGACTTTCTATAAACAATATTCACTTATTAATTCATAAAGTTAATGATAACATGTTTTGTATTTTTAGA
>OZ024746.1:15136507-15206507 GCA_964016885.1 Eledone cirrhosa | reverse complement strand
TAAAATGACTGTAAAAAAATGTGTAAATCGCTGCCAAGAAAGACGCAAAAAATATGCTGGTCTGCAGGTAAATAAATGTAAATTATTGTTGTATACAATCTATTGTACTGGATATCTATATATACATAAATATATAGAGAGATAGATATATAGATATATAATATATTATTTATTTTGTTTATTGATTTATTTTATCTTCTTTGTCCCCAAATCATAGCATGGTCAGCTCTGTTACTGTGGCAACACTTATGACAAATATGGTCCTTTAAATGCCTCCCATTGTAACAGAGAATGTATTGGAAATCCTAAGGAATTCTGTGGAGGATACCTGGCTAATTCCGTGTATACTGCGTGTAAGTAATGTTCCATACTCTGTTGGTTTTATCCTATTCACAAGATTAGCAAATAAAAAATATCGTACTTTAAATGTATAAGCATGCATGCTTCCTTAACTTCTGAAGTAATATTAATTTACGACATTTCCTTACGGCATTCATTTACGGCATTTTTAAACCCGTCGGAGTCCATCTCCTCTTCATGTCTGAATAGAGCTGATAGGAAAGAGAGTGAATTAATTGAAGTGAGAAAGTGATATAAAGGAAGAATCAAACGAGTACTTGACTGGTACTTTTTTACCGATCTCGAATGAATGAAAAATTAAGTTGACCTCAGTGGGATTAAACTCAGAAAGTAGACAGCCGAAACGAATACCACAAAGCAATCTATCCGACGTTCTAACGACTTTGCTAATTAAGAGATGATTTAGAAACCAGAAATTTGTTTTTAAATAGTGCTCCCTCTGCCAAATTTCTCATTCTGCTACGGAAATCTGTTTCTTTCACTTCCTCTTATATAAACCTAGTTAAGGTGCGTGACTTAGTGGTTAGAGAACTGGATTCGCAATCGTGAGGTTGCGAGTTCGATTCCCAGACCGGGTGATGCGTTAAAACCTTGAACAAGACACTATATTTTACGTTGCTGCTCCTTCTGCCCGGAGTTGTCGATCGATCTATAACAATAATTGTCGATCGATCAAATAACAATAATTGTTTCTACTTTTGGCACAAGGCTAGCGATTAACCAGTGCATTACTGGTACTTTATTTTATCGACCGCGGAAGGACGAAAGGCAAAGTTAACCTCGGCGGGATTTGAACTCAGAACGTAAAGGACCATAACTCTATGCTGTAAAGCACGGTGTCTGACACTCCACCAATACTGCCAATTCACCGCCCTTCACAAATAATAATAATAATAATATAAACCTAATATAAAAAGCTGTTAGCTTTACTGTAATCGATAATAAATGTAAATCTAGAAGTCGCCTTATTAGTGCGTGGGGGAAGTTTGGAAGTCCTTTCCAAACGATCGTGTCAACTAACCCTGTAGGATAGGTTCTGTGGTCTTACATGGAATTATAAACACAGAAGTTCGGTGACAAGAGATTGAGAATTCTGAATTAAAGATGTTTTGCCTAGATTTATAAAGATAAACATTCATCCAGATCTCCATCTGTTTCATATATATACACATACACCCTCTTATATATATATACATACACATACACCCCCATATATACACATACACCCCCATATATATATATATATATATATATACTTACACACATATACACACATCTATATATATATATATGTATATATAGATGTGTGTGTGTGTATATGTGTGTGTAAGTATATATATATATATATATATATATATATATATACTTACACACACATATACATACACACACACACATCTATATATATATATATATATATATATATGGGGGTGTATGTGTTTGTATCAGCATACACACATGCTGCATGTATTAAAACATTCCCCGATTGCCATTTACTAAAGTAGAACGTCTTTTGTTGGTATTTTCAGATGTTGCCGGAAAATAGGTTATTCCTAAAATAAGAAATCAGGTTCGTGGCTTTTTTAAAAATTATTTATTAAATTTTTGCCATTTCTTTCTATATATATATATATATTGTTCTGCGAACATCTTTTTACACCACAAAACAATGCATTTCCTCAACCATATGTATGTATGTGCTTGAACCTATAACTCCTGATTTAGTCGTAGAGGTACTGTAATGACATACGGAGTTTCTTGGCCATTTTAAACCTGGCGAAGACCATATCCCCACTCCAGGTCTGAACATACAGCCGATTTCTTTCGGAGAAGGAGAAAGAGGTGGGGTGGGGTGGGGTGACTGATTGATAGACAAAAGCAGTGAGAATGAGATACAGAGGAAGAATCAACCCCAGTATTTGACTGATACTTTTTTTATCGACCTCGGAAAGATGAAAGGCAAAGTTGACCTCGATGGGATTTGAACTCAGAGTACAGGGGGCCAGAACAAAATACTACAAAGTGTTCTATCTGACATCTAACGTCTCTGCCATTTCACCGCCCTTCTCAGTCATATATTGCCCGAAAAACACATCTTCATTTACTCCTATTAAAGGTATGTGTATTAATTAATATATATTGTCATCCTGCCATGTAAGTAGTTAGGCTGTGAAAGCTGAATGAGGACTTGTATTATATATATACATAAGTTCCAGAATGATGTCCTAACAAGAGCTAGGGGTCTTTCACTCCAAGTGCGCGCTCGAGCACCAAACCGTGTATTTCCATGTACCCGTACATATACATATATACATACATACCAGGAGTGGTGGAAGCATTTCTGAATTGAGAAGGCCAAATTTGGTCAATTTAGTTGTAGTGATTAGTTTAGCTATTTGTACTCTAAAATGGTCAGAAAACTTCGATATACGATAAACATAACTTGTAGATAAATTGTAGCAATATCCAAATAGATGTGTGTTTTGGTAGTTTGGTGAGAAACTACCAAAACACACACTACTACTCGGAACTCTCTTCTAATACCCCTCTCTATATCAATTAACATAAAACTCTCACCCTCTCTATATCTACTACACGGACTCCCCCCCCCTCCTCTCTATATCTACCATACAACCTACTCTCTCTCTCTTATTCCCTCTCACTCTATTCATCATTACCAAACTCTCCCACTCTCTACATCAACCATACAACTTATAACCCCTCTCTATATCTTCTACACGGAACGCTCTTCCAACCCCCCTCTCTATATCAATTAACACTAAACTCTCCCCCTCTTTATATCTACTACAGGGAACTCTCTTCTATTCCCCCTCTCTAAATTAATTAGCATCAAACTCTCCCCCTTTCTCTACATCAGCCATGCCACACTTTCTCCCAAATTAGCACCAAACTCTCCCCCTCTCTATATCTACTACAGGGAACTCTCTTCTATTCCCCCTCTCTATATTAATTAGCACCAAACTCTGCCCCTTTCTCTACATCAGCCATGCCACACTTTCTCCCAAATTAGCACCAAACTCTGCCCCTCTTTATATCTACAACACGGAACTCTCTTCTACCCCCCCCCCCCCCCCCTCTATATCAATTATGGTCATTGAAAGGTGCATAGTGCTTACAGTAACAAAAAATTTGGCCTCCTGTCATTTCGCTTTATAATACATTTACTCCGTTCCTGCACCATCAACATGATTCAACATTGAAGATGGATGAGTTGCATAACGTCGAGTGCTTTTCTCATATTACGTCATGATTAACATTGCAGAATGACCAATTCCACCCAGTGGTAAACCACCAAATTTGAACACACACACACACACACACACACACACACACACACACACACACACACACACACACACACACACACACACACACACACACACACACACACACATATATATGCATGAAGGCGCGTGGCTGAGTGTTTAGAGAATTGGATTCGCAATCGTGAGGTTGTGAGTTCGATTCCCAGAACGGGCGGTGCGTTATGTCCTTGAGCAAGACACTTTATTTCACGTTGCTCCTTCTACCTGGAGTTGCGACCGATAGATAGTATTAGCAATTGGAAAGACCAACGGAAACATTGTTTCCTCGGTCCGATATACATATATATATATATATAACTGTACATGTTTTCTTTTTTACTTACAGACCCAATATTGTATCAATTATTTGATTGCTGTTCTACCAAAAGAAGTTATATTTACCCTGCACCCACCACACGACATTGCAAAAATAAATATTATTTAAATCATTGATATTTTTTAATTCTATGATAGATCTCTTATCGATTACTTCGTTCTATTACTTGTATTAATTGAACCTTGTATATATATGGTATGGTATTTTCCCGTAACTCCTCATGGAGTCGGTGGGGCGTCGTAGTGACATACGACGTTTCTTGGGTATCTTAAGCTTGGCCGAGCCCATCCCTCTCCTATATATATATATATATATATATCCCTCTCCTATATATATATATATATATATCCCTCTCCTATATATATATATATATAACCCTCTCCTATATATATATATATATATATATATATAACCCTCTCCTATATATATATATATATATATAACCCTCTCCTATATATATATATATATATATATATATATATATATATATATATATATATATATCCCTCTCCTATATATATATATATATATCCCTCTCCTATATATATATATATATATATATATATATATATATATATATATATATCCCTCTCCTATATATATATATATATATATATATATATCCCTCTCCTATATATATATATATATATATATATATATATATCCCTCTCCTATATATATATATATATATATATATATATATATATATATATATATATATATATATATATATCCCTCTCCTATATATATATATATAAATATATATATTGTTATACTTTGGGAGGGTCATGTTGCCAAAATATATATATATAACATAACAACATCGTATTCTGGAGTCCGAGAATATATGACTGCTTCGATTCTCAATTGTGGCTACTTGATGTAAGATAATATGGCCCTTAACTCTTGATGGTGTCGTAGGGGCGCTATCATAACACTCCAGGTCAGAAGACAGCCGATAGTCGATTTATTTATTTTCCATGGAAAGAGAAAAGAAAAACCAGAAAGAACCAGCCCCCAATGCTTGACTGGTACTTTATTTATCAACCTCGAAAGTCAAAGTTGACCACGGTGGGATTTGAACTCTGAGCGCGGTGAACCGGACTAAATAACGAGTCAATTTTTTTTAGAAAGTCTGTCCCTGACAAATTCATAATTTGCCGCCATAATAAATGTTAGTGTTTATATCATTATAATTAAACATAGGAACCATGATGTTTGTTTAAATGTTGGACAGAGATAAAATGATGAAAGTATTTGTTTTTAAAAAAAATGGGAATTAAGATAATGATTTCTAGCAGAGGCACAAGGCCAGTAATTTCTTTTTATTTTTTTGTATGTTACTGGTGCTTTATTTTATCGCCCCCTGTAAGGATGAAAGGCAAAGTTAACCTCGGCAGGATTTGAACTCAGATCGTAAAGGGCCGTAACTCTGTGTTGCAAAGCATGGACTTAAGATAATATACAGGGTTAGAGAAAAAGAGTGAAGATTGTATGATGAAAGGGTGTAGGGAAAGAGGAAGGGCAAATTCTACATTCATTGCTGGGTTATATATACCTCAGCTGGACTGTATTCACTTCAGGTGCATCTCGTGGACAAGGTGGTAATGATATTGCCACAGAGAACAGCCAGCGACACCCGCTGTATCAGCCATTCCAGCGTAGGATGAATTCCTCTCGATTTTGCGGAGGAAAATGGCAGTTAGGGAGTAAAGCCATTTACATTTAGAGTGGGTGAATTGCAATGTGTGATTTCCTCCTCGCATGAATCTGGAGAATGTGATTTACCATCAGGTTCTGACATAGTTATTGCCTTCCTTTACTAATATTGACTCAAGAAAGAAAAAACACATACATATATTTACTGAAGATGTGTAGCTTAGGGGTTGTGTCCGGCTCACGACCCTAAGGTTGTAAGTTCGAATCCCGACGGCCTGCTACTTCCACTATAGATATACAATGTTTGGTTCAAATGTTCATTTTTGTTGCCTCAATGCTGTTGCTATAAGTTATATCTGCCAACATGTACGTGACTGGTACATCAAATATCTCTGCGTGTTAATCACTGAGGAACACGTGACTGGTACATCAAACATCTCTGTCAATTACAGAGGTACACGTGACTAGTACATCAGACACCTCTCTGTGTCAATCACTGAGGTACACGTGACTGGTACATCAAACATATGTCAATCACTGAGGTACACGTGTCTGGTACATCAAACATCTGTGTGTCAATCACTGAGGAACACGTGACTGGTACATCAAACATCCCTGTAAATCACTGAGGTACACGTGACTAGTACATCAAACATACCTGTCAATCACTGAAGTACACGTGACTGGTACATCAAACATCTCTCTGTTGTCAATTACAGAAGTGCACGTGACTAGTACATCAGACATCTCTGTGAGTCAATTACAGAAGTACATGTGACTGGTACATCAAATAAATGACAATCACTGAGGTACACGTGACTAGTACATCAGACATCAATCACTGAGGTACACGTGATTAGTAGCTAAACATAAAAGTACAAAGCTGGCAAAGTCCTTCCATGAAATTTCATACTGAACAGCTTTTCTACTTCAATGTACAATGATACTCTTGTAAATATAAATCGATTAATTCTACCGAAAAGATGTGCGTCTGTCTTTTACGAGACACAGAACAAAGCTACTTTGGCGACACACTTCTAAGGGGAATCTCTAAAATGGTATAATACAATGTAAGTGTGTCTCGGATTGAAATTAGATCGATATCCTTTTAACTAACTTTCCATATGTCAAGAAATTAATGTACATAACCACTAGACATCTGCCAAAGCTGTTTCTTCTTTCTCTTTCTCTCTCTCTCTCTCTACTGTCACAACCTTCCTCTTCCGAATCTCAACTCCCCATCTCTCTCTCTCTCTCTCTCTCTCTCTCTCTCTCTCTCTCTCTTCTACTGTTACAACTTTCCTCTTCCAAATCTCACCCCCCCCCCCCTCTCTCTCTACTATGACAACCTTACCCCCCCCCCCTCTCTCTCTTCTACTGTGAATCCAAACATAAACAATTTGTTACAAAACCTTTAATTCCCTACAACAACTATCTATAGGGATTATAATGTATTCAAATACGACAGGACACCTAAGATCCCTCGGTTGAATTTAACCTAAAATAATTTCTAACAGCATCTGGGTAATAAAAAAAAGCAGGCCACTGTCATACTCCGTCATACACTGTCATACTCCGTTAAGCGTTCATTATAAGTGTATAAAGAAATGTGTGTTAGTGTGTCCCAATCGTATGACTATTCAATAGAATGCATACAAGAAAATACAATTTATATAGAAAAAAGAGGAAAAAAGGTGGAGGAAGACACGCATTCTCAATCACACACCAGAACAAGATGCCCTGGAGTTTTATCCTATTTTTTTAGAAAAGCCAAGACACTTGCAGCATTTCCGTGAGTGGTAGCGAGGCTAAGACGCTGGATCAACCAGTAGGCCAAACACAACCAGTAAGGCCAAACACAACCAGTAAGGCCAAACACAAACAATAAGAATCTTGTTCTCACAAAAATAAAAATAATGGAATAGCAAGATGCGACGCCATTGCTATAAATATTATATATTATGAATACTATGTTTTGTAAATACTGTTTTTTAATAAACACCTGAATGTTATATTAATATTAGTGCATGTTTTTTATGGTGCGTTTACACATGTTTCGGTATATTTAACCCTTTAGCATTTAAACCGGCAGTATCCGACCAAATTCTCTCACCTCAAGATGAGTGAAAATAGAAAGATCTAAAACACAACAAACACATACGTGTACACAAACATCTTAATGGCACATGGCAAAGTGGTCAGGGTGTCTGGCTCAAAATAGAAATACCTAACACACACATATCTTAATGGTCAGGGCATTCAGCTCAGTTCTTGAGTTTGATTGGCAGCAGCACATTGTGTCAAAACACCTCTGTTCAAAACGGCTGTAACCAGCCACTCATGCTGATGTTAAGGTATTGTTCTCAAAATAAATAATATCAAAATCTCATAGATTCGATATTATGTGAGATAATTATGGGAGGTAAAGTCTTTACCGTGAAAATACAATTGTATATATAGAGTAATGTGAATGATAATGGGTTTCGGTGGTTGTTAGTTCAACATGGAGTCTGGCTTGTCAGTTAATCGAGATGAGAGTACTTCGATAAATTCTATATGACATGGCACGACGAAATAAACGGATATTTCCCCATTACTTTCATTCTTCCATGGTCGATAAAATAAAGTACCAGTGAAGTACTAGGGTCGATTTAATCAACTGTTTCTAGTGTCTAAATTTGTGGATGGTAGGAAAGTCGATTACGTTGACCCCAGTACGTAACTAGTACTTTATTTTATCATCCTCGGAAGGATGAAAAGCAAAGTTGACTTCGGCGAGATTTGAACTCAGAATGTAAAGAGCCAGAACAATTACTGGTATTTACCTGATACTCTAACGACCTTGTTAACCCACCACTCTGTATTGATAATAATTATTTCTACTTTTGGCACAAGGCCAGCAATTACCCAGTACATTACTGGTACTTCATTTTATCGACCCCGTAAGGATGAAAGGCAAAGTTAACCTCGGCGGGATTTGAACTCAGAATGGTAAGGGCCGTAACTCTATGCGTCAAAGCATGGCGTCCGACCCTCTACCGATACTGCCAATTCACCGCCAATTCACCCAAGAAAAATAATGACTGTATTAAAATGCTCCACCCAAAATTTGATTAAGAAAGATTTTATTTACTAGGAATAAAGTAAGTATGCTACTAGAAAATTACTGTAGGGCTATAAAAATACCTACTGGAGATAATGGAGAGTTAATAGAAATAGATAGGAAAGACAAATAAAATAAAAAATGGTTTTCTGGATCCAAAGAAGCCAACAAATACGATAAACTAGGATAAGAGATAGTTATGAAGAAAGGTGAGAAATAACTGTTTCTACTTTAGGCACAAGGCCAGCAATTACCCAGTGCATTACTGGTACTTTATTTTATCGACCCCGTAAGGATGAAAGGCAAAGTCAACCTCGGCGGGATTTGAACTCAGATCGTAAAGGAACGTAACTATGCTGGAAAGCATGGTGTCTGACCCTCTACCGATACTGCCAATCCAGGTGAGAAATAACATCAGAAACATTGAAATGGTTGATTTATAACCAGACAATAGAATTATATGAGAAAACGATGGCAAGCAAACAACTTACCTAGTCGAAGCACTAACAGCAGAATAGAATGGAAGTGTATACCTGACTGTAGTTCAACCCTATATATCTAACTCTGTAGTTCAACCCTATATACCCGACTGTAGTTCAACCCTATATACCTGACTGTAGTTCAACCCTATATACCCGACTGTAGTTCAACCCTATATACCTGACTGTAGTTCAACCCTATATACCCGACTGTAGTTCAACCCTATATACCTGACTGTAGTTCAACCCTATATACCCGACTGTAGTTCAACCCTATATACCTGACTGTAGTTCAACCCTATATACCCGACTGTAGTTCAACCCTATATACCTGACTGTAGTTCAACCCTATATACCCGACTGTAGTTCAACCCTATATACCTGACTGTAGTTCAACCCTATATACCTGACTGTAGTTCAACCCTATATACCCGACTGTAGTTCAACCCTATATACCTGACTGTAGTTCAACCCTATATACCTGACTGTAGTTCAACCCTATATACCTGACTGTAGTTCAACCCTATATACCCGACTGTAGTTCAACCCTATATACCTGACTGTAGTTCAACCCTATATATCTAACTCTGTAGTTTAACCCTATATACCTGACTGTAGTTCAACCCTATATACCTGACTGTAGTTCAACCCTATATACCTGACTGTAGTTCAACCCTATATACCTGACTGTAGTTCAACCCTATATATCTAACTCTGTAGTTTAACCCTATATACCTGACTGTAGTTCAACCCTATATACCTGACTGTAGTTCAACCCTATATACCCGACTGTAGTTCAACCCTATATACCTGACTGTAGTTCAACCCTATATACCCGACTGTAGTTCAACCCTATATACCTGACTGTAGTTCAACCCTATATACCTGACTGTAGTTCAACCCTATATACCCGACTGTAGTTCAACCCTATATACCTGACTGTAGTTCAACCCTATATACCTGACTGTAGTTCAACCCTATATACCTGACTGTAGTTCAACCCTATATACCCGACTGTAGTTCAACCCTATATACCTGACTGTAGTTCAACCCTATATATCTAACTCTGTAGTTTAACCCTATATACCTGACTGTAGTTCAACCCTATATACCTGACTGTAGTTCAACCCTATATACCTGACTGTAGTTCAACCCTATATACCTGACTGTAGTTCAACCCTATATACCTGACTGTAGTTCAACCCTATATACCTGACTGTAGTTCAACCCTATATACCTGACTGTAGTTCAACCCTATATACCTGACTGTAGTTCAACCCTATATACCCGACTGTAGTTCAACCCTATATACCTGACTGTAGTTCAACCCTATATACCTGACTGTAGTTCAACCCTATATACCCGACTGTAGTTCAACCCTATATACCTGACTGTAGTTCAACCCTATATACCTGACTGTAGTTCAACCCTATATACCTGACTGTAGTTCAACCCTATATACCTGACTGTAGTTCAACCCTATATATCTAACTCTGTAGTTTAACCCTATATACCTGACTGTAGTTCAACCCTATATACCTGACTGTAGTTCAACCCTATATACCTGACTGTAGTTCAACCCTATATACCTGACTGTAGTTCAACCCTATATACCTGACTGTAGTTCAACCCTATATACCTGACTGTAGTTCAACCCTATATACCCGACTGTAGTTCAACCCTATATACCTGACTGTAGTTCAACCCTATATACCTGACTGTAGTTCAACCCTATATACCTGACTGTAGTTCAACCCTATATACCTGACTGTAGTTCAACCCTATATACCTGACTGTAGTTCAACCCTATATACCTGACTGTAGTTCAACCCTATATACCTGACTGTAGTTCAACCCTATATATCTAACTCTGTAGTTTAACCCTATATACCTGACTGTAGTTCAACCCTATATACCTGACTGTAGTTCAACCCTATATACCTGACTGTAGTTCAACCCTATATACCTGACTGTAGTTCAACCCTATATACCTGACTGTAGTTCAACCCTATATATCTAACTCTGTAGTTTAACCCTATATACCTGACTGTAGTTCAACCCTATATACCTGACTGTAGTTCAACCCTATATACCTGACTGTAGTTCAACCCTATATACCCGACTGTAGTTCAACCCTATATACCTGACTGTAGTTCAACCCTATATACCCGACTGTAGTTCAACCCTATATACCTGACTGTAGTTCAACCCTATATACCTGACTGTAGTTCAACCCTATATACCCGACTGTAGTTCAACCCTATATACCTGACTGTAGTTCAACCCTATATACCTGACTGTAGTTCAACCCTATATACCTGACTGTAGTTCAACCCTATATACCTGACTGTAGTTCAACCCTATATATCTAACTCTGTAGTTTAACCCTATATACCTGACTGTAGTTCAACCCTATATACCTGACTGTAGTTCAACCCTATATACCTGACTGTAGTTCAACCCTATATACCTGACTGTAGTTCAACCCTATATACCTGACTGTAGTTCAACCCTATATACCTGACTGTAGTTCAACCCTATATACCCGACTGTAGTTCAACCCTATATACCTGACTGTAGTTCAACCCTATATACCTGACTGTAGTTCAACCCTATATACCTGACTGTAGTTCAACCCTATATACCTGACTGTAGTTCAACCCTATATATCTAACTCTGTAGTTTAACCCTATATACCTGACTGTAGTTCAACCCTATATACCTGACTGTAGTTCAACCCTATATACCTGACTGTAGTTCAACCCTATATACCTGACTGTAGTTCAACCCTATATATCTAACTCTGTAGTTTAACCCTATATACCTGACTGTAGTTCAACCCTATATACCTGACTGTAGTTCAACCCTATATACCTGACTGTAGTTCAACCCTATATACCTGACTGTAGTTCAACCCTATATATCTAACTCTGTAGTTTAACCCTATATACCTGACTGTAGTTCAACCCTATATACCTGACTGTAGTTCAACCCTATATACCTGACTGTAGTTCAACCCTATATACCTGACTGTAGTTCAACCCTATATACCTGACTGTAGTTCAACCCTATATACCTGACTGTAGTTCAACCCTATATACCTGACTGTAGTTCAACCCTATATACCTGACTGTAGTTCAACCCTATATACCTGACTGTAGTTCAACCCTATATACCTGACTGTAGTTCAACCCTATATACCTGACTGTAGTTCAACCCTATATACCTGACTGTAGTTCAACCCTATATACCTGACTGTAGTTCAACCCTATATACCTGACTGTAGTTTAACCCTATATACCTGACTGTAGTTCAACCCTATATACCTGACTGTAGTTCAACCCTATATACCTGACTGTAGTTCAACCCTATATACCTGACTGTAGTTCAACCCTATATACCCGACTGTAGTTCAACCCTATATACCTGACTGTAGTTCAACCCTATATACCTGACTGTAGTTCAACCCTATATACCTGACTGTAGTTCAACCCTATATACCTGACTGTAGTTCAACCCTATATACCTGACTGTAGTTCAACCCTATATACCTGACTGTAGTTCAACCCTATATACCTGACTGTAGTTCAACCCTATATATCTAACTCTGTAGTTCAACCCTATATACCCGACTGTAGTTCAACCCTATATACCTGACTGTAGTTCAACCCTATATACCTGACTGTAGTTCAACCCTATATATCTAACTCTGTAGTTTAACCCTATATACCTGACTGTAGTTCAACCCTATATACCTGACTGTAGTTCAACCCTATATACCTGACTGTAGTTCAACCCTATATACCTGACTGTAGTTCAACCCTATATATCTAACTCTGTAGTTCAACCCTATATACCCGACTGTAGTTTAACCCTATATACCTGACTGTAGTTCAACCCTATATACCTGACTGTAGTTCAACCCTATATACCTGACTGTAGTTCAACCCTATATACCTGACTGTAGTTCAACCCTATATACCTGACTGTAGTTCAACCCTATATACCTGACTGTAGTTCAACCCTATATATCTAACTCTGTAGTTTAACCCTATATACCTGACTGTAGTTCAACCCTATATACCTGACTGTAGTTCAACCCTATATACCTGACTGTAGTTCAACCCTATATACCTGACTGTAGTTCAACCCTATATACCTGACTGTAGTTCAACCCTATATACCTGACTGTAGTTCAACCCTATATACCTGACTGTAGTTCAACCCTATATACCTGACTGTAGTTCAACCCTATATACCTGACTGTAGTTCAACCCTATATACCCGACTGTAGTTCAACCCTATATACCCGACTGTAGTTCAACCCTATATACCCGACTGTAGTTCAACCCTATATACCTGACTGTAGTTCAACCCTATATACCTGACTCAACAACACATAATAAGATAACACTTTGCTTCGATGAGATATTCATATCTACACTACATTGAGTTCGAATGGAGTGATAGATCATACCCTAATAATGTAAAATATTATTGTGTGTGAGTGTATATACATATATATATATATACGTGTGTGTGTGTGTGTGTGTGTGTGTGTGTGTGTGTGTGTGTGTGTGTGTGTGTGTGTGTGTGTGTGTTCATAATTGTATATGTGGTTAGAAAAAACTATCTCACTTACTGCTTTTCATAGGCGCCGCTAAATCCCACTGCTGGTTTCTCCTCTTCCACGTGCGTCCAACTCCTTAACACCGGGAGCTGCCAAAACTCGCGTCCACACCGTTGCTGGTCACCACTAGAGAGAGACCCATCTGCTGGCTCTTCCGGTCGAGCATCCTTCCGGCCAAGCACCCTTCCGGTCGAGCACCCCCCCCGCTTCTGGCCACCGCACGCCACACCATACCCACACGCCCCCCTGATCTCAAGGATCAATTTCCCCCCTCGTCCTTCTGCATATGAAAGTCTGCTGTCCAGGTCGGTGGTTTACGACTTCTTTGCGATCTCCGCAGTGTTGGGGTGGCACTTTGGGTTTCCTCTTCCTCGGAGTCCGTTGACACAGTGATTCTACGGACATCCAGGACATGACGTGGTACTCCGTCCACGGACACATTGTTCTGGGAATTTACGGCCGTCACCGTTCCCCTTCCCCATTGAGATGTGCAACTTGCATCTGGGGGCTTAACCCAGACTTCTTCGCCCACCTGCACGAATGCACTCTCTCTCCCCACTGGTCGTTGAGGTGGCGTGCACGGGTGCCGCCACTCGTATCTGAATACTGCTCTGTGTGGCACCGATTCCTCGAGCTGTCCCACCCGAGGGGACATGTACCAGAACACTGCCTCCATTGGTGAGATATGGCCCCGCTCCGACATTGCCTTGATCGTCCGGTGGTGTCGCTCCACAATTCCATTCCCGCTCGGCCTCTGCGCTGCTCTGAAGAAACGGTCCACCTTCCATCCATCGATCATCTCCCTCAGCGCCTCCGAGCGGAACGCTGCGCTGTTGTCCATCAGCAGTTCGTCCGCAGGGCCCCGCTCCAAGAACACCTCTCTCAACGTCCGCATGATTTCCTCGGCCGTTCCAGTCTTCATCTCCCTCCATATCGCCATCCGTCCTGGTCCACAGTCGACCATCGAGAGGTACGTTCCCTGTCGGTAGTGCGTTACATCCACCGCCAATCGCTTCCAGTCGCGATCCACCGGGAGGCTTCCCGTTTAGTGCACACCCGGGGCGGGATCAATGGACTGACATCGGACGCAGCCTCTAACCACCCTTTGAGACACTGTGTCTGTTAACGTCCGAGTCGATTCTCCTGGCTAGGAACAGGCTCCTATCCCATGTGGTGCATGTCATGCAACCCTTTCAGATCCGATTCGGTCAGCCGACACACGGCAGCTATCTCATCTTCTACCTCCCCCGGCGCTTACATTCGGCTTTCTTCACCCTAGTTAAGACGTCCGCCCTATTTTTCTCTGAGGGCACGAAAACTACGCTCAGCCTCAGGTCGAACTCGGTGGCCAGCTCTCCTAAAGTTCCCAGGCGGCGCTTTATCAGCATCTCCGCCACCCCTCTCGTTCGCACTCTCTTCTCACTGGTGAGCACTGATCTCACCTATCCGAGTACAGTAGCCGAGTCGGTGCGTATCTCGATGGTGCGCAGTCCTCACCTCAGGGCGAGGTTCACCCCTCTCAACACTGCGTCCAGTTAGGCCACATTGATGTGGTTGCAGTCGTCCTTCTTCCTAAGCCAGGTTGCATCCTCGACCTCAACACCTCCTATCTCCAACGTGACACCCAGCGCTATGCTGCTGGCATCACACCATACGGTCCCGCTCTGTGATTTGGGAACATACCAGCGTCCCCGCACTGGGTCGTCGGCCTTCACCCTCCTCACGATCTCCTGCATCATGGTCACCGTCCTCTCTCCCACTCTGTCACTCCAAGTCACTCCTCCCGCTCGTCTCTTGACATAGCTGCATGCCGTCCGGAGCCACCCAGCAATCGGGTAGTGACCCACCAACTTTCCACACACCGAGAAAAGCTCCCGCCTACTCTTACTTGGGCCCAGTTCTGGAACTTCATTTCCCCTCTGGAATACCAAGACGCCCGTCCTGTCTCGCCGTAGCCTAAGTCCCAGCGCGGCTCCTCCCTCTAACGCTTCTGACGGTTTCGCAGCCAGTCCATACCCCTGTAAATGGCTCGTGGCCTCCGCCGCCGACACCACAGACTCGTCCACTAGGATGTCGTCAATATAGAAGTTAGTGGCCCTCTTCATCTTGTCGGCCTTTCCCAGAATGGTCTTGAGGACCGCCGCCATGATCTTCTGTGCGGAGCTCAGCCCGAAACCGAGCCTGGTCAGGCAATATGTCCGGCCCTTATACCTGACCAGCTGATACTGCCAGAGCTTCTCATCTATATGCAATTGCAAGTATGCCGACTTTAGATCTACGATTGCTGAACCCCAAGTCATGCGTCTCCCCAAGTCAGGGTTTCCCCACAGACATCCGTGACCTCGCCGCCCGTGTGGCATGACACGTGCTCGTTCAGCTCCCGAAAGTCCAGCACCGGCCTCACCTTGTTCTTCTTGGGTTGCGCCACCGCCATTAACGGCAATACTCCGCACTTCACCTCCTCTTTCCAGGGAAGCAGTATTCCCAAGGAAGCAGTATGCCCTCCTCAATCCATCTCTCTACCTCTCGCTCGAACTCGCTCCTAATGTTTCCCTTCAATGTGTGTTGATAGCAGCCCACTTTGGTCTTCAGTGTTGGTGGTTATCCCTTCCAGTACCACTCAACAACCCATCGCTGCCCATCGAACACGGCCTTGAAGTCTTTGTCCTGCACAGTGTAAGCGGGGTATTTCTCCTCGTGGGCCTTCTGGTTCTCCTGTCGCGCACTCACAGCGCATACCGATGCAGCGGCGCCAAACGACACACCGACGTTGTTCACTGTGACGCCTCCTAGACGGCCAATTGCGTCCATGCCCATAACCACGCCGATCCCATCCACCACCCTGTCTACTACGATGGCAGAAAGCCTTATTTTCCTTCCCCGTACCGCTATTTCCATCTCGCTGCGACCTCGGCATTCAATTTTCCTGTCGTCGACTGCCCTTACGCTGCTCTTCCCTCTCCACCTCTGCGCCACCCCCGCGGTCACCAGTGTCGTCGTACAGCCCGTGTCCACGAGGGCTCGCTGTGGCTTTCCCCTCACGAAGACTTCCACCACGGGCAGCGCCTCTACTCGTAAGGGGCAACTACCGGTGCAGTAGTTCCCCTTGGATCGTTTCCCTGGTCGCCGTTAATAGCGATGTGACCTGGTCGCTTACACCGGTAGCATATTATTTCCGGCCTTGACTCTCTGCAGTCTCTAGCCATGTGTGGGCCCTGGCACCGAAAACAGCGACCTCTAAACATTCGCGGGCGACCGCGTGCCGTGGTTGCCTCCCGTTCACCATTTCGCTGCCAGCTGTCTTGAGCCTCTGTAGTTGCTATCGCCGTAACACTCTTCTTGGCATCTTCTGCTATGATCCGGACTTGTTCCACCAGTGAACGCATTTCCATTTCTTTGTAACCCGGGACTTGCTGCAGTTTCACCGCTATGTCGTCTGGAAATCCATTTATGAACGCCAACCGCACCGTGCGTTCGCATTCCACCTGATATCCAGCCAACATGGCCAATCGCCGTATTTCCGCTGCGAAAATGTCAACGCGTTCACCGTTCCATCTAATTCTTGCCAGCTTAGCGAAAGCGGCTAACGGTCCCCCTGCGAACGCTTCCATCATGCGCCTCTCAATCTTTTGCGTATCTCTTTGGCTGTGTTCGTCCAACTCAAGGAAGAATACCAACGCGTCCCCCTCGAGGTACAGTGCCATGAGGCCAGCCACATCTTCTATCTTCTGCAAGCTTGCGACCAGCCGGACTTTTCTCAGCCAGGCGACATCACCTTCCCCGGTAAATACCCTGTTCGTAGTCTTGTCGCCATCTTCTAATTTGTCTTGCGGTACGTGATAAAAATAAAAAAAAGCAACAGACTCCTCTCTGTTTTTCCAGTAGCTTTTTTTTTTTTTTTTTTTTTTTTTTTTCAATCAGATCTCAGTTTCCAGTGCCGAAATAGCTTGTGGTTAGAACAAGCTATCTCACTTACCGCTTTTCATAGGCGCCGCTAAATCCCACTGCTGGTTTCTCCGCTTCCACGTACGTCCAACTCCTTAACACCGGGAGCTGCCAAAACTCGCGTCCACATCGTTGCTGGTCACCACTAGAGAGAGACCCATCTGCTGACCGTTCCGGTCGAGCATCCTTCCGGCCAAGCACCCTTCCGGTCGAGCACTCCCCCGCTTCCGGCCACCGCACGCCACACCATACCCACAGTATATATATCTTTATTTATGCTTATACGTATGTGTGTATGTATGAATGTATTTGCATATATATATATATATATATATATATATATGTATCTATGTATGTATGCATGTATGTATTACGTACGTATGTATGTATGTGCGTATGTATGTGCGTTTGTATGTATGTATGAATGTGTGCATATGTATGTACGTACATGTATACAGAGTTAACATTGCGTTGGTTATAGTAGACTATTCGAAGTCAGCTGAACTAAGAATCATAACAGCTGTTAATTCACAATAGATGAAAATCCGCGGAATGCCAACTAATTTATATATATATAAACACGTTAGAGCGTGCGTGGAGTTTCACATATCTTTAAAAACCAGTTAATATTGTATACATTATATAATCTCATTCAGAATGTTAACACAAGTCAAATATCTCTCTCTTCTTCTCATCACTGTTGGTAAGTTACAAAAACTATTTTCACTTTCTCTCCCATCTTTGTAAGGTTAATTTCAGTGTTTATTTTAAATGTGTAGTTGATCCCTGCTTCTGCAATTGGCCACTGCTTGTGTAGTAGTTGACCCTGCTTGTGTAGATGATCGCTGTTTGTGCAGTTCGCATCTGCTTGGATAAGCAGAGCTTAACCCAAAATTGGCAGAGTCGTTAGAACGTCGGATAGAATGCTTTGCAGTATTTGTTCCGGTTCTCTGCTCTCTGAGTTCAAATTCCGCCAAGATCAACTTTGCCTTTCATCCATTCAAGGATAAAAACAGTACCAGTCAAGTTCTGGGTTCGATTCTTCCTCTATCTTTATCACCCTTCTTCACTCTCCATCTCTCTCTCTCTCTCTCTCTCTCTCTCTCTCTCTCTCTCTCTCTCTCTCTGGAAGAAATCTGTTGTGTTCAAATCAGGAGAGAGATGGTCTCCACCATGTTTAAATGCCCAATATATGTCACGGCGGAACAGTTACAACTTAACCCTTATGATTATTAATATTGTCATTCTTATAATTATTATTATTATTATGTTCTGAGTTCAAATCCCGGCCATGTTAGCTTTGCCTTTCATCCTTACGAGGTCGATAAAATAAAGTACCAGTAACACATACAATAACACCCATGCTCACACACACACACACACACACACACACACACACACACACACACACACACACACACACACACACACACACACACACACACACACACACACACACACACACACACACACACACACACACACACACACACTTAACTGGTATTTCATTTTGTCGACATTAAAAGGATGAAAGGCAAAGTTAACCTTGGTGGGATTTGATTTCTGACCGTTGAAAGTCGTAACTAAATACCACAAAGTATTCTGTCCGTCGTTCTACTGATTCGGCCAATCTACCGCCCTTATAACTCCTTTATAAGGGCGGTGGATTTATAAGCCATAACTCCTAATGGAGTCATAGGGTCACCGCATTGACAGCGTTTCTAGGTTATTTTAAGCCTGGTTGAACTAATCTCCTCTCTAGGTCTGAACACAGCAGATTCTTCCGAGAAAAGGATAGAAAGTGAAAGTGGAGGAATGAGAAAAAGATATAGAGGAAGAATCGATCCCAGTACTTAACTGGTACTTTTTTATCAACTTTGAAAGGTTGAAAGGTGGGATTTGAACTTAGACCTTTAAAATTACATAATGGAAAATAGGAGAAAGAACAACGTTGAGAACAAATTCAAAGTGAAAATTTAAAAAGGAAACAGTATAAACAATAGAAATTGAAAGGAAACTTCCAATTTCAACATTTCATCTTTTGTAAACATCCTGTGACATATGAATCAACTCAAGGAAAGGGAAATGTGTGGGTGATTAAGAATCCCCCGGAGACCTCAAAGTAAACACAGAAAATACTGAAGTTTTAGCTTGCAAAAAAGGAGTGCTCCAATTTCATCTGAGAAGTGATTAGGTTCGATAAGGAGGAAAATATTTGTTAAGAATTCCATACGGTGTACTTATTGTAGATTAGTAAATTATCACGGCAGAATGTAACAGATAGATAGAGAGAGAGAGAGCTTCTTCTTCTTCTTCGCCCACTTATTCCTGGGGGCAGAATCCTGTAACACTCCTTCCAGTGGGTCCTGTCAGAAGCCCGTTGGAAGGAGTGTTAGAGGACTCTGCCCCCACGACCCTTCCAGGAATAAGTGGGCAAAGAAGAACCTCTCTCTCTCTCTCTCTCTCTCTCTCTCTCTCTCTCTCTCTCTCTCTCTCTCTCTCTCTCTCTCTCTCTCTCTCTCTCTCTCTCTTCTCTCTCTAGCTCTCTAAATCTGTTAATAAAGTTGAAAGGTAAATTTGACTTTGATATTTGAACTAAACACTCTAATGTTCAAACCGGCCAAAACCAGCCAGAATTCTCTACCTCTTTCTGTTGAAACTGGCTGTAACTGGTCGCTCAAACTAATGTTAAGGTATTGTTCTCAAAACAAATACTTTCAAAATCTCATAGATTCAAAATTATGTGATATAATTATGTGACATAAAGCATTTACCATGAAAATATAATAGTATATATAGAGTAGTGTGAATGCTAAAGGATAAATAGACCAGAAAACCAAAATAAAAACTTCCAGATATTCTATTAAATTCGCTAAGGGTTCTGACAAACCGTTCAGTGTTATACATTGTTTTTAAGTGTTTTATACTTTCGTAAATATAATGTGACTGTGAAATTATTCTGTTATTGAAATCATGAAATCCAAGAGGATTGCGATTTTTGCCAACAGTCTCTCACAAATTTCTTAGGATTCTTGATTTTATCAATTGTCTCATGAATTGTTGGTTTGTTTGTTTTCTGTTTTCTTCAGTTTGGTTGAATCCTTGTGAAAGTAAATCAGAAGGTAAGCAAGATAAACATTTTACTTCTTTCCTTTACAAAAATTCAATCATGGCTCAATGTTGTAAAGATTTAATTATGACTCAATTGTGTAAAGATTTAATCATGGCTCAGTTTTGTAATTACTTAATCATGGCCCAATTTTATAAAGATTTAATCGTGACTCAAAGATTTAATCATGGTTCCTTAAAGCTGAGATATACCGCCGAGATTGAGGTGTAGAGTCTGTCGCTCTTTCCTCTTTCGTTTTATGTTTTATTGTAAACATAATTCAAATGAAATTTGTTGAATTAAATTTACATGCAATGCTATTCAAGGGACTTTTAGTTGTTCTATTTCTCCAACAGGAACTTTACCAAACTTTATCAAAGTTCGAGATGCCAGCCTCGATTCTAAAAAAATCCGCAATACTACTCTCTTACACCATTTATCTGATTGTGTAACTTTATGTCAAACGGACAACCATTGCAAATCCTTTGAGTGGACACGGAAAACTAGTTCCTGCCAACTTTTACGTGAAGATGCTACGAAGATAAAAGTACAGAAAAAACATGGCGTTGATTATTACCAGAAAGTCAATAGTAAGTTTCTAAGTTTCTAGTATCCATTGTCCTTTATTTGATTGTCATCAGAGCGCTGGATTGGCAGAATCGGTAGAGCGCCAAACAAATTGCTTTGTACAGCAGTTACGGCCTTTTACGTTCTGAATTGAACTCCCGCCGAAATCAACTTTGTAATAGCACTAAGATCATCGTTCCGGGGTTGATGAAATAAAGTACTGGGGTCGATATAATCGACTTTCCCCTTCTAACAAATTTGTTGGCTTTGTACTTGAATTAGAAATCGATATTACAAAATACAATAGCAATAGTAAAATGTTCAGATTAATTCCTTAAAAAATTGTTTCTTTGCAGGAAAACGTGGTGTGGCTGTGGTAAAAGGAGCCAGTATATATAGCAATGACATTATTAAAACTATAGGCTATACATTACAAGAATGTAAAGAACAATGTCTGGCAAAGCAAGATTGTAATTCTTTTGAATACAAAGCGGATGGTAAAAAATGTGATATGTCGAACGTGACTCACAACGAATATAATTTGATAGTCAACAAATATGGATGGGATTATTATGAAAAAATAAAAGGTAAGTAAATATAATTCCTTGGCCCCGGTTTTAAAGCATCATTCTTTGTCAAGAATGTTGTAGTTGTATTTCAATCAATACGCATACTTACACACACACACACACACACACACACACACACACACATATATATGTGTGTATATATATATATATATATATATATACATTTTTTTTTCATTTTGAAAAAACCCTCATTTTCTTTATATATATATATATATATATATATATATATATATATATATATATATAATTGGTTATGCAGGAGTGCATTAAGATTTTCCAGGACACAGTGTTATGTACCGTGTAGGGGAAGGTCAGCTTACAACAGAGTGGTGCTCAACGAAATGCAGAAAATAGGTGTATATTCCAGTTTAGCTATACTCCGGGGCGTGTATAAAGAATCAAAAAGAACAGAAAGATGCAGTAAAAGAGATTTATTCGGTTCTAACGTACGTTTCAATAGACATCAATTTGCCTAGATCTCGCTGCATCTATAATATTATATAGTTAGTAGAACATTCGACATCCAATGCACAATCGATTCCATATCATCAGAGATTATGACATCCATAAACTTTCTCCCTATAATAATATCAATACTTTTCTACACACAGTGAATTGGCAGAATCGTTAGAACAGATTCTTTGTGGTCTTCATTCAGGCTCTAAGTTCAAATCCCGCCAAGGTCAACTTTGCCTTCCATCCTTTCGTGATCGATAAAATAAAATACCAGTCTAGTACTGGGACCGATTGTTCCTCTATAACTCTCTTTCTCTAGAAGAAATTGGCTGTATTCAGACCTGGAGAAAGGATAGGCTCCACCAGGTTTAAAATGTCCTTACTACTCTATGTATAATATCTTCTTTTCACTCGTAACTCCTGAGGGGCGTCGTATAGCATTTCTAAGGCATTTTAAACCTAGCGGAGCCCATCTCCTCTCCAAGACTCAACACAGCCGATTTCTTCCAAATGAGAGAGAGTGGAGAGTGATAGAGACGAAGTGAGAAAAGATCCAGTACTAGACTGGTACTTTATTTATCGACCACCAATGGATGAAAGGCAAAGTTGACCTCGATGGTATTTGAACTGAGGATATAGAGAGCTGGAAGAAATACTACAAAACATTCTATATGATGTTCTAATGACTGCCAATTCGCTGTCATATTTATACATAATAACAAATCCAATAAAAAATAATCGTCATTTGTATTTCTCAAAAGAAATTATTATTGCTCTTAATGTTATAGGATACATCGGTTGTTTTAAAGACGCCCGTGTGAGGGCGGTGCCTAAAGCTCAAATGATTTCAGCTTATATGACAGTGGAGATGTGTCAAAAACATTGTACCGAGAAGAAATTTAAATTTGCCGGATTGGAAGTAAGTAGAAAGGGTTTCTGTGTCATTGAATCTCTCAATAGAACTGATTATGGCAAGAGTAGGTGAACCTTTTTATTGATTTGTAGGTGATCCGAATGGTGTACAGGTAAAGTACCAGGGTGTCAAGTAGAGTACTAATGTGTCAGGTAGAGTACCAAAGTGTTAGATAAAGAACCTAGGTGACAGATAGAGTACCAGGGTGTCAGATAGAGAACCAACGTGACAGATAGAGTACCAGAGTTTCAGGTAGAGTACCAACGTGACAGATAGAGTACCAGAGTTTCAGGTAGAGTACCAAGGTGCCAAATATAGTACCACAGTGTAAAGTAGAGTACGTTAAACGATGATGATGATGATGTTTAGTCAGATCTCTTTCACATGATGTTAACGTTTCACTTAATACCTCTTGTGTCGCTAAAATATCTAATAATCTTATACTGCAATCAACTCAATCGATTATAGCTCATCTTTAGAACTTAGTGATCTTCTGACAATATAAATAAATAATCGATATTTTTTATTGATACAATAGACTATTGATTTACCATTCTCTTTTCTCTAGAACACAAATGAATGTTACTGTGGTAATACCTTTGATAAATACGGTCCACTCAGTGAAAAGAAGTGTAGCGCCAGGTGTGCTGGAGACCAATCAGCTGGATGTGGTGGACATTGGGCACTTTCAGTCTATGATTCCTAGGAACAATGTAAAGGTATGTACAATGTTATATATTTCAATGTAGAGGTACATATCGAATCGATAGACAACACCTCAGACCACATTCGCTTACCGAGTGGGGCGGAACTGATTAAATCGAACCAAAGAAACAATGTTTCCATTAGTATTTTCATTGCTAATACTATCTACGGATCGCACCTCCAGCAGAGGGAGCAATGTGAAATAAAGTGTCTTGGTCAAGGACATAACATATTGCTAGGTCCAGAATCGAACTCACAACCTGACGATGGTGAATCCGACTCTAACCACTAAGCCACACGCCTTCACAGAGGTACGTATAATGTAATATATATATTTTTTAATTAAATATGAATACATCTCTCAGCGATATTGAAGGATTCTTTTAAGCTAGAAATAATTATAAGATTCGTAAATAATTAACTAGAACCTTTTACCTATTGTTATATTATATTAAGATTATCATTATGCTGGAATACAATAAACACGAAATTAATCACTGATTTCCCGTGTAACTATGAAAATACTTAAACAGATTTATTGTTTTAAAATCGATGCTTTACACACACATTTAGGAAATTTAATTCTCTACATTATATTTTCAAAATGCTTAGGATAGATTGAATTATATAAAAATTAATGAGAGTGATGGATTGAAAGTACTGGTAGAGCGTCGAAGAAAATGAGTTCAAATACCGCCGAGATCAACTTTGCCTTTTATCCTTCCGGTATCAATAAAATAAAGTACTAGGGTCGATATGATTGATTTTCTCCTTCCCCCAAATTGTTGGCCTTGTGCTAGTGTTAGAAAAAGTTATATATAATTGAATATGATATCAAAACTTAATATCTTTATTTAATTTCAGCAACCACATGGATTTGTCTAAAACTGAGAACTGACTTAATATGGAATGTTAACAATAAATAAACCAAGCTGATCTCGATATGTCACACATCACTGGATCAAACTGATCTCGATATATAACACATCATTGGATCAAACTGATCTTGATATACGAATATAACCCATGACTGGATCAAGCTGATCTTGATATACGAATATAACCCATCACTGGATCAAACTGATCTTGATGTACGAATATAACCCATCACTGGATCAAACTGATCTTGATATACGAATATAACCCATCACTGGATCAAGTTGATCTTGATATATGGCTTATCACTCGATCCGTGCCTTTTATATCTGATTTCTGCTGCAAAATTAATAAAGATTTCTATTATTTACTGTTGTTACAATATATATTTATTGTTCACAAATAATTCTTCTAACTATATATCATCACAAAATTCTCCAAGTGGAGTCTCGATATAATATTTACGATATTTTAAAGATAACATAATTACAAATAACATTTAGTGCGTGTAAAACAGAATTCAGAGATTCGCAGACATGGAACTGGTTAAAGAAAGGGGATCTTAAGAAAGCCACAGAGGGATTGCTACTGGCTACACAGTAGCAAGCCCTAGGGACGAAGTGGAAGAAACACCATATTGACAAGCTAGCCCGCTCTGTAGGATCTGTACAGAGAAAGGAAACTGTGGCTCACATTGTATCCAAGTGTAAACACCTAGCCCAGACTCACTATAAAGGATGGAGGCATGATATCATAAGTAAAGTGATACACTGTCATTTATGCAAACTAAACAAATTACCTCCTTCTGAGAAATGGTTTGAGCATAAGCCAGAGTTGGTGATAGAAAACGACCGGGTCAATGTGCTGTGGGATTTCAGGATACAAACGGACAAAGAAATTAGAACACAATAGGCTAGACCTGGTGGTTTTTGACAAGGAAAAAGGACCATGCCTGATTATAGATGTAGCTTGTCTTTCTGACACAAGAGTGCAAGAAAAGAAGGAGAAAATTAACTGGTACCAGGATTTAAAGTGGGAACTGAAAAGGACTTGGAACCGTCATGAGATCAAGGTCGTACCCATCAAGAGCTTCAAAGGCTGGTTAAAAAATATTAGCCCAGCCCCCTTTTTGGAACACTCCAGAAGGCATGCCTACTGGGAACAGCAAGGACCCTCCTATACATCCTGAATATCTGAGGCTACAGGTAGCGGCTTGATGTTCATTAGGGCACATTTTCCAGTTTAATAAAAATAATAACAAAGCAATAATAATAATGGTTTCTTATATAGGCACAAGGCCAGCAATTTTGGGGAGGGGAAAGTCGATTAAATCGATTCCAGTACATTACTGGTACTTTATTTTATCGACCCGTAAGGATGAAAGGCAAAGTTAACCTCGACGGGATTTGAACTCAAACCATAAAGGGCCGTAACTCTTTGCTGCAAAGCATGGCGTCAGACCCTCTACCGATACTGCCATGTTTGTTGTTATTGTTGTGAAGAGGGGGGGCGTATTTTTTTAAAATAAACGCAATTTATATTTTAAAAAAAGACATTATATCAAAGAAAGGAAAAGGGGAAAAAGGTCTGCACAGTCAATCACACTTCTCAGCAGGGGCACTGGAGTTTATACTGAACTAATGAGGAATCTGCAGTTATTCCACCCCGACTATACATTTAGATTTGTTCTTGTGATCATTTGGGGCCCTTGGATATATTACTAATTGCCTCAGTACAAATCTTGAGAAGCTGGGCTTCACAAAACCAAAAAGGGCACGGGTAGTTAGGAAGTTACCATTAAAGGAACTGTAAAAATATGTAAAATATTTCATTAATTCATCAGATAATAACTGCATATACACACACATATATAGATACGGAAACATATGCATATGTACACATATAACTCAAAACATACAGGTCCACACAAGCAATAACACACACACCTGCATACAAACACATACAGGCATACAAAACTATATACTTACTTGGTGTTGTCTAAATTATATATACATACATGATGATGATGACTGCAACTCGATTTCGATTAATGCCATCACTTGATACTTAAGTATGAGTATCATGGACGTTGCTTTTTAGTCCTGCCAGGGACTTGTCTATGGCCAGCAATGTCACATATCAAGCGATGTCTGTGTTTGAAGCTTTTTTAAGTGAGTAAAAGCTTTGCAGGGGGCCAATCCCACTCTCTGAACATAGAATGAATTTACTTAAAAAGAAAAACTGATCTACATCATTGGATGAAAACGGAGTCGCAGGTTTTATGTAAGTGTGACCTTCTCCTAGAGAGATGTCTTAATGGAGTCTCTCGCTCCATAAAAATATATACATGCATACATACATACATACATACATACAGTCAGGCAGACATACATACAGTCAGGCAGACATACATACAGTCAGGCAGACATACATACATACATACAGTCAGGCAGACATACATACAGTCAGGCAGACATACATACAGTCAGGCAGACATACATACAGTCAGGCAGACATACATACAGTCAGGCAGACATACATACAGTCAGGCAGACATACATACATACATACAGTCAGGCAGACATACATACAGTCAGGCAGACATACATACAGTCAGGCAGACATACATACAGTCAGGCAGACATACATACAGTCAGGCAGACATACAGACATACATACAGACATACATACAGTCAGGCAGACATACATACAGTCAGGCAGACATACAGACATACATACATACATACAGTCAGGCAGACATACATACAGTCAGGCAGACATACATACAGTCAGGCAGACATACATACAGTCAGGCAGACATACATACAGTCAGGCAGACATACATACAGTCAGGCAGACATACATACATACATACAGTCAGGCAGACATACATACAGTCAGGCAGACATACATACAGTCAGGCAGACATACAGACATACATACAGACATACATACATACATACAGTCAGGCAGACATACATACAGTCAGGCAGACATACAGACATACATACAGTCAGGCAGACATACATACAGTCAGGCAGACATACAGACATACATACAGACATACATACAGTCAGGCAGACATACAGACATACATACAGACATACATACAGTCAGGCAGACATACATACAGACATACATACAGTCAGGCAGACATACATACATACATACAGTCAGGCAGACATACATACAGTCAGGCAGACATACATACAGTCAGGCAGACATACAGACATACATACAGACATACATACAGTCAGGCAGACATACATACAGTCAGGCAGACATACAGACATACATACAGACATACATACAGTCAGGCAGACATACAGACATACATACAGTCAGGCAGACATACATACATACATACAGACATACATACAGTCAGGCAGACATACAGACATACATACAGACATACATACAGTCAGGCAGACATACAGACATACATACATACATACATACAGTCAGGCAGACATACATACATACATACAGTCAGGCAGACATACATACATACATACAGACATACATACAGTCAGGCAGACATACAGACATACATACAGACATACATACAGTCAGGCAGACATACATACAGTCAGGCAGACATACAGACATACATACAGACATACATACAGTCAGGCAGACATACAGACATACATACAGTCAGGCAGACATACATACATACATACAGACATACATACAGTCAGGCAGACATACATACATACATACAGACATACATACAGTCAGGCAGACATACAGACATACATACATACATACATACAGTCATGCAGACATACATACATACAGTCAGGCAGACATACATACATACATACAGACATACATACAGTCAGGCAGACATACATACATACATACAGTCAGGCAGACATACATACAGTCAGGCAGACATACATACAGTCAGGCAGACATACAGACATACATACAGACATACATACAGTCAGGCAGACATACATACAGTCAGGCAGACATACAGACATACATACAGACATACATACAGTCAGGCAGACATACAGACATACATACAGTCAGGCAGACATACAGACATACATACAGACATACAGACATACATACAGTCAGGCAGACATACATACAGTCAGGCAGACATACAGACATACATACAGACATACATACAGTCAGGCAGACATACAGACATACATACAGTCAGGCAGACATACATACAGTCAGGCAGACATACATACAGTCAGGCAGACATACAGACATACATACAGACATACATACAGTCAGGCAGACATACAGACATACATACAGACATACATACATACAGTCAGGCAGACATACATACAGTCAGGCAGACATACATACAGTCAGGCAGACATACATACAGTCAGGCAGACATACATACAGTCAGGCAGACATACATACATACATACAGACATACATACATACATACAGTCAGGCAGACATACAGACATACATACAGACATACATACAGTCAGGCAGACATACATACAGTCAGGCAGACATACATACAGTCAGGCAGACATACATACAGTCAGGCAGACATACAGACATACATACAGACATACATACAGTCAGGCAGACATACAGACATACATACAGACATACATACAGTCAGGCAGACATACATACAGTCAGGCAGACATACATACAGTCAGGCAGACATACATACAGTCAGGCAGACATACATACAGTCAGGCAGACATACAGACATACATACAGTCAGGCAGACATACACACATACATACAGACAGACATTCATACATACATACAGACAGACATACATACAGTCATACAGACAGACATACAGTCAGGCAGACATACATACAGACAGACATTCATACATACATACAGACAGACATACATACAGTCAGACATAAATACAGTCAGGCAGACATACATACAGTCAGGCAGACATACAGACATACATACAGACATACATACATACATACAGTCAGGCAGACATACATACAGTCAGGCAGACATACATACATACAGACATACAGACAGACATACATACAGTCAGGCATACATACAGACAGACATACAGACATACATACAGTCAGGCAGACATACATACATACAGACATACAGACAGACATACATACAGTCAGGCATACATACAGACAGACATACAGACATACATACAGTCAGGCAGACATACACACATACATACAGACATACATACAGTCAGGCAGACATACATACATACAGTCAGGCATACATACAGACAGACATACAGACATACATACAGTCAGGCAGACATACACACATACATACATACAGACATTCATACATACATACATACAGTCAGGCAGACATACAGACATACATACAGACAGACATTCATACATACATACAGACAGACATACATACAGTCAGACATACATACAGTCAGGCAGACATACAGTCAGGCAGACATACAGTCAGGCAGACATACAGTCAGGCAGACGTACAGTCAGGCAGACATACAGTCAGGCAGACATACAGTCAGGCAGACATTACTTAAAATACATGGCAACTAAGCATCTGTTTTCATAGGTACTCAGAGTTTTATGATCGTATTTAATCAGCTATTATCTGAAAATGAAGAAATTTTAATAATGTATTCTAATTAAGGCATAGGCCAGCAATTTGATGGAAGGAGAAAATCGATTATATCAACCCCAAAAGAATGAAAGGTAAAGTTGACCTTGGTGGGATTTGAACTCGGAAAATAAAGCGCTGGAAGAAATAGGCATTTTGTTCGACACTAATGGTTCTTGGAATCCACTGTGACTTTAATAATTCTTTCTAACGTAGGCATATGGCTAAGAAATTGGCAGAGGGGGGAAGTTGATGTGGGGCTGCCGCGAGATAGAGGGGGGTGTAGAGCTGCCGTGGGATTGCCGGAAGTTGTGGGACGCCTGACCGGAAGAAGGAGGACGGGGTAGACTCGAGGGACTAGGCAGTCAACAGGGGCCTCTTAGCCATACGCCCTGGAAGGTGACGGACGTGCGAAGACGGACGCAAGCGGAAAGTACCCCCACGTTGACCAGAGAGACGCAAGGTAAGTCCGAATGCGTCCGGCTACAAGCTATTTTGGCGTTTAATGAAATTTCCCATCTTTCGGCATTTTTACTCCCAGCACGGCAGCCCTTTAGTTTAGCTTTTTTTTTTAATGTTTTTTTTTTTTTTTGTTCTCTTTCGTGGGGTATCGTTGTTGATTTTTTTTCCGATCTCGCAGGGGAGATGGCAGTGAAACTGAGATTAAATAGCGAGACGATCAAGGCTTTTAACGGCGAAGGAGATGATGTGGCCTGGTTGAGAAAGGTCACATTGGTCGCCTCGCTGAAAGGCATTGACAGCGTTGCTGGTTTGATCGGTCTATATCTCGACGAGGATGCCCTAGCACTGTACCTCGAGATGGACGAGAGCGACCAACTGAACGCGGAGAGGATAGGACAGCGACTTAAGGAAGCGTTCACCGTATGTTGCTTTTGCCAAGCTAGGCAGAGCGAGATGGCAGGGAGAGCACGTGGACGTGTCCACGACAGAGTTACGGCGGTTGGCTACGTTGGTGGGATTCGCGGTAGAATGCGAATGCGCCGTGCGGTTGGCTTTTATGAACGGGTTCCCCGAGGAAATCTCCGTGAAGCTCCAACAGCTGCTCATTGCACAGACCCGCATAGTAACACAGGACACGAGGTGGAGTGTTGCAACGCTGGCAGCGACGGAAGCCCATGGCAGTCGACAGCAACCAACGTATGTCGAAAGGAGACCAGCCGCTGTGAGTAGTCGTCCGCGTGCGTTCGGAGAGCGGTGCTTCAGGTGCCAGGGCCCGCACATGGCAAGGGACTGCAGAGAGCTGAAGCCAGCTATAGTCTGCTATCGCTGCAAGTGGCCAGGCCACATCGAAATTAATTGCGACCAGGGGGCTACTGCGCCGGTAGCCACCCCTGGAGGCGAGTAGATGCGCCTTTGCAGTCGCTGCCCGTAGTGGAAGTTTTTGTGGAACGGAAGCCACCGCGAGCACTCGTGGACACGGGTTGCACAACAATAGTGACCACGGAGGTGGTTAAAAAGTGGAGCGGGGTGAGCAGTACAAGGGCAGTCGAGGGCAGAGAGATTAGATGCAGAAGTACCAGCGAGGTGTCGATGGTGGTACGGGGAAGAAAAATTAGGCTTCGGGCGATCGTGATTGACCAGGTGGTGGACGGAATCGATGTAGCAATGGGCATGGACACGATTGGCTGCCTTGGAGGTGTTACAGTGACTGAAGTCGTGGTGACGTTTGGTAGCGAGAGGACATTATGTACTGTGAGCGTGCTGAGAGAATCCACGAAGAACAGGGCGATTCACGAAGAAAATACCATACAGGAGAAGGATTTCAGGGCGGTGTTCGATGGGCAGCGGTGAGTAGTTGAGTGGTACTGGAAGGGAGATCCACCAACGCTGAAGAACAGAATGGGCTGCTATCAGCATACCCTGAAAGGAAATACCAAAAGCGAGTTTGAGGGAGAGGCACAGAGATGGATCGAAGAGGGTATACTGCTTCCTTGAAAGGAGGAGGTGAAGTGTGGAGTGTTGCCGCTGATGGCAGTGGTGCAACCCACGAAGAACAAGGTTAGGCCGGTGCTGGACTTTCGTGAGCTGAACGAACACGTGTCATGTCACACAGGCGGTGAGGTCACGGATGTTTGCGGGGAAACTTTGCGAGAGTGGAAACGAATGACGGGAGCCTCCACGATTGTCGACTTAAAGTCGGCATATCTGCAGTTACACGTGGATGAGAAGCTGTGGAAATATCAGCTGCTGGTCAGTATAAGGGCCAGACATACTGTCTGACCAGGCTTGGCTTCGGGTTTAACTCTGCGCCAAAAACCATGGCGACGGTCCTCAAGGCCATTCTGGGGCAAGCGGACAAGGTGAAGAGGGCTACCAACTCCTACATCAACGAAATCTTGGTGGACGAGACGGTGGTTTCAGCAGCAGAAGTCTCAGGCCACTTGGGAAGATTCGGGCTGGCCACGAAACCGCCGGAGGCGATGGAAGGAGGAGCCGCGCTAGGACTCGGGTTGCAAAGGGATAAGACGGGCACACTCGTGTTTCGGAGGGGTAACGAAGTCCCGGAAATGGGGCCCCGATATGGATAGACGGGAACTCTTCTCAATGTGTAGTAAATTGGTGGGCCACTATCCGATCGCAGGATGGCTCCGGACGGCATGCAGCTATGTCAAGAGACGAGCAGACGCAGTGAGCTGGGCTGACAGGGTTGGAGAGAGGACAGTGGCCATGATCCAGGAAATTGTGGAGAGGGTAAAGGCGGATGACCCAGTGAAAGGACGCTGGTACGTCCCCAAATCGGAGAGTGGGACCGTATGGTGTGATGCCAGTAGCATAGCACTAGGGGTTACTCTGGAGATAGGGGCGTCGAGGTCGAAGACGCCGCTTGGCTGAGGAAGAAGGAGGACTACAACCACATCAACGTGGCCGAATTGGATGCTGTGCTGAGAGGGGTGAATCTCGCCCTGAGATGGGGGCTGCGCACCATAGAAATCCGCACTAACTCGGCCACTGTACTCGGATGCGTGAAATCAGTGCTTACCAGTGAGAGGAGGGTGCGAACGAGAGGGGCAGCAGAAATGTTGATAAAGCGCCGCCTGGAAACTCTGGGACAGCTGACCACTGAGTTCGGTCTGGAGTTGAGTGTGTTTTTTGTGCCCTCAGAAAAAAACAGGGCAGACGTATTAACCAGGGTGAAGGTGATAGCGGCAGTGTGTCGGCTGAGTGATTCGGAGTTGAAGGGACTGCACGCACGCCATGCACCACATGGGGGTGGATATGACCCTGTTCCTAGCCAGAAGAATCGACTCTGATGTTAGCAGACAGAGTGTCCAGAGAGTGGTCGGAGGTTTCGACAGATGACAGTCTATCGACGCTGCCCCGGGTTTGCACGAGACAGGAAGCATCCCGGTGGAGCATAACTGGAAGCGATTAGCGGTGGACGTGACACACTATCGACAAGGAACGTATCTTTCGATGGTCGA
The DNA here is from genome assembly GCA_964016885.1 of Eledone cirrhosa. Classification (NCBI taxonomy): domain Eukaryota; kingdom Metazoa; phylum Mollusca; class Cephalopoda; order Octopoda; family Eledonidae; genus Eledone; species Eledone cirrhosa. Next base: position 15,172,432 of record OZ024746.1, on the reverse strand, counting down.
TTGTGGGCCGGGGCGGATGGCGATATGGAGAGAAAGGAAGACAGGGACTGCGGAGGAAATCGTGCGGACACTGAGATAGATATTCTTGGAGCGGGACCCTGTGGGTGAACTGCTGATGGACAACAGTACGGCGTTTCGCTCGGAGGCGCTGAGGGAAATGTTTGACAAGTGGAAGGTGAACCGCTTCTTCAGAGCGGCATACAGGCCGAGCGGAAATGGGATCGTGGAGAGACATCATCGCACGATCAAGACCATGGCGGAAAGGGGGCACATTTCGCCAACGGAAGCAGTGTTCTGGTACAACATGTCTCCGCGGGTGGGATAGGCCGAGGAGTCGGACCCGCACAGGGCAATATACAGATATGAATGGCGACACCCGTGCACGGTACCACAGCAGCCGGTGGAGAGAGAGAGCGCACTCGTACGAGTGGGCGAAGAGGTATGGGTCAAGCCACCGAACGCGCGTTGCACATCTCAATGGGGAAAAGGAATGGTAACCGCCGTAAATTCCCAAAACGTCTGTGGACGGAATGCCACGTCACGTCTTGAACGTCCGTAAAGTCGTTGTGGTGACGGACTCCGAGGAAGAGGAAAATGAAAGTGCCTCTCCAACAGTGCGGAGATCGCAACGGAGCCGCCGCCAACCTATGTGGATGGCGGATTTTGAGATGGAGCAGTGTGATGGGGGGGATTGATTCTTGAGATCAGGGGGGGGGCTGCCGCGAGATAGAGGGGAGGTGTAGAGCTGCCGTGGGAGGGGGATTTGCGGAAGTTGGAGGACGCCTGACCGGAAGAAGGAGGACGGGGGCGACTCGAGGGACCAGACAGTCAACAGGGGCCTCTTAGCCATACGCCCTGGAAGGAGACGGGCGTGCGAAGACAGACGCAAGCGGAAAGTACCCGCACGTGGACCAGAGAGACGCAAGGTAAGTCCGAATGCGTCCGGCTACAGTTGATTATATCAACCCTAGCACTTTAAATTAAGCCTAGCGGAACCCATCTCGTCTCCACGTCTGAACACAGCCGATTTCTTACATAAAAGGAGAGAGAGAGGAGGAGAGAGAGAGAGTATATATATATACACTATATATGGTGGCTGCCAACTCGTTTTCGAGTACGGCCACTACTTTATATCCATGTAGGAGAACCCCTACCGATGCACTGAACGAGTGTGACTTTTTAGTCCAGCTAGCGACTTGAAAACTCTGGTACAAACACTACACTTGTGACAATTATTGACACAGTGCTGGGTCCATGGTACCATGTGACGACAAGTGCAGAGAGATCTCCAGATATAAAGCAATGCCTGTGCCGTGAAGCTTTTATAGTGAGCAAAGGCACTTCACAAAGCCAGTCCCACTCTCTTAACCAAGATGATATTTACCAAAAAGAAGAACAAGTCAACATCATTGGATACCATCAGGGTTGCAGGTGTTATATCAGAGTTTTCCTTCTCCTAGAATTCTGCCTTGACAAAGGCTAAGGAGTCATCTCTCCCGGTGATTTTGGATGGCCAGTGACTCTTAAGAGCTCCTTTGCCCTTTGACAGGTTTTGTTTTTAGTCCTGCAGGATGTCCAAAGTCACCCTCCTCACCATGAAACCTTGGTGGGGTTGCCAGTTTAGTCGCCAACGACCCGACCATGAGACAGGTTGTACTGGGATACATGTTACCAATAGCACCAACACTATATATATATATACATATATACACACACACACACATATAGCGTCATAATGTCGTAATGCAGACAGATTGATATTATAAGGGCGCGACGTTGACTTTGCCTTTCATCCTTACGGGGTCAATAAAATAAAGTACCAGTAATGCACTGGTTAATTGCTGGCCTTGTGCCTAAAGTAGAAACAATTATAAGGGCGCGACGTTATATTTATGTATATATCTAAAAAGAAAGACTAAGAATTATAGAGAGATATCGCTAAATCGCCTAATGCGGTCCCTAGGGCATTGAAAATTTGAAAATTGTTGGCTCAAAACACTCATAGGACCATAAGTATTACATGTGAAAAGTTTGAAAAAAGTCGGTTGGGTGGTTATTGAGTTTTAGGGAGTCAGACAGACATTCTCTGTTTTAGACATTCTCTGTTTTAGATATATATAGATAAAAAAAAACACTCTTTAAAGAGAAGTAATTCATGTACTAACTAGAGTTATCTTTTCTTGGAAGCTTGTTTACGGGAAAATTCTTTAACTTTTTCATTATTATTCATAGACTAAATCGTTCGCTGTTTGTATTCTACTGTTTAAGAGATAATGGTATCATTAATAACTCTATTATGGCTATTCCTCTCCCTTTGTATTGTTGGGGGATTTGTCTCTGTCAACGTAATCCAAGATAAATATAATATAATACATAAACTATACATGTTTGGTAAAATGAAACAATATGCTGATTGCTATGTTCGATCTTCTTTCGACGTCCCGAAGCGGTGAGCTGTGAAATTTTGTTCAGTAAAAAAAAAATTGGAAATAATGAAAATTAACGTTCTTGTTCTTTACCATAATTTGGCTTTGTTCTCTTTTTTATGCAGTAATATCATATCCAATCTACCCTTTAAAAAGAAAATTTCGATTGTGTTTTGCCTGTTATTTCTAGCAGGCCTGTGTTGTTAATAATTACAAACATATATATATATATATATATATATATATATATAATCAAATCTAAAGAAACTATTAATTCAACACTATGTGTGTCAATCGGTGGCACACAGCACAAGGGGTACCTGAGCCTCCTTCTAATACTTTTAGGGGCAAGCCAACACATTTTCAGCATTACCGCGAGTGATAGATCATTGTATGTACGTGTGTTTCTAGAGCTCGTAGTTCTCTAATATTTTCGCTGGTTTGTCATTTTTAGTTATATCAAGAGTTTATTATTTTATATAATATATAAACATAATTCTCCGTTAAAACTCAATTTAAAATTATATAAAGTTAATGAGGTGCATACAAGGTACAAATAGTGGTGTAAAAAATTAATTAGAAGCTTTAACCGTATTTTTGTTTTACTAGAAAATACTGATGCCAATTTTTTCGTTCAGTTATTTGACTTTTTTCTGTCATCAAATTAAATGTTCAAATTCCAGTTATGGGTTATTTGAAAAAGTGAAATTTTATGAAACAATTGAAACTAGCAAACTTTTCCGACAGTGCAGTGTAGATATTGAAGTTTACTTTAAATTAGCTTTAATATTTCTATATATAATTGATTAGTAATACAACATATAGAGAGGCGTAAAAACGAGTTACTTGTCCAGATTCGCATCTCGTTTAACTGTTTCGTTTTTCGTTTGAAACCTACCAAATCCGCTTTTCTTTAACATTTCTGGTTTTGTTATTATTTTACTTTTTTCGCTTCGAATAAATCTACTCCACGTGGACCATATCCTTGTGATATAGAAAATTATTTATCCTTTTACATTATGTATTCAATATATGCTTGCATTTTCTATATTTCAAATAAGCCATATAGCTTCTCTGTTGTCACTCGACCTGCTAGAAATAGCATTCAAATGTACATCAAATTACACGTTACCGTCTTTAAAAAAAAAGCTCACAAGTCCTTGATTATTTTCTAGTTTAATAACAAGCTGAAATGATGCAGAAGTAAAATGTAAAACAGAAGAAACGAGGATGTATAATTATTGTTGATATGTTGCTACGTTCTTAGTTTGTTTGGGTGTTACACAAATATATACTTCTTAAAATTTATATTTGTTTCGATAACCCACTATAACTGCAAATAGCAGAGAAGGAAGACCCTTCCAGCCAATATATATATACATATATTTATATATATATAATGTATGTGTGGACCCGTAACTCCTGGAGGAGTCGTAGGGGTACTATATTGACATACAACAAAGGTTCTCAAATATTTTGGGCACTCGCACCCTTCACGGCCACGTAATATCCTCAGTGCCCCTCAACCCTATTTTCAACGAGACCTGCCTACACGCAAATTACAAATAATATATAAGTAAAATCGTTAATTTATATATAATAAATATATACTATGTATAAATAACTATTATATATTTTACTATATTTTTATAAATGTATCATTTAACATTTGATATATTATTATATCATCTCTATCGCGCCCATATGAAGCAGCGCACCCATGGACCTTTTCAGCCCCGTGTGGCGGTAGCGCCCTCTTTGACAACATCTGACATACAGCATTACTAGGGTATTTTTAAACCTGACGGAGTCTATTCCTCTCCGGGTTAGAGCCTAACAGGTTCCTTTCAGAGAAGGATAGAAATAATGGGAATTAGGAAGATTTATAGAGGAAGAATCGACGCCAGTACTAGACTGGTACTTTTTTATCAACTGTAAAAGGATGAAAGGCAAAGTTGACCTCAACAGGATTTAAACTCTGAGAGGAGAGAGCCAAAACGAATACCACAAAGCATTCTATCTGACCTTCTAACAACTCTGCCAATTTGCCGCCTATATATGTAATGCATACCATAATAGGTACAAAGTCCAGATATTCAAATATGGTGCTTGTGTTTAATTTTTATTTTCTAACAAAAAGTCTGTACAAGGTTATTTCAATAGAATGCATACAAATAAACACAATACAAGAATTTATATATCAAAAAGAGAAGAAACGCACACTCAATTACATGACATACTTTTTGAAGCTGGCCAACACACAGCTTTATTGCAAGTGATAGCGAGGCTAAGACATGGGAATTACCAAACACTCTCAAGGGTATCGCTTGATACCTCAGTAAGACAAGCTAACAACAATAACAAGAACCTCATTGTCAACAACCCAGCTCCCTAAAATGTCTGGAACACCATAGGCTGGAAAAAATAATTTGCCAATAATTCCTGGTATTTTATCATTTTATGCCATCCAGCTACAGATGTTGGGACCCTCACTTTTACCGCAGCATCTGGGATGGGAGAAGGAGCAAAGGAGATGCTAACTGTGGTGTCCCTAAATAAGACATCTTCCTCTCACCCAGAGACAAAGAGTAAGACCCTCTGGCCTCTTCCCATCAAACCTTGACAACATGTCTGGCTCCAGAATTGAAGGAGTATTGACTTCATAATTAGGTTTACTCAGTATAATGAACGAAATTACATGTGTTCAGATGGCAATACAATCCATGGATTCCCCTGGAGTCAAAGGGGCTGCCACAAAGACATATACATCTTCCATAGACATCAGCTCCAGCTCTGAGTGCAATACAATTCCAATCCAGGGCCTTCTCACTCCTATTAGAGGAACCCCTCCCTGGTTGCTCTCCACTGCTATCTGTTTGGTTTTGGTCATAGTGAGTGTAGCCATATGCTTAGCCAATTGTAAGCTGGTGAGGCTATTTAACCCATATTTGGGATGGATGGCTGTTGATTCTGAGGAGTTCATCTGCACATTAATAGCTCTGCTGGGGTTCCACTTACCCTCCTTCTCAGACTCTGGTCAGGTGGACCCTGGTACCAGTAGCAGATAGAAACTTGACCTGACCATCAATAGAATTATGTTAAAAGTAATTGTGTCTGGAATGCTCAGTCACTTGCTCCATTCATTGAACAACTGAATCATTCATCATCAAATCCTAAACTCTACAAGGATGGGCTCCAGCATGACTGAAACTAGTAAAAGATCCTATATATATATATAGATATATATATAAAAGACAGCTTCTGATACTTCAGTGACCAAATTAGCAGTGGAGGGGGGTGTTTTATAAGTAAAGTAGCCAGAGTGTAAATGGCACAGAAAAAGTTCAGAGAGCTTCTGCTACAAAAGTTTTTCCCTCAAAATGAAAGGCAGACTTTTTATATGTATATATATATATATCATCATCATCATCATCATCACCGTTTTACGTCCGTTCTTCCACGCTAGCATGGGTTAGACGGGTTGTCCTGTTGTGGGCAGTGTCTGGTCGGCTGACCATGCCTTGCTCATACAGGAACTGATCTGGCTTGATTTCTACAGCTGGATGCCCTTCCTAACACCAACCTCATTTACAGTGAGTGCTGGGTGCTTTTTCGTGGCGCCTACACGTCCACTTTACAGTGTGGGCTGGGTGCTTTTTTGCCGTGGCACCTCCACGACCACCTTGCGGTGGGGGGGGGGGGCATATTGTTTATATGCTTCAGCATGTACCCATGGGAGGTCGGGTACCCTGTATTACTGCGTGACGCCAGAAGTCACGGTCGTGTGTCATTGACTTTGAGAGGTGTAGTTGGGTAAGGTCGGCTTTTATCACCTCATCCCAAGTCATCTTGGGTCTCCCCACTCCGCGGTTTCCATCAACTTCTAGTGCTCTGCACCTTTTTATGCAGCTGTCATCCTTCATACGCATCACATGTCCATACCAGCGTAACCGCCTCTCCTGCACGCAGCATTTGATTCCTCTTATGCTCAGTCTCTCTCTCAATTCATTTATGCTTTGTCGTTCACGTATATTACTGTTACACATCCATCGGAGCATGCAGGCTTCGTTTCTCTCTAATCTACGTAAGTCTTCCACCTTCAGCGCCCAGGTCTCACTACCATGCAACATCGCTGTTCGGATACACGCATCATACAGTCTGCCTTTCATTCTGAGGGAGAAGCCTTTTGCAGCTAGCAGTGGTAGTAGTTCCCTAAACTTCTTCCATCCCGTTCTTACCCTAGTTATTGTACTTTCTGAGCACCCACCTCCGTTGCTAATTCGGTCACCTAGGTAGCAGAAGCTGTCTACTGTTTCTACAGGGCCCTCCCAGAGATTGGTGGTACTTGTTTCCTGTGGCTGTTTGCTTGCTGTTTCAGCACAGCTGCTGCATGTGAATCCTACATTCTTAATTAAGCTTCCTGAGATCCCGCTACATCTCTTGTGTACCCATTGTTTGCATTTGGGGCAAAGAATGGAGTTCCTACCTACACCTTTCCTACATACTGAGCAAGGCCATTTCCCTGAGGGGATCTGGGTTCTGTTTTCTCGTCTACTTATAAGGACCTTAGTCTTTGTCATGTTGACTTTGAGGCCCTTTCTCTCTAGTCCCTGCTTCCAGGTTTGGAATTTATTCTCTAGTTCTACCATAGATTCAGCTATGAGTGCGAGGTCATCAGCATACAGGAGTTCCCATGGGCATCCGGTCTTAAACTCCTCCGTTATTGCCTGCAGGACTATGATGAACAGGAGAGGGCTAAGAACAGAGCCCTGGTGGACCCCAACCTGTACGCTAAATTCCTCGCTATACTCATTGCCAATCCTAACTTTGCTGACTGCTCCCCTATACATGGCTTGTACCACTTTCACAAGCCATTCATCTACTCCTAGTTTTCTAAGAGCCCACCAGATTACTGCACGTGGAACTCTGTCAAAGGCTTTCTCAAGGTCGACAAATGCCAAGTAGAGTGGCTTACTTTTAGCTAGGTACTTTTCCTGTAATTGCCTCACAAGGAAGAGCGCATCAGTGGTGCCTTTCCCTGGAACAAACCCAAATTGCATCTCGTCTATATTCACCCGGTCCCTAATCAGCTGTGCTATAACTCTTTCTGTTACTTTCATGACCTGGTCCATCAACTTTATACCTCTATAGTTTCCTCTATCTAGTGCATCGCCTTTACCTTTGTAGCAGTTGACAATGATGCTACTGCACCAATCTTTTGGTATGGCCCCCTCTAGTATTACCTGGTTAACGATACGTGTGGTTATAGTGTGACCTACAGACCCAGATGCCTTCAGCATCTCGGCAGCTATACCCGATGGACCGGTTGCCTTCCCTATCTTCATATCTCTGATTGCCTTACTTACTACGCTGCCGCTGACTTGTACTGCTGGTCCCTCTATAGGGTCTACGTGGGGTAGGGTCTCTTCTTCCCATGCATTCTCCTCATTTAGTAATCTATCATAATGACTCTTCCATGCATCTTTCTTCTCAGCACTTGTGAGGGCAAGCTCACCTTTATCATTCCGGATACACTTCTCTCCAATGACATCACAACTATCTCTGACACACTGCCTCGCAATCTTGAATACCTCCTGTTTCTGGTCCTCACGTTGTAAAACATGCTTGAATTTTCTATCCTCTGCTTCCCTCCTAGCTAAGTATACTTGTCGCCTAGCTTCCCTCTTGGTCTCTATGTAATGTACCCTGCTCCCCCCGTTCTTCCATTCTTTCCATGCCTGTCTCTTGGCCTTGACTGCTTCATCTACCTTATTGTTCCACCACCAAGTCACTCTCCTCCTGCTTGAGGTCTTACTCCAGCCACAAACCTCATCCGTCGCCTCTAGTAAGTTATTTTTTAGGAACTCCCAGTTCTCTTCTACGTTAAATGTCTCTATCTGTTCTTCTTTACTGTCGTAGGCGTTGAGTAAAATATCTTTAAATCTGTTACTGGTTGAGGGGACTTTCAGCTTCCAGATCTTTCTTCTCCAGGTTGGCCTCTGTTTCAGGGCTCGTCTAGTTCTGACCGTGAGGTCGCTGACAACTAAGCTATGTTGGGATGTACATTCCTCACTAGGGAAGGCTTTTGTGTTTACGACCGTCCATCTGTCACGTCCTCTGATGAGGATAAAATCTAACTGACTAGAGTGCTCCCCTGATCTATAGGTGATCAGGTGGTTGTCGGGTTTTTTAAAGTTTGTGTTACATATCGACATGTCATTGGCGTCGCAGAATTCTAGAAGTCTGAATCCTTCCTCATTCCTTGTGCCAACTCCATGGCCTCCATGTACTCTATTGAAGCCGTCGCAGTGTTTACCTACGTGTCCGTTAAAATCTCCTGCAATGATTAGGAAGTCCTTGTCGTCTGTTAGAGCAGTAGTGTGTATTAGGGACTCGTAAAACCTATCCTTAAGTTCGTCTGGCAGCCCCGATTGGGGTGCGTAAGCTGATATTATTGTGGTAATTGTCTTATTCAGGACTAGTCTGAGTTTAATGATTCTTGCATTTACCCTGTACACTGAGATTACTTTATCTACCCACTTGTCAGCTAATAGTATACCTACACCACCCATCCCATCGTCATTTCCCACCCAGAAAAATTTGTAGCACTGGCTTTTTCCTACAAGGACTCTATATATATATATTCAATATATTTTTAATGAATTTACGTTGAACAGCTGTACTACTTTATTTCATCATTACTATATTACTTATTCCCCATTCCAGTTTATCTGAAACTTTAAGTAATGTGTTGACAAGATTCTACAACTATATTGTATAGGGATGTTAAACATGAACCACATCGATCTCACCAGTAATGGATGTCCTGCAGAGTCATTAGTACAGTCAGTGTTTCAGCTTTCACATTATCAGATACTAAATATATATAAAGAATGGTGTACTCATGAGTTGCTATAAAATAGCTTATAAAATAGGGTGAAAACCCTTAAAGATGGAAAAAGAAGCTGCCATTGGCCACTAAATCAAAATCCATGATTGCACATGCTGATAACATCTTCTAATGATTACCTTTATATTTAGTTGCTTCCATAAATCAGGAACCATGACTCGCTACAGTTTCTATTACAATTTCCATCTATGTATTATAGTTCACACACCTTGCTGACAGTAGAGTGGAGTGGAAACGAGAGTTTGAACAATCCACCATCTAACTTTTAGTGACGGAGGAGGTAACTCATTGATTATAGCAATGGGATATAAAGTAAATAGAATTGGTTCCAGCACACAACCATGTTTGAAACAACCTGTAATAGGGAAAAGGTCTGACAAAGTACCTTAGTAACAGACTTTTCCTAGCATGCTGTCATGCAAGGAACAAACAAGAGAGACAAATGGGCTAAACTGGACCACATTACCATTCTTGATACTTTGTCAAATGTATTTTGTAGGTCCCAGAAAATAAACATAAGTGATTGGTATTATTGTTGTGCATATGAAAGCATGTCAGTTGTGCCCCTGGCAGGGTCAAAAACCACATTGAGACTCAGGAAGAGCATCTTCTGCCAGTATGATTTACCTGTCCAAGAGGATCTTGCCAGCAGTATTCAAAAGAGATATGGCACTATATTAGCATTTTTGAAATCCCAAATCAGCGTAGTACTCAATGTATGATATATGGTATGGTTCTGTAACTCGTGAGTGAGTAATGGGGGTGCTGTATTTATATACAGTATTTCGTAGACATTTGAAACCTGGCAGAGCCCATCCCCTTCCAGATTTCTTCCAGAGAAGTGGGAAAGAGATATAGAGAAAGAATTAACCCCAGTAGGAGACTGGTACTATTTTTTATCAACCTCAAAAGAATGAAAAGCAAAGTTGACCTTGGTGGGATTTGAACTTAGAGCGCAAAGAGCCAGAATAAATACCACAAAACATTCTATCTGACATTCTAACAATTCTGCCAATTTACTGCCTTGCATGATATATAGTTCAAGGTAAAAAGAAGATAAACAAAATCTTATTAGCTTCACACTTCATAGAAAAGGAAAAAGACTGTTTCAACCTATCAGACATTAGTCCTTTATCTGAAAAAGTAAATTATAAAGAGAGAGGGGTCTGGAAGATAAAGAATACATATACAATGCTGTATAGTGTGATTTCATTCCATCATTATATTTGTTTGCTTTATTTACAGGTATTTCAAACATTTCTATCTGTTTGGAGCGATTGTCAGTGGAATAATGCTATCCATTGTCCTGTCATCTTCTTTGATATCACCTTTCATCTCACAAGTTCCATTATTCTATTCATTTGGATGTTCTTCAGGATCAGGTAAAGAACATTTTAACGATTTAATATTTTACTCTCAATATCTGGTGGTGGAGTGGCAATAATCAGTCAAGCATCGGACTGCTTTGTGGCATGTAATGGCCCTTTATGTTCTGAGTTCAAATCCCACTAAGGTTAGCTTTGCCTTTCATCCTTATGGGGGTTGATAAAATAAAGTACCAGTAATGCACTGGGGTAGATTTAATCAACTTTCTCCTTGCCCAAAATTGTTGGCTTTGTGCCTAAATCAGCAACCATTATTTGTGTTTGTTATAAGTTTGCTGTTGTCATATAAACCCAGTGAATGGAGAAGGGTATGGCAGTCTCTACACCCCAGTCTGGGCAACATATCTCACTGTACTCTGCTGATAACAGCCAGTCACCTCAGCACATGGGTGGAATTAACACCAGGTGTGTGGAGTTAACACAACGTGAGTGGAGTTATCACCATGTGGGTGGAGTTATCACCTTGTGAGTGGATTTATCACCACATATGTTGAATTAACACACAAGTAGTCTTATTTATGTATATTTGCATTTTTTATTGTTCAAGAAAAGTAAGGTGGGTTGGCAGAATCATAAGAGTGTCGGACAAATTGCTTTCAATATTTAGTTATGGCCCTTTATATTCTGAGTTCAAATACTGCCATAGTTAACTTTGCCTTTCATTCCCTTAAGGTCAATAAAATAAAGTACCTTGTATAACCAGTACAACCTGTGTCATGGTCGACTGGTTGGTGATTAAACCATCTCCCCCACCAGAGCCTAGTCTGGTAAAGAGGGTAAGTTGAACCCCAGCAATACAAAAACCAAGAGCAGTTAAAGTGGGTGAATGAACTCCTCCTCGAACTCAATGGCCATCCACCCCAACTATGGGTTAGATAGCTTCACCAACCTACGATTGGCCAACTGTGATGTGTATGATTACACCTCTCACATGACCAAAACTAAACAGAAGTGGAAGTCAACGGAGTGAGAAGGCTCTGGATTGGATTGGAAAGTACTGGGGTCAATATAATTGATCCCCACCCCTGCCAAATTACTGGCTTTTTGCCATTGCTAGAAAATATAATTTTTCAAGAAAATGTCCCCTGACTGAGTCTTCTCTTACTCAACAAGTAACATTGCCAAATATCTTATGTTTTCATTATCTTTATATTTGTAGGAGCTATTGACAACTTTACCACAGTTCTGGTATTGTCTTGCATCACTCTACACATCTGCAGGCGTTATATTGAGAGTAGAAATGTCTCCATCTATTCCTCGGCAACTATGTCAATACTTCACTATATAGCTGGGTTTATTCACTACTTTTCATTACCTGTCATCCCAACAATTGAATCAGCTGTCATTTGTAACAACAGAAGTAAGATTTCTTTTTTTTACATTGCTATGTATTAATATCATCATCATCATCATCATTTTACATCCATTGTTCCATGCATACGTGGGTTAGACAGGTCCTTTTTCAGTACAGCATCTCTCCACTTATTGTGTTCCTTTGTTATCTCCTCCATGAGGCTTTAGCTATCTGAGATCAGCTCTCATTACTTTGATCCAGGTCATTTTTGGTCTACCTCTGTTGTGGCTTCCTTCCACTGCGATTACATTGCACATCCATTGATGCATGCTTGCTTCATTTCTCTCCAGCCTTTCTCTCTCTCTCTCTCTCTCACACCAAGGGAAACAACTCTTCTAATTTGTGCGTAGGATCCTTTTTTATGTCCCTTTTGTTGGGCGAACATACACATGTCCATATTTATATATAAACATATTTACCCAACAGACCTCCTCTGATATATATATATACACATATACAAGATGTAGTCATTTAAACCACATCTGTTCTCCAATTTAGTATATATATATATATATATATACTGGGTGTCCCTAAAAATGTATACACACTTTTTATTGGAATGCTGTTGAAGTGTGTATACATTTTTTGGGGACACCCTGTATATATTTATAGATATAGATACCAAGGTAAAAAGTAAAAGTGGAAAAGCTCAGAAATATTCTCTTTTCTTCAATTCGGCAATAAACATTTTTATCAAATCTTACTGGTTTTGATTGATATGTCGATCTTATCAAGCAGGGAGAACTGCTGTGACATCCCATCCAACCTCTTTGACAGCAGGGAAACTGCTTGTTGAATGTTGTTTGGACAAAACACTTTGTGTTATTTGTTCCAGCTCTTTACATTGTGAGTTCAAATCCTGCTGAAGTCAACATTGCTTTTCATCCTTTCGGGGTCGATAAAATAAAGCGCCAGTAATGTACTGGGGTCGATTTAATCAACTTTTTCCTCCCCTTCAAATTGCTGGCATTGTGCCTAAAGTAGAAACAATTATTATTATTGGTAGAATCGGTAGAGCACCGGTCAAAATTCTTTGTGGCGTAGAGTTATAGCCCTTTATGTTGTGATTTCAAATCTCACCAAGGTTAGCTTTGCTTTTCATCCTTTCGGGGTTGATAAAATCGAGCACCAGTAATACACTGGGGGTTGATTTAATCGACTTTCCCATCCCCAAATTTGCTGACCTTGTGCCTATAGTAGAAACCATTATTATGGACGCCATGTTTCCAGCATAGTTAAGTCCCTTTACGATCTGAGTTCAAATCCCGCCGAGGTTGACTTTGCCTTTCATCCTTACGAGGTCGATAAAATAAAGTACCAGTAATGCACTGGGTAATTGCTGGCCTTGTGCTTAAAGTAGAAACAATTATTATTGTTGTTGTTGTTGTTGTTATTTGTGTTCTATCTACTGTTTAAATTCAAATGTAATGAGCCTTTAATCTGTTTCAGAAGTGACATTTGAAGATGTCCACCACAACCAGATACATATCCTACACTTCCTTGGTTTTATACTTTTTATTGTGTCTTCATGGAAACAATACCGTTTCTGTGTGATGTTGTCTAACTTAAGGAGAACTAAAGATAGTAAGTATTGTTGTTGTTACTGTATTGTTGTTGTTGTTACTGTGTTGTTGTTGTTGTTACTGTGTTGTTGGTGTTGTTACTGTGTTGGTGTTGTTACTGTATTGTTGTTGTTGTTACTGTATTGTTGTTGTTGTTACTGTGTTGTTGGTGTTGTTACTGTGTTGTTGGTGTTGTTGTTACTGTGTTGGTGTTGTTACTGTGTTGTTGGTGTTGTTACTGTGTTGTTGGTGTTGTTACTGTATTGTTGTTGTTACTGTGTTGTTGGTGTTGTTGTTACTGTGTTGGTGTTGTTACTGTATTGTTGTTGTTGTTACTGTATTGTTGGCGTTACTGTTGTTGTTGTTGTTACTGTGTTGTTGGTGTTGTTACTGTTGTTGTTACTGTATTGTTGGTGTTGTTACTGTGTTGTTGTTGTTGTTGTTACTGTGTTGGTGTTGTTACTGTATTGTTGTTGTTGTTACTGTATTGTTGGCGTTACTGTTGTTGTTGTTACTGTGTTGGTGTTGTTACTGTATTGTTGTTGTTGTTGTTACTGTGTTGGTGTTGTTACTGTATTGTTGGCGTTACTGTTGTTGTTGTTGTTACTGTGTTGTTGTTACTGTGTTGTTGTTGTTGTTACTGTGTTGTTGTTGTTACTGTGTTGTTGTTACTGTGTTGTTGGTGTTGTTACTGTGTTGTTGTTGTTGTTGTTACTGTGTTGGTGTTGTTACTGTATTGTTGGTGTTGTTACTGTGTTGTTATTGTTGTTACTGTATTGTTGGTGTTGTTACTGTTGCTGTTGTTGTTGTTACTGTGTTGTTGTTGTTGTTACTGCGTTGTTGTTGTTACTGTGTTGTTGTTGTTGTTGTTACTGTGTTGTTGTTGTTGTTACTGTGTTGTTGTTGTTGTTACTGTGTTGTTGTTGTTGTTGTTACTGTGTTGTTGGTGTTGTTGCTATAATAATAATGAAATTATTGTGTAAAGTGCTCAGGTGCACTACAACTCGTCAAAGGTGTATGTATAGTACATAGAATAATACACAAATGTCAAGGAAGTGAATAGTTTATGAGTCATGATGTACATGTGTGTATGTGTATGGAGGGGGAACATTAGCTGTAGTGTTGGCGGATCTCGGGAAGCATGGAGGCCTTAAAGGATGCAGTGTCTCGACAGCTAACAACTGATGCAGGTAGTTTGTTCCATGGAGGCCTTAAAGGATGCAGTGTCTCGACAGCTAACAACTGATGCAGGTAGTTTGTTCCATGGAGGCCTTAAAGGATGCAGTGTCTCGACAGCTAACAACTGATGCAGGTAGTTTGTTCCATGGAGGCCTTAAAGGATGCAGTGTCTCGACAGCTAACAACTGATGCAGGTAGTTTGTTCCATGGAGGCCTTAAAGGATGCAGTGTCTCGACAGCTAACAACTGATGCAGGTAGTTTGTTCCATGGAGGCCTTAAAGGATGCAGTGTCTCGACAGCTAACAACTGATGCAGGTAGTTTGTTCCATGCTTCAGCAACTCCTAGCATGAAAAAATGTTTCGAAGTTGTTGTTGTTGTTACTGTATTGTTGTTACTGTGTTGTTGTTGGTGTTGTTACTGTGTTGTTGTTGTTGGTGTTATTGTTACTGTGTTGTTGTTGTTGTTGTTGTTACTGTATTGTTGGTGTTGTTACTGTGTTGTTGTTGTTGTTACTGTGTTGTTGTTGTTACTGTGTTGTTGTTGTTGTTACTGTATTGTTGGTGTTGTTACTGTTGTTGTTACTGTATTGTTGTTAGTGTTGTTGTTACTGTGTTGTTATTGTTGTTGTTGTTACTGTGTTGTTGTTCCTGTATTGTTGGTGTTGTTACTGTATTGTTGGTGTTGTTGTTGTTGTTGTTACTGTTGTTGTTGTTGTTCCTGTATTGTTGGTGTTGTTGTTGTTACTGTATTGTTGGTGTTGTTGTTGTTGTTGTTACTGTTGTTGTTGTTGTTGTTGTTACTGTGTTGTTGGTGTTGTTGTTACTGTTGTTGTTGTTGTTACTGTGTTGTTGTTACTTTGTTGTTGTTGTTACTGTTGTTGTTACTGTTGTTGTTGTTCATCACCATCTCCATCATTATTCCCAATTTGCTACCCCACAGCCATGGGTTAGACAGGTTGTTACATTCTGAGCCTAGAAAGGTCACATCACCAAATAATATCTTAACATAGTGGAACATAACATATGTTCCACTATGTTAAGATATTATTTTCAATGGAATGTGTATATATATATATGTATATATGTGGGTGCATATATATGTATGTGTATATATATGTATGTATATGTAGTTACCCATGTTGAGTATATAGGTACTCTTTTACTCTTTTACCTGTTCCAGCCATCCAGCTGAGGCCATGCTAGGGCATATATATATATATATATATATCATCATCACCGTCATATGGCCATTCTTCCATGCTAGCATGGGTTAGACAGGTTGTCCTGTTGTGGGCAATGCCAAGTCGGGTGACCTTGTCTTGCTCATATGGGAACTGATTTTGGTTTGATTTCTTCAACTGGATGCCCTTCCTAACACCAACCTCATTTACAGTGAGTGCTGGGTGTTTTTGTTACTGTGGCGCCTACATGGCCACTTTACAGTGAGTGCTGGGTGTTTTTTTTACTGTGGCGCCTACATGGCCACTTTACAGTGAGTGCTGGGTGTCTTTTTTACTGTGGCGCCTACATGGCCACTTTACAGTGAGTGCTGGGTGTTTTTTTTACTGTGGCGCCTACATGGCCACTTTACAGTGAGTGCTGGGTGTTTTTTTTACTGTGGCGCCTACATGGCCACTTTACAGTGAGTGCTGGGTGTTTTTTTTTACTGTGGCGCCTACATGGCCACTTTACAGTGAGTGCTGGGTGTTTTTTTTACTGTGGCGCCTACATGGCCACTTTACTGTGTGGGCTGGGTGTTTTTTTGTCATGACACCTCCACAACCACTTTGCAGTGGGAGGGATGGGGGCATATTGTCTGTATGCTTCAGCTTGTTGCTGTATATATACCAACTAATATGTGTCTGTGTATGTATCCACTGATATGTGTCTATGTATGGCCACTGCCTTCGGTCGCTTTTCTTGTGTTTACGCCAGATGGTAGGTAATGTATTAACATACCGCTCTGTGATTGCCTCAAACAACTCGATTAGTACCTGCTATATGCCAGCTACCACTTCAATTCATACCTAATATAATACATATATATATATATATACTAGCAGCAGGACCCGGTGTTGCACGGGGTAGGAAACGTGAAATAGCAACATGCATATGCAAAGATTGAGGAATGTAGCTGTGTACTTTTTGAATTCCCTTATTCTCAGGAGCGATATAGTCAATTGTGTGAAAACCAAGTAGGGATGTACGTTTAAGTAGGGATATTGAGATGACGAAATCAGTGTGGTAACGCAGCTGCAGCAGAAGGGGGTCATAGTGCAATTAGCACAAACACTGGGCGGCACTGGTTGCACTGCGTTTACACAGCAACAAAGGTGCGACAAAAGGGATCACCGCGGAATTAGCACAACCGCTGTTCGGCGTACTTGCACAGGGCGTTCATACTGCAGTGTAGGTGCAACAAAAGGGGTCTTAGTAGAAGTAGCACAGACGTGAGTTTTACGGTGTCAATAACACGTCAACGCACACAGAGCCCGGATTTGCGCGTGATGAAAGCACGAAGCGTTAACAGAGCGCTGACAAAAATTTTAAGGTCCTCTTCATTTCCTCAATCCCCCGAAAATGGTCCTGCTTAAAAGTAAGTAAGTCTTGTATCCTGTGTTAAATAAACCAAATGTTTAACGAAATATACATTACTTACGATATTTAAGTAGTGTTTATATTGAAAATGGCATGTAATGCCCAATGCTAATTTGTAAATTTCCTAGAAACCATTAATGGAATCAGAAATTTTTTGTCCACAGCAATGCAAGGGGACTAATGTGTGCTGCAAATTTCGAGGATATCGGGTGGGTTATCTTTAAGTTACGTCTCAAAAAAGCCTAAAAAAGGCGGTTTTTCGCCTAATGCAGGCCCTAGGGCAGAAAAAGTTTAAATTCTTTTTAGCCCATTGCACTTCAAGAAATATAAGTAACGCATGTGTAAAGTTTGAAAAAAATCAGTCGGGTACTTCTTGAGTTTTAAGGATTTACGGCGTCCATCAGGGCTCTGTTCTCAGCCCCCTACTATTTATTATTGCCCTTCAGGCTATAACAGAGGAGTTCAAGACAGGCTGCCCATGGGAACTCCTATACGCAGACGACCTGACACTCATAGCGGAATCA
Source organism: Eledone cirrhosa (assembly GCA_964016885.1). NCBI lineage: Eukaryota > Metazoa > Mollusca > Cephalopoda > Octopoda > Eledonidae > Eledone > Eledone cirrhosa. The sequence goes on along the minus strand of OZ024746.1, from coordinate 15,154,493 downwards.
ATGGCCGAGCTAGAGAAGAAATTCCAAACATGGAAGCACGGCCTAGAGTCAAAAGGACTTAAAATTAACCTGGCTAAGACCAAAGTTCTAGTTTGTAGGAAAGAAAACAAGGCGGCGGTCCCTTCTGGGAAATGGTCGTGCTCGGTGTGTAGGAAAGGCGTAGGTAGAAACTCCATTTTGTGTCCTAAATGCAAAGTATGGGTGCATAAAAGATGTAGTGGGATCACAGGTAAGCTAACTAAGAACATAGATTTTACATGTGGCCGGTGTTCTGGTGCAATAAGTAGCAGCAAGTGCCCACAAAATACTAGCTCTTTCAATTGCGCAGAGGGTTCTATAGAAATAGTGGACAGCTTCCGTTACCTGGGCGATAAAATCAGCAGTGGGGGAGGGTGCTCTGAAAGTACTGTAGCTAGAGTCAGAACTGGTTGGAAAAGGTTCAGAGAGCTTATACCACTATTAGCTGCTAAAGGGTTCTCCCTAAAAATGAAAGGCAGGTTGTACGATGCCTGCATACGAACAGCAATGTTGCATGGCAGTGAGACATGGGCATTGTGTGCAGAGGATATACGCAGACTAGAGAGGAACGAAGCTTGCATGCTCCGCTGGATGTGTAACAGTAATATACGTGAACGGCAAAGCATAAACGAACTAAGAAAAAAATTAGAGATAAGAGGGATCAGATGCTGTTTACTCGAGAGAAGGCTACGTTGGTATGGACACGTGATGCGCATGAAAGTCGATAGCTGTATAACAAAGTGCAGGGCAATAAAGATAGACGGTAGCCACGGAATAGGCAGACCTAGAAAAACCTGGGACGAGCTGATAAACTCCGACCTCACACACTTACACCTCTCCAAGACAATGTCACTGGACCGAGACCTTTGGCGGTACTCAGTAACAGAGAAGACCCGCCTTACCTAAATATATAGTAAAACCTACTCCAGCCAGTAGGCATCTCTAACAAAATACACCCCGTCCCACCACCCCCACCCCATCCACACCACCCCGTCCTATGTAAAGTTATGTTGGTGCCGCGCCATCCAGGCCGAAACAAATGAGATCGTGTAGGTGTCACGACAAAAAAACACACAGTCCACGCTGTAATGTGGCCGTGTAGGCAACACGGTAAAAACCTCCCAGACCCACACTGTAAATGTGGTTGGTGTTAGGAAGGGCATCCAACTGTAGAAAACCTGCCAGACAGTCCTATGCGAGCAAGACAATCACTCTTGCCTCAAGTGGGACTACCCCCGTCCAAACCCATGCAAGCGTCCACGGACGTTAAACGTTGATGATGATGATGATGATGACAGACAGACAAACATCCTCTGTTTTATATATATAGAGATATGTGTGTAATGTGTGTGTCACCTAATATATGAATGTGTGTGTTTATGTATGTGTGTGTCTATGTATGTGTGTGTCTATGTATGTGTGTGTCTATGTATCTGTGTGTCTATGTATCTGTGTGTCTATGTATATGTGTGTTTATGTATGTGTGTGTCTATGTATCTGTGTGTCTATGTATCTGTGTGTGTCTATGTATCTGTGTGTCTATGTATCTGTGTGTCTATGTGTGTGTCTATGTATCTGTGTGTCTATGTATCTGTGTGTCTATGTATGTGTGTGTTTATGTATGTGTGTGTCTATGTATCTGTGTGTCTATGTATCTGTGTGTCTATGTGTGTGTCTATGTATCTGTGTGTCTATGTATGTGTGTGTCTATGTATGTGTGTGTCTATGTATCTGTGTGTCTATGTATCTGTGTGTCTATGTGTGTGTGTCTATGTATGTGTGTGTCTATGTATCTGTGTGTTTATGTATGTAGTTATCATTAAAATATATTAACTTAAGTTTGATGAATTGACAGAATCAGTAGAGTGTCGGATAAAATACCATTCCAGTATTTGTTCTGGTTCTTTACATTCTGAGTTCAAATCCCCACTGAGATCAACTTTACCCTTCATCCTTCCAGAATCAATAAAATAAAGTACCAGTCAAGTACTGGGGTCTATATAATCAACTTTGCCTTTTCTTCCAAAATTGCTGGTCTTTCGTTTCGATTAGAAATCAATATTTTAAGTTATTTGTTGTTTTTTTTTTCAATATTTTGCAGATCGAGTAAAGAACACAGACTACTATATTCCTTATGGGGACCTCTTCCAGTTGGTATCTTGTCCACATTTTTTCATGGAAATACTTATTCATACATCCTTTAACATGATGTCATCTTTTTCTAACACACCTCTGTTGTCGTTACTGTTATTTGTAATTACCAATCAATTAATATCTGGTCTATTAAACCACAGGTGGTATAAAACTATGATATCATCCTACCCACCACAGAGAAGGGCAGTTATTCCTTTTCTCTTATGATATTATATTTATTTTAAATCTGAAGAAACCCTAAAACCTGGAAGTGATCCATCTTTAAAGGGTCAGATGTTTTCAAATGCTACAGAAAGACTCGAGGAGAATCAACTACAAACTGAAAGGAGGCTGAAGATGAATAAGCCACACCTCTCCTCCTCCTTGACTCTTCTAGATGCTGTTCTATAGTAAAATGGTACTTTCCAACCATGCCCTCCACCTGGTAACATATACCAACAGCTACACTATATCAAACTGGGACAGCCCTGTTTTGTCCGTCCTAGACATCATGGCTGCCATATTTAACTGTCTCTAAAAACAAACAAACTCTCAGAATCAAGTTGGTATCAACAACCATGATTATACTTTCATAGCTTTAATACATTTTTATTTTAAAATGCTTTTTTTTATCTTGAAAAACATTGGTTTGAATTAAAATCTCTAAATTATTATCAGCATTATCATTATTATCACCATCGTTACCATTCTCGTCATCATTATCATCACCATCATCATCATCAACAGCAGCAGTAACAGGTTGAAGGGGGAGGCATAATGTCACAGGAAAACGGTCACAAAAAAGGTCATTCAATAAAAATTACTCAAAATGTCAGGAAAAAGTTTACAGCACACACACTCACATACATGCACACATATATACACACATACTCCTACACACACAAACACACTCACATATATATACATGCACTCACACACTAACATACACACAGATATATGGATACACACACATACACACTAACACACACACGCTAACCCTAATCATTCTGGGTATGTGTGGGTGTTTATGTGTCTTGTTTTCGTTGTGTTAAGAGTGACATATACATGAATTCAGAAAGTGGTGTTGAATAATCACAAGAAAAAAGTTTCAGTATTCACACACTAACCCTAACCTTAAAACTAAACTGTAACCCTAAATCTAAATCTAACCATAAGTCTAACCCAAACCTTAATTCTCAATATAACCCTAACCCCCAACCCTAACACAAACTCTAACCCTAATCCAAGACCTAATTCTAAACATAACCCTAACCAAACCCTTAATTCTAAACAATTAACTCTAACCAAAACCCTGATCCTAAACATACCACTAACTTTAACCAAAGCCTAACTCTAACCCTATACCTAACCCTAACCAAAGCCATAACCCTACCCTAACTCTAACCCTATTCCTAACCAAAGCCCTAGTTCTAACCTATCCCTAACCCCAATAAGCTACTTAAAATATTATTTCTTCATTAGTTTAACTGTTATTTATGATATTACTACAAAATCTGACATTTTCCCACCAATAATTATAATTTCTTCTTGGTCATGTTTTCGTTTTCTTTTTTTTTTCTTTTTTTTTTCTCTTTTTTTTTTCTTTTTTTTGTTCCTTCAGTCGAATTATTTTGGTTTGCCAGAACTAACATTAACAGCGGTTGCTGTTTAAGTAGGTTTCTCTGACATTATTTTTAACTTTACCTTTCATCCTTACGGGGTCAATAAAATAAAGTACCAGTCATGTACTGGGATAATTGCTGGCCTTGTGCCAAAAGTAGAAACAATTATTTTTGTGTCTTTCTCTTGATTCTTAACAACCACATTCCAATTGAGTGTATTGTCATAACCATTTCGAATCTTGAAAGAATATATAGATATATATATATACATACACACACACATATATATATATATATGAATAACAGATCGGAGGCCATATTCAGTTGATTCAGGTTTATTTAAAACTCCATTATACATATTTCACTGAGGACAATCAGTTAGGATAGATAGCCTGAGCTCTTCAAACGGCAAAACCTGAAATAAATATTGAAAGTTCCTAAGAAACCTTTAAATTTGGAAATGATGATATAGTGAATAAATTATTAACATGGGTGAGCGTGTTAATCATCATTTATTTGTTATTAATACTCCAAGAAATACTAACCATGGAACTTTCTGGAATCAACCCTCCAAAAAACTAAGTAAACATCTCGTTGAGTCAACCAATACCACACGTTAAAATATTCCACAGTACAAATTACTCATAACCTTACCTTAGATAACCGTAAACCATATATATCATTTACTTTGACATATATATACTAGCTGAGGTACCCGGTAATACCCGGGAGCGGGAGTATTCCCAGTTTCCATTAAAATGCTCAATGCCTCTCAGACCAAAAATAAATGTTACAGCAAGCAGAGAATATTAAGTTGATTTATGGAGAACATTTTAAGCTCGCAATTGCTGAAGCCAAATTTCGCTCATCAGTTAATCAAAAATCAGCTTACGCTTTGCTCGAGAGATCTGGATAATTTTCTTTAACATAAAGCCACCCTTAGCACATAATCTGTGTTTCAGGTTTGAAGGAAATCTGTTGAGAGCTTTAAAAGTTATGGCAGAAAATAACATTCATATGAGCATTTGCATACAAATTTCCTATTCATTTTTTAAAAAATTGATGCAGACTGAAAATTATTGATTTTTTTTCAACTTCAAAGTACGTAAGAAATCAAATGGACATGAGCCCCACACACGTGTCAAGTTTCATCAAGATCGGTTTGGTAGTTTTTGAGTTTTAGGTTCACAAACAAATCCACAAACAAACAGACAGAAATTGCCATTTATATAGATATAAGAATGAAAGGCAGAGTTGATCATGGTGGGATTAGAACTCAGAGAGTAGTGAGCCAGATCAAATACCAAGGTATTTTTAATCTGCCCCTTTAGCAATTCTGCCAATCTGCTGCCTTAATGACTGCCAATATGCCACCTTAAGATCCTTCTTATAACCCAAGTACTATGGTACATACATAATTAAAAATTGAACTTTATCCACACTTTTTTGCTAAGTGCTTTGGAAATAGAACAACATTTTATTTAGAAAGATAGACTTAATGAACCCATGTAGATTAGTTTATCACTGCCTATTGTTAAACTTATCATAACTAGGCATAATGATAAAGTGCACATCACTTTACTTTGTTAGATCAGAGATGTTTATTGAATTCTGAAAGTTGCTGTTAAAAACTAGATAACATAATGAGAATTTATATTATTTTTATCTAGTATGTGTGTGTGTAAATATCAAGGGTATAGATGAAGAATTGACAGTCGTTAGAACGTCAGATAGAATACTTTGCAATATTCTTTCCAGTTCTCTAAGCTCTGAGTTCAAATACAGCTTATGTCAATTTGCATTACATCTTTCCAGGGTTGATCAAATAAAAAATACCAGTCCGATACTGGAGTTGATGAAATAAAAAAATGCCAGCTTATGTTTCCATTGGTCTTTCCATTGTTAATACTATCTCCATTGTTAATACTATCTACCAGCCACAACTCATAGCAGAAAGAACAACTCCTAGCATGAAACAGCAACATTGCCCAAGGACATAATGCATTGGCCAGTCTTGGAGTCAAATTTGCAACCTCATAATTGCGAATCTAATTCTCTAACCACTAAGCCTCTCAACTTCACTTTTTTCTTACTCTGGAAGAAATTGGCTGCATTCAGATACGATGTGGGTATGGGTTCAGACAGGTTTAACCCTTAAGCATTTAAACCGGCTGTATCCAACCAGAATTCTCTCACCTATTTCTGTTCAAACCAACCATAGCTGGCTACTTATTCCAACGTTTAGGCATTGTTCTCAAAATAAATAATATCAAAATCTCATAGATTTGATATTATGAGATAATTATGTGAGATAAAACCTTTACTGTGAAAATACAATAGTAAATATAGATTAATGCAAATGCTAAAGGGTTAAATAAAATGTCCAAGAAACGCTGTATCTTACTAAAGCACTTGTTCAACTCTACCAGGAGTTATGGGTCCATATATATATATATATATATTCTAATATCAAAAGTAGAGGCAATGATGGTTGCAAAGTACTTAGTCACCTTGATTTCAGTTACAATCTTTCATAGAATCTGACCTGATAATAACTGTATCAGATCATTTTGTAAGTCAAACAGATGTTGCTCCACTAATGTGTCATTTTGTCAATATCTTAAGTTCCAAACATTGCATTCATTTTGATTTGTTTGTATGGAGTCCTAGGGGTGACATCATGACATGGTGTACCATGGGTATTTTTTTAATACAGTTGTCGTCGTGACATATGCTGTACCATGGGTACTTTTTAAATAGGGCCACCATTGTGACATATGGTGTACCATGGGTACTTTTTAAATAGGGCCACCATTGTGACATATGGTGTACCATGGGTACTTTTTAAATAGGGCCACCATTGTGACGTATGGTGTACCATGGGTATTTTTTAAATAGGGCCACCATTGTGACATATGGTGTACCATGGGTATATTTTTAACCTGGCTGGGCCCATCCCCCTTCCCAGGTTTGAATACAGCCAATTTCTTCCAGAGAAGTAGAAAGAGAGTAAGAGAGAGGATATAAGTAAGATAGAGATACAGTGGAAAAATCGACCCCAGTATTTGACTGGTACTTTATTTATCAACCTCAAAAGGATGAAAGGCAAAATTGATCTCAGCAGGATTTCAATTCGGAACGGTAACCATAAAACATTCTGTGTAATGACTTTGTCAATTTGCCACCTTCGTTTTTACTTGAGGAACCTAAGTTTAGATACCTACAATGATCACAACTCAAATCCACATTTTCTAAAAGAAAACATCTATAATGGTTTCTAATTTATAGACAACGCCAAATCTTTGTGGGGTGGGGGCATTATATAAACCAGGGGTTCTCAACCTGGTCCATGTGGACCACTAGTGGTCCACAGAAAATTTTCAATAGCAAATTCTTTTTTGATCCATGCATTTGACTTAAAGCGCTGTTCTTATTCTTCGCATAAGTACGACTTCAGCTGTTTATTTGCGTAGATTTTTAGGCACTGTGACATGATAATAACATTTTCTAATTCATTGAAAAAAACATCTACTGATGCTTATAAGTAGCAGTTCTATTACAAAAGATTTTAAAGTTTAGGTGGTCCACAGGATAAAATTACTTATTTTGGTGATCCACAGCGAAAAAAAGGTTGAGAATCCCTGATATAAACCACAGTAATAACTGGTTCTTTATTTTATTGTTTATGATGTAAAGCACATAACCAGGGTAGCGATATTGGGTTCCCTTCAGAAGAAAAATGCATATTATTTATTTACTCTAATATACGTATATGTATAGGCCATAAATACCAAATATTCAACCGACATACAATAAAAATAGGCTACTCTTGTACCAGTAACATAAAATCCCACATCACCAACAAACGCAAAAGCCTTCCCACTTATGGATGCTCATCTAGAAGGCCAGAGGCATGCCCTTGGATCAACAGTGCAACACTCCAGCAGTGTTATATGAAGCAGATGTGACCTCCACCAAACTGAAGCCTGCACTTATGTAGGAATGTCTGGGAGCCAGTTCAAAAGCCGTTTCCTGAACCACGAAACAACCTTCAGACATCCTGACAAAAACGTACCATTCATATTTGAAACCTCGAAAATAACGGCACAGCGTCCCAATAAGGGGACGAAACGTTCGTAAATCAATATTTAATGTAAAAACGTATTTGGTAATTACTTTAATGAATAATTTGCTTCGTGTGTAATTATTACTTTTAACACAATAGGATTTTGTACACATGTTTGTTTGAAAAATCTTTCAAAGAAGTATGAAACAGCCTTTTGTACTGTTTATTATAATAAATTACTGTATTTTGAGCTGTTTTTACTTCTCCACCAACCTCCTTCCAATTTTTATATTGTTTTTGTAAAAAACGATATTTTTTCATTTATATATATATATATATATATATAAGATCAAAAGATGGTTAAAAGAGTTCCAAGTATTTTATTATGCGCATTTCAAAAACAAATATCATCATGAGATGATATCTGCGTTTTCATCAGATAAAATAGGGATACATGATATGAAGCTTAAAAAACACTTGTGAATAGTGAAGTTTTAAATCAACATATGAAAAATAATTTAAGATTGATGTGTGATATTTGGAAAAAGTGAGGGGAGGTTGGAAAAGGTAAGGAAGAGGAGATGAGAGTAAAGAATGGTGGGGGAGGAGTATAAGAAGGAAGGATGAAAGACGAGGAGAGATGGGTGATAGAGAGAGAGAGAGATAGCCTTTACAACTGAGAAAAAAAAATATTGCCTCACAGAGAGAAGTTAAAAAGCCGTTGGAAGATAATAGATAATTTAAAAGAATTTGAAATTAAAAGTTGATGAAGAGAAAAAGGGGTTAAGAATAATATTAAATTAAGGTTTATATATATATTGTTAAATGGTTGATTTTTTTTTTTTTTTTTTTTTTTTTTTTTTTTGTATGTGTTGTTTGCAAGAGTATGTCCTTTGTGTGTATATTAGTTATGGTTTGTCATGTTGAAGGTGCGGGTGGGTAAAGGCGACTTATTGCACCTTGAATATTCTTCATTTATATTCGTCTGTTTAAAATAAAGGTAACAAACCTAACTCCTCCAATTGCTCAGCTACCTACTAATCTCGTTATTACGTTAGACTGAAAGAAAATATATTCACCCTCAACACAAACATCCCATCCCAACAACAGACGGCTTACACAACTGCTATCTATAGAGTGCTTCATTCTTCATTGCAACCCACGCCAATTGTATCAAAAATTATTTTTGGTGGTTGTTCAACTGTTACGTATATAATAGATATATTAAAATATAATGAAATCATGTTTTTTCTAGTTGTTAGTAGTGTGCTGTCGTTTGAGCTCCGTTGCATACGAAGACGACTATTCCGGTTGTTTGACTCAAGGAAGAACCTGCTTTTGAAATTAAAATACAGTGAGGGGTCCTTAATGTAAGTTCGCAGAGAGAGTCAGCAAGAATGAGCATTCCATAGACACGTGTAGTCATAACGTAGTTTTCATTCAGTGTGCCACAGTGTGTGAAGGTACAACACCTTTTTGCCAGCTTGGTCGATTGGAGCAACGTGAAATAAAGCTGTTAAATTCAATTCATGACCGGCAGCTGAACACACTAACCATTAAACCAGACGTCTCAACGTAAGTATCTTTTTATAAAATATTTGTGGTTGTTTCAGCAAATTGGGATCAATCCAATTTTCTTTGTACTTGTGAAACTTAATACTTTATAATCCAGCAACGTTTGTGTATTTTAAAAAAAAGCGAAAAAGAGAGAAAAAAATTGAATAGCGAAAGTAAAGGAGAGAGAGGGAGCAACATACTGTATACTCCTGTCTATGTGGTATATCTCAGCTGTACCCCAGTCTAGGTGGTATATCTCAGCTGTACCTCTGTCTATGTGGTATATCTCAGCTGTACCCCTGTCTAGGTGGTATATCTCAGCTGTACCTCTGTCTATGTGGTATATCTCAGCTGTACCCCTGTCTATGTGGTATATCTCAGCTGTACCCCTGTCTATGTGGTATATCTCAGCTGTACCCCTGTCTATGTGGTATATCTCAGCTGTACCTCTGTCTATGTGGTATATCTCAGCTGTACGCCTGTCTAGGTGGTATATCTCAGCTGTACCCCAGTCTATGTGGTATATCTCAGCTGTACCCCTGTCTATGTGGTATATCTCAGCTGTACCCCTGTCTATGTGGTATATCTCAGCTGTACCCTTGTCTATGTGGTATATCTCAGCTGTACCTCTGTCTATGTGGTATATCTCAGCTGTACCCCTGTCTAGGTGGTATATCTCAGCTGTACCCCAGTCTATGTGGTATATCTCAGCTGTACCCTTGTCTAGGTGGTATATCTCAGCTGTACCCCAGTCTATGTGGTATATCTCAGCTGAACCCCAGTCTATGTGGTATATCTCAGCTGTACCCCAGTCTATGTGGTATATCTCAGCTGTACCCCAGTCTATGTGGTATATCTCAGCTGTACCCCAGTCTAGGTGGTATATCTCAGCTGTACCCCTGTCTATGTGGTATATCTCAGCTGTACCTCTGTCTATGTGGTATATCTCAGCTGTACCTCTGTCTATGTGGTATATCTCAGCTGTACCCCAGTCTAGGTGGTATATCTCAGCTGTACCCAAGTCTAGGTGGTATATCTCAGCTGTACCCCTGTCTATGTGGTATATCTCAGCTGTACCCCAGTCTATGTGGTATATCTCAGCTGTACCCCAGTCTATGTGGTATATCTCAGCTGTACCCCAGTCTAGGTGGTATATCTCAGCTGTACCCCTGTCTATGTGGTATATCTCAGCTGTACCTCTGTCTATGTGGTATATCTCAGCTGTACCTCTGTCTATGTGGTATATCTCAGCTGTACCCCAGTCTAGGTGGTATATCTCAGCTGTACCCAAGTCTAGGTGGTATATCTCAGCTGTACCCCTGTCTATGTGGTATATCTCAGCTGTACCCCAGTCTATGTGGTATATCTCAGCTGTACCCCTGTCTCTGTGGTATATCTCAGCTGTACCCCTGTCCATGTGGTATATCTCAGCTGTACCCCAGTCTAGGTGGTATATCTCAGCTGTACCTCTGTCTATGTGGTATATCTCAGCTGTACCCCAGTCTAGGTGGTATATCTCAGCTGTACCCCTGTCTATGTGGTATATCTCAGCTGTACCCCTGTCTCTGTGGTATATCTCAGCCGTACCCCTGTCTATGTGGTATATCTCAGCTGTACCCCAGTCTAGGTGGTATATCTCAGCTGTACCTCTGTCTATGTGATATATCTCAGCTGTACCCCTGTCTATGTGGTATATCTCAGCTGTATCCCTGTCATTACTCACCCGATTCTAGGTGGTATATCTCAGCTGTACATGGCCACGAACAGCCAGCGACACATGCTGCCTCGGCCACGAAGCTTCGTCCTCGGGTGGGACGCATTCCTTCAGATTTTGCAGAGTAAAAACGGCAATTCGAGGACCAAAGACACTAGCTGTGTCGACGGCAGCAATTCGGGGACCAAAGACACCAGGTGTGTCGACGGCAGCAATTCGGGGACCAAAGGCACCAGGTGTGTTGATGGCAGCAATTCGAGGACCAAAGACACTAGCTGTGTCGACGGCAGCAATTTGGGGACCAAAGGCACCAGGTGTGTTGATGGCAGCAATTCGAGGACCAAAGACACTAGCTGTGTCGACGGCAGCAATTCGGGGACCAAAGGCACCAGGTGTGTTGATGGCAGCAATTCGAGGACCAAAGACACTAGCTGTGTCGACGGCAGCAATTCGGGGACCAAAGGCACCAGGTGTGTTGATGGCAGCAATTCGGGGACCAAAGACACTAGCTGTGTCGACGGCAGCAATTTGGGGACCAAAGGCACCAGGTGTGTTGATGGCAGCAATTCGGGGACCAAAGACACTAGCTGTGTCGACGGCAGCAATTCGGGGACCAAAGGCACCAGGTGTGTTGAAGGCAGCAATTCGGGGACCAAAGACACCAGGTGTGTTGAAGGCGACCGGCACGAAAAAAAATGATTGTATTTGAATACAAATTCGTCCAGAAGTTGGCTACAAAATATGTCTAAATAACAAACTAATGACCAATTTTTCTATAACCCCCTATTTTCAAAATAAAGACATTTCACATGCTAATTATTTCAATGAAGGATTACTTAAAACATTATAAAATTATTCTCTTTTCCGAGATAAATGTATTGACAGGTAAGGTGGAGGTGTCTGGATAAACGTTGCCCTGACTGGGGAGGGTCTTGGGGTTTGGGGATTTTGTTTGTTTTTGTATTTGTGCGTATTTTGGAGGAAATGGATTTTTTTTTTTTTTTCCAATCGAATCAATCATCTGTTTAAGAATATATTTGGAACATAATATTTTAAGGATCGATATTTGCAAGGTTTAGGTAGAGCTTCACTCACATTATAATAATGTTTGGGTGCAGAGTGGAATGTTCTAACATTCCACTCTGCACATCCCTCCTGTTCACATCATCCCCTCCCCAATCCCATCCCACCCCACGCATTCATACATACATTGGCAGACGCGCGCATGCACACACACACACACACATAGACGCACACACATGCACACACAGGAGCAGACGCACTTACACGCACACACACACATACACAGTCTTTGAGTCAAATCGAAACAAAGAATTTATGTTGCCATCTTTATCGAAAGATGTTGTTTGTTGTATCGTTGGAACAAAGTTAAATATATCAACAACAGAACAACATACATCTCTGCTAAAATATGGAAACATCTGTAATATTGCTACCTCTCAGATAAAATCGATAATATTGAGAGATTGTTTCATATAAATCGATAAATACGGAGGAGAGATTTGCCATGCTATGAAATAAATAAAGCGCATGACGATTTAGTGTTAACAATGAACTGTTCATGATTGGTTCATGTTAGGCCTTATCTTTCTGTCGGCGGTATTAAAAGCCTATTAGCAAAACACTAGACGCGTGGATAGACAAACATTATATACACACACACATACACACACACACACATATACATACACACACACACATACACACATACACACACACACATATATATATATATATATATATATACACATACATACATACATGGAAACATATACACACGCGCACAGACCCAGGTGTGCGCTCACTTGCACACGCTCACATACCGATAGACACATATACACGCGCTCATACACATAGCTATATATAGACGCACACGACCATATATACACACACACGGCGATATATACACACACAAACTGACATCTCACCAATCGATTACTACAGCTGACATTTCCATTGATGTGAAGAGCTCAGAACTATACAAAAGTTCACACGACTACCAAGTAAGTACATACGGTGTGTTTACATATATATATATATATATATATATATATATATATATATATATATATATAGGAAAATGTTTAACCCCGACGGCAGAGCTCAAGCCGTTTCGACGGCTATTTCTGGATTGAAATAGCCGCCGAAATGGCTTGAGCTCAGCCGTCGGGGTTAAGCATTTTCCTATTACTCACTCTACTACCCTAAGTATTGAGTACTCTGGTGCGTTATGGTCCATCTGGTTCCTTACCACACTTCCTTCGTTTTATATATATATATATATATATATATATATATATATATATATATATATAGTTATCTACTTGCACATGCATCTATTCAGTATGCATGTATACATGTATGTATATATGTATGTATTTATTTATTTATGTAAGCTTATATGTATGTATGCATGTAAGTATATGTATGTATGTATTTATGTATGCTTATATAAATGCTTATATGTATGTATGTTTATATATATATATGTGTGTTTATATGTATGTGCGTGCGGGTATATGCACATATGTCTGTTTGTAAGTATGTATGCATCTGCGTGTGTTTACATATATGCATCTATCTATCTGGTTATTTATGTAAGCTATTTGAATGTTTACATGTATGCACATATGCATGTGTTATATACGTGTATATATATATATATATATATATATATATATATACGTGTGTGTGTATATATGTATGCATGCATGTAATTATGTATGAACATAAGTATGTGTGTATGTACGTATACATGTATGTATGTATGTAGGTGTATATGTATGCATGTATATATGTATGTATTTATGCATGCATGCATATATGTATATATGCATGCATGTATGTATGCATGCATATATGCATGCATGTATGTATGCATGTATGTATATATGCATGCATGTATGTATGTATGTGTGTATGTATGTATGTGTATGTATGTATGTGTGTATGTATGTGTGTATGTATGGTCTGTTCTCTCACTTCTAGACAGGGAGTCAGCCTCTAACGCAGAATTTGATTCTTTCATCAGAATTTAGGCAACAACTAAGTAATTATGCCCCCCCCCCCTGTGTGTGTATGTGTGTATACACGTGCATGTGAGCGTGTGTGTATATTTGTGTGTGTGAGTGCATGTGTAAGTGCGTGTGTGTACATTTATATATGTGCATGTGTGCATTTTTGTGTGTGTATATATATATGTGTGCATGTGTGCATATTCGTGTGTGTATATATATGTGTGTGTGTATGTGTGTGCATGTGTGTATATTTCTGTACATGTGGATCTGTATGTTTTTGATTATATGTAACCATATATACATCGTCATATCGTATGGACCCGTAACATATGATGGTGACGTGGGGGTGTCGTGGTGGGTGCCGTACTGTCATGCAACGTTAAAACCAGGGGTAGCCCATCTTTTCTCCATGTCTGAACACAACAGACTTCTTCCAGAGTAGGAGAGAGGGAGAGAGAATAATAGAGAGAAGAAGTGATATTGAGGAAAAAATGACTCAGTATTTGACTGGTACATTATTTTTTTTATCGACCACGAAAGGATGAAAAGCAAAATGAGAGGAGAGAGGCAGAAGGAATACCACAAAGCATTCTGTCCGATGTTCTAACGAATCTGTCAATTTGTCCCCATATACATACACGTTGCTGTCTTTTGCCCTGGTGTTGGCTCCGTTGTTCACCCCTTCTTTTACATTTTCCTTAATATTGTAGCATTGAAGGAACTTATCTTTCATTATTTCATCCTTTGTAGTGTTACCGAGGCATTTGTAATGTTATTTATGTATATATTTAAAACATATTTGTTATGTTATTCTACCGAGGCATTTGTAATGTTATTTATGTATATATTTAAAACATATTTGTTATGTTATTTAAAACATATTTGTTATGTTTTTATGTAAATTTGTTTATATGTTCTGTTTATATTTTCATTCTGAAGGAACTTCTCCACTTGTGTTGATATCAGTGATTTTATGATTTCCTCTAAGCATTGTGTCATTATATATGTTATTATAAACGTGAATAAAATTTATATATTACTATTCTCAAAATACATACATATCCATACATATACATATGTTTCTATATTTATGCGGGTGTATATATAGTTATTACAAGCAAAATTTCTGGCACATATGTATGTATGTATGTACTTATGTATGTATGTACGTACGTACGTATGTATGTATGTACGTACGTATGTATGTACGTAAGTAAGTGCGTGTGCTGATATATATATGTATCCATGTATGTATACCTGTATGAGTGTATGCATGTATGAGTATGAATATATGCATCTGTGTATGCTTATGTATGTATATATATATTTTCTTTCTCGATACGTAAATACTATATATATATATATATACATATATATATATATATGTGTGTGTGTGTGTATGTATGTATGTGTGCGTGCGTATGTATGTATATGTGTATGCATGTGTGTTTGTGTGCGTGTGTGTGTATGTGTGTGAAGTGAAGAAGACTGTCATCAGCGAATTCGAGAGATAAATATGAGAATGAATGTCTGTATTTATCTACCTACCGCGAGAGAGAGAGAGGGGGGGAGAGAGAGAGAGAACGATAAATGGATAAATTGATGAATACATACATATGCTTTTGTGTGTGTGTGTGTGTGTGTGTGTGTGTGTGTGTGTGTGTGTGTGTGTGTGTGTGTGTGTGTTCTCTCTTTTTCTGACTGAAATTTTGAGATTATTTTCAACCGGCCACCTTCCCGGTGGCAAGGTTGTACAGTCCAGGCGAATTGGTATATAACCTGTAGCTCTAACAATGACGGGTATGAAGCTGAACGCGTATCTTGGATACTGGATCTGCAAACACCTCATTAATGGTCTGTAGATATCCCCCTTCTTGCCATATTGACATCGAGTTGGCAGCTCACTTCTACAACAGAGTATTTTTAATGTGTGGTTCCAAACAACAATATCAGGCTTTTTTGTGCTTTAATTTGGTGCCAGTTTTTATTTTTAGATTCTACCAGTATTCCTTTGAGCTATCAGTCTCAACATATTCCTCCCTATTTGTTTTTATTTTCGTCTTCTGTAATGCATTCCATATCGTTCTAGCTATCACATCATGCCTCGTGGGGGGGGGGGGGGGGTAGCAACGAGAAGACATACTTTCATAGTTGGCAATAATGTGGCTAGGCTAACATCTTGTTTTTCACAACCTCTCTAACGCCAATTTCCTTGGCCTTAGGTGCGTATAAACCAAATAATAAAACTAACGAAAAACTGAAATATATTAACAGAAGTTCCTGTTCCCCACCGCACCCCCAGGTTTTAAAAATCTAGTCTCTAATATTATTCGCAAGATTTCAAACCTTTCATCCACTCAGAAGATATTTGATAAGGTAGCACAGTTCTACAGTGTGACCCTTCTAGATAGCGGCTTCAATGACAAGATTAAGTACATACCCAAACAACCTCCACTTAACAACCCTAAAAATAAAAATAGAAAAAGAAAAATCATCTGGTTCACCCCCTACTAGCTTAATGTAAAGACTAATGTAGGTAAGAAGTTCTTAGATCTGATAGGTAAGCATCCCCCCCCCCACCACCACCACCACCACCATCACCACAAACATAGGCACAGTAAAATATTCGGTAGGCGCTCTGTGAAGATAAGCTATTCCTGTGGCTCCTCCATGATATCAAAAATAACTGCTAAAAACAAAACCGATGAAGAACCAAAATACTCTTGCTGATCTGTAGTATCAAGCCCATTGTATATGAGGCCGAAGTTGCACCTTTCACCACCAACCATGCAGAGAGCAGTGAAAGATATGTGAGCATGGCGCAAGATCGATTTAAACCAAAGGTTCTCAACCCATTTCGGCCAAACGCCCCCTTTTGCCCCTCAAAATCACGAAACGCCCCCCCCCCCCCTATTTTTCCATTTTTAAATATACTACTGATTTTGTTTGATATCAGTAGATTACTAAAAAACTGATTAACGATATTCCAAAGATACCTTTGCAGGCAGTTGAAAGTATAAATACATTCCTTGAAAGGAAGTATATAAATTTCAAAAAAAGGAAGATAAATGTTCTTTTTTATGAATAAGAACCAGTTGAATTTGTTATATTCCCACCAGACGATACCAGCTATTTTGAACATTTATACAAGAGCATCTCTGTCTATCCAAAGAGTGCTCTTATCTGGAAGAAAGTGGCAATTGTATTATTTCAAAGCTTTCCAATTTTCCCTTTAATGAAACGGACAGAATAAATGTTGATATCTAACTTGATGTTCCCTCCGCTTTGTGAGCTTAGAGACCCCGGAAGAGGGCTTTCATGACCACGTAAGAGGGTATATTCATTAGTAAACGGTAAAATATATGCAACAAATGAGTAAGTGAATTGTGGTAGATGGTTTCCAGTCCAGTCAGACTGCAACTATAAATAAAAAATCGACTTACTTTGACCTCGTTTCAATGGGACCCTTGAGCTCCATGGAGTTTAGCTAACTCTTTGACGTCAGGCTGGATTTTCGTGAGCTGTAGCCGGAGATCTCCACGTGCAATCACATTGTAGCGGTTGCGAGCCTTACTATGCAGTCTGGAAACAACGCCAAACCCCCTCTCGACTAAGTATGAGCTAGGAAAAGGCAAAGCAAATCTCTTAGCCTCTGCATGTAGGAGTGAAAATCGACGCTGAATTTCCTCTTGCATCCAAAAAAAGGGGTTCACCTATTTTGGAAAATTTAATTTTGATAATGTCATCTGTCTGAAGTTCAATTAATTCTTCCTGAAATTTAACGTCGAAATCGTCGACGTTAGCTATGAAGGGATCTGCTATCCACATTGGGATGTCC
>OZ024746.1:15119007-15131507 GCA_964016885.1 Eledone cirrhosa | reverse complement strand
CTTTATCATTACTATGAATAATAATTGTTTCTACTTTAGGCACAAGGCCAGCAATTACCCAGTGCATTACTGGTACTTTATTTTATCGACCCCGTAAGGATGAAAGGCAAAGTCAACCTCGGCGGGATTTGAACTCAGATCATAAAGGGACGTAACTATGCTGGAAAGCATGGCGTCCGACCCTCTACCGATACTGCCAATCCATGAATAATAATAACATATTTTAACCGAATTATTTTAGAGAAGGGCCTCAAATTTCATATAGCTTAGTCCGGCCCAAGCCTTAAAATTATTTTGAATTAGACTGTCCACCCAGAATGTTGGGTAGACACCCCCACCCATAAACCACTACCATTTCCATTTTGTCTTTTCTTGTTTATTATCTGGTAACAGAAAAAAAGAAAAAAACATTTAATAGGGTTGTTACTAATGCTCATTGTAAGGCAGGGTTAAGAGAGAGAGAGAGAGAGAGAGAGAGAGATTGATCAGAAATTTAAGAAAACTATTATTTCGTTTTATAACCGTACTTGTGTGGAACGTTTGTTGTTTGTTGTGTTTGTCTGGGGTTTTTTTACAAGATTAATATAAATATTCCCAAACCTTATGTTATATTCATAACAACTGCCACCCCACGCACCTACGTACCCTTCCCACCATTTCACAACCTTTGTGCTCATTGCTGAACGAAAATGTTTTAACCATGATATTAAAGGGACGTAACTCTTGTTGCTGTTATATGTAGTGCCTTTAGATAATTCAATCTAAAATTGCCACAAGGCCAGCAATTTTTTAAGTCAACTTTTCCTTTTCCATTTTGGCATGAGTTGGACAAGACTTTTTGAGGCAATGTTTTACAGTCGGATGCCCTTCCTGACACAAACTCTTTAAGTCGTTTCTTCTGACATGGAGGATTAAGGTGCACTTATTCATTCCAAACTAGATACACATGGTGTAATTATTAATATATATAAAATTTTAAAAATTGTTGAAAGTAAAATATAATGTAAAATACTCAAAAGACGAAAATATTATTTGTCTCTATTTTTCTTTCTTGTAGACCATGAAGAGAAAAAACGTGACGAAGCCGATGAGCACGGCGGTGAGAGATGAACCAAGAATTGAGCCTGTTGACAGCAGAATTAAACTCTTCATTAATCATACATTTGTACCATTGCTACTTATGCTGTTCACTCCAAATTTAGTGATGATCCTTTGGTATACAGCTGTCAAATTTGATGGAAATATTACACATTTCTTACAATATTTATTTAAAGACTCTCTGTTTAATGGACTCCTAAACATTTGGACTGAAGTTTCACTAGGAAGTTGTTTTGCCCTGAGCGTGATTTTTGGATACAGTTTGTGGGGTATTGTTACACTGAAGCTTTTACCAGGAAAGCAAGTTGAAGGTCCAATCACACCAAAAGGCAATGTACCTATTTATATTGACAATGGGTTTACATATTATTGTCTCACAATTAGTGTTCTTGTTTTTCTTGAAATAATGCTCAACAAGCATGGGCTTTCTGTATCTATAATCTACGACCGGTTTGGTGACATCTTAGGTACATTGAATCTACTAAGTTTTGTCTTTTGTCTGATATTATACATCAAAGGACTGGTAATACCATCCTCCTCTGATTGTGGTAGTTCAGGAAATGTGCTTTTTGATTATTACTGGGGCACCGAACTCTATCCAAGAATTTGTAGTATTGATATTAAGGTGTTCACCAATTGTCGATTCGGAATGATGTCTTGGGCCCTTCTAGTTTTAATATTTTCAATCAAGAATTACCAGCTTTATGGTTGGGTTGATAGTAATATGGTATCTACCTTACTTCAGCTTTTATACATTACAAAATTTTTTTGGTGGGAAGCTGGATATCTTCGCACAATTGATATCATGTTAGACAGAGCTGGGTATTATATCTGCTGGGGCTGTCTTGTCTTCATACCAGGTTTCTATACATCCGTTAGTTTGTATTTAGTCAACAACCCAATACATCTAGGACCATTAGCATCTATTTCCCTTTTTTTAGCAGGAACGACAGCACTTCTAGTAAATTACTTGGCTGACATGCAAAAACAAAAAGTCCGAGCTACTAATGGAAAATGTTTAGTATGGGGCAAGAAACCAGTTATCATTCGGGCAACTTACACATTAGAGTCAGGAGAAAAAAAAGAAAGTATTTTACTTGTTTCAGGCTGGTGGGGTTGGTCTCGACATTTCCATTACATTCCAGAAATTCTATTGGCATTCTTCTGGACAATTCCTGCATGTTTCTCAGGTATAATGCCATTTTTTTATGTCATACATTTACTAATTTTACTTACACACAGAAGTTTTCGGGATGATGATAAATGTGGAAAAAAATATGGACAGTTCTGGAACGAATACTGTCGCAAAGTACCCCACCGCATTATTCCATATCTGTTTTAAACTAGCCAAATCATTTATTTTGTCCTGAAAAGATTATTAAACATTTTTTTTAATCATTTAATTCATGTGTCACTTTATTTAATCCATATATTAAGTTGGCTTCCAGAAATTTATGATTTCAAATTGATTGCAAATGAAACCAAAATAATGTAATAAATCATTATTTTCTTTGAGATAGTGCATGCACTACTTATTAAATTTCAGAAATAATTTCATGCCATGAACCCTTAACTCTTGCTGGAGTCCTAGAGACACCATCATTACATATGTCATGTCTAGGGCATCCCTCTCTAGGTTGAAACATATCCAATTTCTTCCAGAGAAGGAGAGAGAGAGAGAGAGAGAGAGAGAGAGGTGAGAGATATAGAGAAAGACTCAACCCAAGTATTAAACTGGTACTTTATTTATCAATCTCAAAAGAATGAAAGGCAAAGTTGACCTTGTTTGGATTTGAACACAGAATGCAGAAAGTCAGAATTCTATCCAGCATTCTAATAATAATAATGAAATAGTGTGTACAGTGCTCAGGTGCACTACAACTCCTCAAAAAGTGTATGTATAGTACATAGGGTAATGTACAAACATCAGGAAAATGAACAGTGCATGAGTCATGATATACACATAATAATGAAATTATTGTGTAAAGTGCTCAGGTGCACTACAACTCGTCAAAGGTGTATGTATAGTACATAGAATAATATACAAATGTCAGGGAAGTACATCTGTGTATGTGTTAGCTGAAGTGTTGGCGGATCTCGGGGAGCATGGAGGGCTTAAAGGATGCAGTGTCTCGTCCACCACTTTCTCATAAATAATACATCATTATAATATGATGAAATATTTGTTGGGGAAGAGAAAATGAGAGATAACAGTATGTATGTATATGTAGAAACATATAATTATAGGACATACACTTTCTCTCTCTCTTTCTCTCTCTCTCTATATATATATATATATATATATGTGTGTGTGTGTGTGTTAGTTAAGTGTGTAACAGTTTAGATGTGCCTTTGCACATATAAGCTCATATATCTGATGAGATGTCGAAAAAGAGTTGGACCCCATCACCTTCATTATACCCTGAGCTCATCAACATTGAAACAATTGTAATATGCAAATAAAGTTTGTACAAATCCTGCAACACTGACTTTGACTCTTTTAAATATATATATATAAGCACCCAGCACCCAGCACCCAGTACTCAGCACCCAGCACACACTGTAAATGTGGATGGTGTTAGGAAGGGTGTTCAACCATAGAAAACCAACCAGAAACAGTCCTATATGAGTGAGACACGGTCACCCAACCCAACTTGCCTCTAAATTGGACAAACCCGACTAACCCATGTTAGCATGGAAGATAGACGTTAAACGATGATGATGATGATGATGATGATATTTTTATGACAGTCGCAGACTTACTTTCGTTAATGCTGAGAGGAAAGAAGCATGGAAGTACCATTATGAGAGACTGTTAAATGAGGAGAATGCATGGGAGGAAGATAGCCTGCCTCATGCAGATCCAACAAAAGGATCATCTGTACAAGTCAGCAGAAGCGTAGTAAATAAGGTAATTAAGGATATGAAGAAGGGCAATGCAGCAGGTCCATCAGAGATTGTAGCAGAAATGCTGAAAACATCTGGTTGGGTGAGGCACTCACTAACTACATGCATAATAAATCAAGTATTGATGTCATACCATCATTGTCAACTGCTACAAAGGCAAAGGAGATTCCCTAAACAGAGGAAACTATAGAGCCATCAAGTTGATGAACTAGGTCATGAAAGTTACTGAGAATTATTGCACAACTAATTTGGGATAGAGTTAACATATGCTGGGTAAAGGTACCACAGATGCCCTCTTCCTTAGGAAGATGCAGGAGAAGTACCTAGCTAAGAGTAAGCCCCTCTACCTAGTATTTGTTGATTTGGAAAAAGCTTTTGACAGGTTTCCCTGCCCCATAATCTGATAGGTTCTTAGGAAACTAGGGGTAGGGGAATGATTGGTAAGGGTGGTACAAGCCATGTATAGAGGTGCAGTCAGTAAGGTTAGAGTCAACAATGAATATAGTGACGAATTTAATGTGCAGGTAGGGGTCCACAAGGGCTCTGACTTAGCCTTGTCCTATTTATTATTGTCTTTCAGACCATAACAGAGAAATTTATAATCAGCTGCCAGTGGGAACTCTTATATGCTGTTGATTGAGTCCTCATCTTATATGTTGTTTATTGAGTCCTCATCTTATATGCTGATGATTGAGTCCTCATTGCTGAAATTGTGGCAGAACTAGAGATTAAATTCCAGACATACAGACATACCAGTATGCATACATACATACATACATACATACATACGCACGCGCACACACTTACATACACACAAGATATGTTCTTATCATTTGAACTTTGACATAAAATCCACAGTATATTTATATATCAGGGTTAACACAACACCGCTTGCACCGGTTAACGATTATTTATAATTAAACAAATGTCAATGTTTACTTAAATCAACTGATAATATAATCATTTACCACGTTTACTTCGATCTGGGACACGACACAGATAGTAAGTGGCTACTTCTAATCAAAGGTGTTCGTCTAATTACAAGATGAATGATTATATAGATGCTTGCCATTTATTAACATTGGGACTGTCTACTCTTGCACTTAGCTCTCTCTTCGGCTTAAAGAAGCTCGGTTTACTTTATCAATGGAGACATAAGGTACACTCATGTTTGATTTTTTTTTTCAATTTTGTTTCGGTAAATTTACAAAAAAAAACCCTCAACCGTTCGATGGGAAATTGTTGTTTTTCCTATGTTGTTTTTTTTTTTGTGTGTTTTTAATAAATCTGGCCTCCATATTTCGTCGTAAAATAATAAAATGGGAGGTGTAAGGTCGTGTATGTATGTTAGGCTATCTGTAGAGAGATAGTCTAACATACATACACGATCTTACACCTCCCATATATATATATATAATGTAGGAGGTGAGTTTTATTGTATTACACTAAAGCAATGCAGATATCGGATAAGTAGCACTCTACAGTTTGTAGGACTGGAGTATAAATAATATATAAGATCAAATGTTGTTTTAAATCAATATGTTGATTTAAAACTGCACTATTCACAAGTGTTTTTTAACCTTCATATCATGTCTCCCTATTTTATCTGACGAAAACGCAAATGTCATCTCATGATGATATTTGTTTTTGAAATGCGCATAATAAAATACACGGAACTCTTTTAACCATCTTTTGATCTTATATATTATATATATAGATCAGCCACCGGATGCCGAAATCCGGCATATATATATATATAAATATATATATATCGTATGATATATATATATATATATATATGTGTGTGTGTATATATATATATATATATATATATATATATATATATATATCGTATGATATATATATATATGTGTGTATATATATATATATATATCGTATGATATATATATATGTGTGTGTGTGTATATATATATATCGTATGATATATATATATGTGTGCGTGTATATATATATATATATCGTATGATATATATATATATATGTGTGTTTGTATATATATATATATATATATATATATCGTATGATATATATATGTGTGCGTGTATATATATATATATATATCGTATGATATATATATATATGTGTGTTTGTATATATATATATATATATATATATATACGATATATCGTATGATATGTATATATGTGTGTGTGTGTATATATATATATCGTATGATATATATATATGTGTGTATATATATATATATATATACGATATATCGTATGATATGTATATATGTGTATATATATATATATATATGTGTATATATATCGTATGATATATATGTGTATATATATATATATATATATACGATATATCGTATGATATGTATATATGTGTGTATATATATATATATATATCGTATGATATATATGACGACGGTGCTGATTCCTATAAATCTTAGAAGTGAACAGGATTATAAAGGATTGTTTGATCAAACTTGATAAAGAAGATCACTTTTGACAAACTCAATTTTTTTAAGGCTCCTAAATTATTTTTACTAATAAAGTTCATAATAATTAAATATCAACTATTTTCAGTTATAATTACAAATTCACATGTATATGTATGGAGTGATAACTCTTGATATTATCGTAGGGGAGCTGTAGGGACTTTCTTAGAAATTTATATAAAACCTGGCAGAGCCCATCCCCTCTTCAGGTTTGAACACTGTTGATTACTTCCAGAGGAAAATGCGAAAGAGATATAGTAAGAGACTCGACCCCAGTACTTGAGAGGTACTTTTTTTATCGACCTCAAAAGCATGAAAGGCAAAGTTACCCTCGGTGGGATTTGAACTCAGAGATCAGAGAGCAAATACCACAAAACATTCTATTCAACGTTCTAACAACTCTTCCCATTCACTACCTTAAATCCACATTTCTTCTTCCTGTCCCACTTATTCTTCGGAGGGTCATGGGGGAAGAGTCTTCAAACACTTCTTCCAGCGGGTCCCGTCAGAAGCAAACCTCACCAATTAATCTGGTTGGATCTCCAAAAGAGCCCAGCCGAGCTCATGGCTGTTATCCAACCATCTTGCACATATGATCCCATAAATCGTATTTGGATCTTTTCTTATCACACTTCTACATTTAATACTTATGTCTCATTCCCATACTACACAGGTATGATACAGCTTTCTTTTACAATCCACCCTAGACCTGCTTAAGTAGATATACGATCAAAAGCAATTCCGTCTTTTATTCAGACATAGTATATCTAGGACTACATTATCCAATGTGTCCTTCCTACTTTTAAGATTTGATGGTGATTTAGCTGCTATTTCTAACACAGGTCAAGTGACTATATAGGGAACTACTCTTTGTTTTATGTAACCCTTTGTTACAAAGCTAACAAACATCCCAAACTACTTCTAATTGTTTCTAACACTGGCTATTTCATTTTCATTTCAGTCAATTGCTCCATTAATTAGCTTTATGTTTCCAATATTAGATTCAGGTGTCAGCAACTATATTTCATAGATTTA
Organism: Eledone cirrhosa; assembly: GCA_964016885.1. Classification (NCBI taxonomy): domain Eukaryota; kingdom Metazoa; phylum Mollusca; class Cephalopoda; order Octopoda; family Eledonidae; genus Eledone; species Eledone cirrhosa. The sequence continues at coordinate 15,123,994 of OZ024746.1, read as the reverse complement.
GTTTGACTACAGTTTCAGGTTTCAGTTTTATCTATCAGATTTCTCCTTATTGATTTGCTCATTATATTACAACTTGTGATACCTATTACAACCTATTTTATGATAACAACCTTCTTTCGGTGCAATTGTACTCAGAAATAACATTTAATAGCCTTTGTTTCCTCCATCTCTCTCTCTCTCTCTCTCTCTCTCTCCCTCTCTCCCTCTCTCTCTCTCTCCCCCTCTCTCCCTCTCTCTCTCTCTCAAATAAAGAAATGACTTTTACCAGGCTAGGATTGTTTCATTATTATAAAATAATTATACGAGTGAAAACAACTTTAGTCCTTTAGAAATAATTTCTATATAAAATAAATATACTTGTTCTCTACTAATATATAATTGTTTCTACTTTTGGCACAAGGCCAGCAATAACCCAGTGCATTACTGGTACTTTATTTTATCGAGCCCATAAGGGCGAAAGGCAAAGTTAACCTCGGCGGGATTTGAACTCAGATCATACAGGGAGGTAACTCTATACTTATATAATAATACCTTATTTAACTGGTAGGGTTGGGGAGGATTTCGATCTCCTTTGGAAAACCATTCTTCATTGTATATATAAATATAGGGAGAAAAATCCTATTTGATGCCTACATCAGTAAGGAAGATGAGTTGGGGAGAACAAATTTGGAATTTCTACATGACAACACTGCTGGGTACTATGAGCTAGGTTTGCAGCTGGAGCAAGGTCCCAACACGACAGCAGGTGGCATGGTGGTTGAATGATAATGTAGAAAGAACCATTAAAACATGGGAAGAGCAGCAAAAGTCATATGTGCTCCCCTGAATAATTGTTTCTACTTTAGGCACAAGGCCAGCAATTTGAAGGGAATGGGGGAAATTCGATTAAGTTGACCCCAGTACATTACTGGTACTTTATTTTATCAACCCCATAAGGATGAAAGTAAAGCTAACCTTGGTGGGGTTTGAACTCAGAACTTAAAGAGCCATAACTTCATGCTGCAAAGCATGTTGCTCGATGCTCTACCGATTCTACTGCCAATTCACCACCCTGTAATAAAGCCAAAAAATCAGATTTTCAGTTGATCTAACGCTACACTAGATCTAGCTCTACACTAGATCTAGCTCTACACTAGATCTAGCTCTACACTAGATCACGCTCTACACTAGATCTAGCTCTACACTAGATCAGGCTCTATGCTAGATCTGGCTCTACACTAGATCTAGATCTAACTCTACACTAGATCAGGTTCTACACTAGATCTAGCTCTACACTAGATCAGGCTCTACACTAGATCAGGCTCTACACTAGATCTAACTCTACACTAGATCAGGCTCTACACTAGATCAGGCTCTACACTAGATCAGGCTCTACACTAGATCTAGCTCTACACTAGATCAGGCTCTACACTAGATCAGGCTCTACACTAGATCAGGCTCTACACTAGATCTAACTCTACACTAGATCAGGCTCTACACTAGATCAGGCTCTACACTAGATCAGGTTCTACACTAGATCAGGCTCTACACTAGATCAGGCTCTACACTAGATCTAACTCTACACTAGATCAGGTTCTACACTAGATCAGGCTCTACACTAGATCTAGCTCTACACTAGATCAGGCTCTACACTAGATCAGGCTCTACACTAGATCTAGCTCTACACTAGATCAGGCTCTACACTAGATCAGGCTCTACACTAGATCAGGCTCTACACTAGATCAGGCTCTACACTAGATCTAGCTCTACACTAGATCAGGTTCTACACTAGATCTAGCTCTACACTAGATCAGGCTCTACACTAGATCTAGCTCTACACTAGATCAGGCTCTACACTAGATCTAGCTCTACACTAGATCAGGCTCTACACTAGATCAGGCTCTACACTAGATCTAGCTCTACACTAGATCTAGCTCTACACTAGATCAGGCTCTACACTAGATCAGGCTCTACACTAGATCTAGCTCTACACTAGATCTAGCTCTACACTAGATCTAGCTCTACACTAGATATAGCTCTACACTAGATCAGGCTCTACACTAGATCTAGCTCTACACTAGATCTAGCTCTACACTAGATCAGGCTCTACACTAGATCTAGCTCTACACTAGATCAGGCTCTACACTAGATCAGGCTCTACACTAGATCTAGCTCTACACTAGATCTAGCTCTACACAAGATATAGCTCTACACTAGATCTAGCTCTACACTAGATATAGCTCTACACTAGATATAGCTCTACACTAGATCAGGCTCTACACTAGATATAGCTCTACACTAGATCAGGCTCTACACTAGATCTAGCTCTACACTAGATCAGGCTCTACACTAGATCAGGCTCTATGCTAGATCTGGCTCTACAGAAAATATAGAGTTAGTCACCAAAAAGAGAGAGAAGCTGTTTTACTTTGAACTTAGTTTTCTTCACACTATGTTTTTATATTGCAGGTTGATATGAAAATAAAAAAGAATGGAGGAGATTTAGTGGCAGAAACTCTAAAGGTGAGTCACTAAAACATTTATAGTTTAAACCTTTTAATACTAGCCCACCTGGGAACTTTTAATACCAGTCTACCTGAGATCTTTTAATAAAGTAACAAAAGAATTAAGGAATTGCTCCTAATCATGTCTAGAATATGACTACTTCTCTAGTGCTGAGTCCATGATTAAATTCACCCAATACACCCTGTAAAGTAGTTGGTGTGTTAGGAAGAGTTATAGAAACCATGCTTAAAATGGAATGTATGGAACTAGGTGGACAGTAGTTCCAATAAAATACTGGCTTGATCTGTAGCCACCTGTCCAACTCATGCCAGCATAGAAAAATGGACATAAAAATCATAAAATAATGATAGGGATGATGTTATTTAAAAACACATCATAGAAAATTTTCTTGTAACTCATCTTGCTTTGTATATCATTAATTAATCAAAGATAATTGTTAATTTTTATCTTGTAGGCTCATGGTGTGAAGAATATATTTACCTTAGTTGGAGGCCATATTTCTCCCATTTTGGTGGCATGTGAAAGACTTGGCATTAAAGTTATTGATACAAGACATGAAGTATGTATGATTGGTTTTAATTTTTTTTCTTCTTTCCACTGTCTTCTTTTAGTACACCATTGTTATGTTGTTGTTATTGTTGTTTGTGTTGTTGGTACTGTATTATACCACACTACATTAGGCTGGTATCACAATAAAAAGCACTGTCAGCCCTGTCAGGTGGTAGTGGTGGTCCCATCATAAAATGTACCCAGTACACTCTGTAAAGTGGTTGTTAGGAAAGGCAACCAGCCACAGAAACCATGTAAGAATGGATTACATGAGCAAGACATAGGTGTTTGACCTGAGCTGTCTAGCCTCAGAGAATGACAACCCATCTAACCCATGTAAGCATGGACAATAGATGTAAAATAGTGATGGTGGTGGCGGCAGTTGAAACTAATCAGAAACTGAAATATTTAATATGTATATTAAATCAAAAATGCAAATGGTAAAGTTAGGAATCTATTTAATTTTTTTATTTTTAATGTTTTACTGAATCATCTATCCTCCATCAGCCTTTTTCTGATTTGAATATCTTTATTCTTCCATCATTTTGTCTTCTTCTTCACATCCTAACTAGGTTGTAGGTATGTATGGTCCCATAACTCCTGATAGAGTCATAGAGACACCATATTGACATACAGCATTTCTTGGGCATTTTAAGCCTGATCGAGCCCTTCCCTCTCCTGGGCTGAGTGCAGCAGTTTTCTTCCAGAGAAAGATAGAAAGTGAGAGAGGGGAAATGAGAAAGAAATATAGAGGAAGAACCACCCCAGTACTAGACTGGTACATTTTTTTATCGACCTCAAAAGGATGAAAGGCGAAGTTGACCTCGGCGGGATTTGAACTCAGAGAGCAGATAGCCAGAACAAATACCATAAAGCATCCTATGCGACATTTTAATGTTAGAATTAGGTTACCAGTAATAAATGATTGATAAGTTTCTAAAAGACATTTCAGTGTAGTAAAAATATATAAAAGGCATAGGATGACAAATAAAACAAAACAAAGTAATGTTTTACCCAGTATATTTCAACATTATATTTCAGGGTTATTTCCCTCTTTTCAAATGTGAAATGAAAATCCAAACATAACCATCAGGACTGTTGGTGAAGGACACTGACTTCACTTGACCAGATCTTCTTCTTGCTGTGATGAGAGATGGGGAAATCTGCATGCTTCACCTTCAATGGAGGGATGATTCAAGAAGAAGAAGATATTTCTGCCACACTCTGGCTTTCTGAAACTAATCAGTCATTTATTACATATCTCACACTACTTTGTATTAATTATACTTGGCTACCAGTGCTTTTTAATATCTTTAATCTTCCACCATTTGATCTTCTTCTTCTCATCCTAACTAGGTTACCAGTGTTTTTGCTGCTGATGCTGTTGCTAGAATGTCTGGTACTGTTGGTGTAGCTGCTGTCACTGCAGGACCAGGTATCTATTCTCTCTTCATTATCATGTTTTCTCGGCGGTGGATTGGCAGTATCAGTAGAGGGTCGGACGCCATGCTTTCCAGCATAGTTACGTCCCTTTACGATCTGAGTTCAAATCTCGCCGAGGTTGACTCTTTGCCTTTCATCCTTACGGGGTCGATAAAATAAAGTACCAGTAATGCACTGGGTAATTTCTGGCCTTGTGCCTAAAGTAGAAACAATTATCATGTTTTCTCTGCTACTAAGGCTTGGTATAGTCCGACACAGACCAAGTCAGTAGTTAATTGAAGCCACTGATCTCTCAGACAGGCTGGATGCCCGCATCTCACATATGTCCCCCCACACTGGGTATCTTTTATCATGGCACCAGTACTGGGAGGTCCTCATGCCTTTGGACACAGCTGCAGATTCCACCCAACCTTTTGTTTAGCAGGTGTTTTTCTACAGCAGGAGGCCCTTCATGCCACCAACAACTTTGCAGAATGTACTGGATGTGTTT
>OZ024746.1:15046507-15116507 GCA_964016885.1 Eledone cirrhosa | reverse complement strand
TACTGAATTATTGGTGAAGAGGGAGGAGGATCTTTATTTCTTCATAGCTTCCTTCTTATTTCAGGTCCTGTTTTTGTTGAGTTCCCAATTGATGTTCTCTATCCTTATGAAATTGTGAAGAAAGAATTAGGAATGAAAGATTCTGGTAAAGGTCTGATGCAGAAGCTTGTGAACTGGTATGTGACCATCATCATTATGTTTTAACCCGACCATAACCGGCCAGAATTCCCTCACCTCTTTCTGTTCAAACCGGCTGTAACTGGCCACTCATACTTATGTTAAGGTATTATTCTCAAAATAAATAATATCAAAATCTCATAGATTCAATGTTATGTGAGATAATTATATGAGTAAAGCCTTTACCATAAAAATATAATAGTAAATATAGAGTAATGTAAATGCTAAAGGGTTAACCATTAATATTTAATCTATACTTTGACCATTAATATTAAGCACCAATGATTGGTGGATTGATAGAATTGGTAGAGCATCAGATAAAATGTCATTGCAGTATTTGTTTCTGGCTTTTAACACTTTTGAGTTAATATTCTGCAGTGGTCTATTTTGCCTTTCATCTATCTAGGGGTCAATAACCCTGGTTAACTTTGCCTCTAGGGGTGGGTGAGGCAATAAAATAAAATATCAGTCAAGTACCTGAGGTTGAATTAATCAACTTTGCCCTCCACCAAATTTGTAGCTAAATAAGATACCAATGTTAAGCCCTCAAACAGCCTCTCAGACCCCTATTTTAGACATCTAAGGAGCTGTTTCAGATTTAATTAGTGTGAAAACTTTTAAGTTGGTCTGCTATCACTTCCCTATCAGGTGGTATTTACCTTGACTGAAGTAAAGTACTGTATTCATCTGTCATCTGTCACCAACACTATTAGTCTTCTGTCGTCAACACTATCAGTCATCTAACATCAACACTATCAGTTATCTATCACCAACACTATCAGACTTCTGGCACCAACACTATCAGCCTTCTGGCACCAACACTATCAGTCTTCTGTAACCAACACTATCAGTTATCGATCACCAACATTATGAGTTATCTATTACCAACACTATCAGTTATTTATCCGCAATATTATCGTTGCACCCTCTTCCTCTTAAGTTGCTTCACTCTCTACATCCTAGATACTGTCGATACCTGCTCATCCCTCATTTACTTTTGTTAATTGTTTTCACAATCATATATTCTTCATGGCTGTCTGTATTTCAGTAGTTTTCTCAAGTCACCTCCAGATTATACAGATAATAGAAGAAATACATTATAACAGAAAAAGAATTAATTTATTTTATTTGATTTTTGTGTTTCAGACATATTTATTTTTATTTTTATTTTTATTCTTTTTTTCCCATTTTGTTAGTTATCTCCAGAATCACCTTAATAATTTATTTGCTGGAGCATTTGAAGACCGTGATATGTCTCCTCTTCATGTGAACATACCCAAACCTTCTCACACTCAAGGTAGGTACATCATCATCATCATCATCATCGTTTAACATCCACTTTACCTGCTAGTAAAGGTTGAACAGGTCTACATAGACCAAGTCAGTACTGAAGTAGGGCTACTCACCTCCCAGACAGGCCGAGGGATCTAAATCTCACTTACATATGGTTATATGTTCTATCGAGTGCACAAGAGACATTGTCATATCTTTTGACACAAACTGAAGGGTCCTCCTAAACCTTTCTTTGGCAAGCTTTCTATGGCTAGATGTCCTTCCTAACACCAACCACTTTACAGCATGTACTGGGTGCTTTTATCATGTAGATCACCAACACTAGAGAGGTTGTCATGTCCTTGACATTAACTAATGGCTCCTCTCAACCCTTTTTTTAGCAAGTTTTCTACCTCACCCACAATAAAATGGTTACACAGTTGCTTCACTTGACCTTCTAAAAATATCAACCAAACTTCAATCAAATCACATCCTACCATCTTAAAAAAAGGACACATTGGGTAACAGGGTTTATAATATACCAAATAAGATTTGATGAGGATGACCTGTTGTTAAACCACAACAAATTCTAAATCTATAAGGTGTTTGGCCATATGTTTAGATGAAAATATTTACTATGATTACGAAGAATGCAGAAAGTCTTAAATAGATTTAGAAAAGAATATTAAACAGCTAGCTTAATAATAAGAAATCTAGTTACATTAGTAAGGTTGTCAATTTGGTTGAGTTATTAGTTTATTGAATATTTATTCAGGGTCTCTGTGTTCTGAGGTCTACTTTATTTTTTATCCAACCTGGGTGAATAAATGAAGTACCAGCTCAGTCTCGGTGCAGTCTTCTCTCCTTCCAGCTCTCATTCTTGATGTTCCACTGGATCAAGGGATGTGGGGTGACAACTACATGGACACCTAAAACCCTTAGCAAATGCATGTTACATACTACCAAGTCATACATGATTGTGAGTGACAGCTGTAGTAGTAGTAGTAGTTATTTATTTGAAAATCATAGGCAGTGTCATGCATTATATTTATCTAAAATCCTTCCATCATATTTTTATGTCAGATCCTTTAAGTTTTTTTCCAAACATCAAATTAATAATCAAAAAAAGTTAGTTATATTACTAAATCTCTCCAAATTCTTGATTATTTTCAAATTATTTGTAAACTAAAGGTGGTTATGCTGGTGACACAACAAAAAGCACCCAGTCCACCCTGTAAAGTGGTCATGCTGGTGTTATGACAAAAAGCACTCTGTTCACCTTGTTGGTGTTCGAGCTGGTACCATGATGAAAAAGGACCCAGTCTATGCTGTAAAGTGGTTGGCATTAGGAAGGGCATCCAGTCATAAAAACCAAGTGAGAAACAGATCCATATGAGCAAGACATGGTCACCTGACTTAACTCATCTCACAATATGACAACTTGTCTAACTCATCAAGCATGGAAAATATATGTTAAATGGTGTAGCAATGCCTTCCATGAAAAATATGGTAATGGAAAAATTAACAAATCATTTTCCAAATCTATCTGAAATGATTCATTTTTAATCAATACTGCACCAATAATTGGACTCCTATCCACTTGTTTCAGTGCAGACATGTGCAGAGTTACTCTCGAAGGCTAAGAAACCTTTATTCCTATTGGGAAGTCAAATTACGCTACCTCCAGTTCCTGTAGAAAGTCTATGCAAATCACTAGAGGTACGTATTTAGTTTGGTTGTCTCATTCACTACATCCACTCATTACATCAACTCTCTACCTCCACTCACTACACCCACTCACTACCTCCACTCACTACACCCACTTACTACCTCCTCTCACTATATCAACTCTCTACCTTCACTCATTACAACCAGTTACTAACTCTTGTGTTTTTTCAACACAATCTTCCAATATCTTTGACCTAGAATATAGGTGTGCCATGTTTCCTTGGTGGTATGTCACGTGGTCTTCTTGGTAGAAATAACCCACTACAGATGAGACAACAGCGCCGTGATGCCTTGAAGGAAGCCGACCTCGTTATTCTGGCTGGTAAATTCATTTTATTTTTTATTTCATTTACTATTTTTTTTAAATACTAACATATATGATTTATATTTTTTCATTATCACCAATCAATGTCTATTTTCAATGCTTGCATGGGTTAAATGGTTTGTCACATGGGTTAAATGGTTTGTCACATGGGTTAAATCGTTTGTCACGTGGTTTAAATCATTTGTCACATGGGTTAAATGGTTTGTTACATAGGTTAAATGGTTTGTCACATGGGTTAAATGGTTTGTCACATGGGTTAAATCGTTTGTCACATGAGTTAAATGGTTTGTCACATGAGTTAAATGGTTTGTCACATGGGTTAAATGGTTTGTCACGGGTTAAGTGGTTTCTCACATGGGTTAAATAGTTTGTCACATGAGTTAAATGGTTTGTCATGTTCTATGGCTAGATACCCTTCCTAATGCCAACCACTTTATGACATGTACTGAGTGCATTTTATTGTGGTACTAACACTGCCATCTGACAAGGTGGACTGGGTGCTTTTTATCACTCTACAGAATGAGCTGAGTACATTTTATTGTGACACCAACACTACCATTTTATATGGTGGGCTGGTTGTATTTTATTGTGATACCAGCACATAAGTTGATGCTAGAAAGAAAATTGCATTGTTGTGGAATCAATACCATCTGGCAAATGTGGAAAAACAGATGTAAAAACTACACTGTTGAAATTCTATCCTGGAGAATATTCATTAACCCAGACAAACATGGGAAAATAGACATAAAAACTGTCTATATTCCGCCTCCATACACACGCATGCATGTATTTGTGTGTATATCATGACTCATACACTGTTCACTTTCCTGACATTTGTACATTATTCTCTGTACATACATGCACTTTTGATGAGTTGAAGTACACCTGAGCACTGTACACAATAATTTTCATTATTATCATCATGCACTGGGTAATTGTGCGCCTTGTGCCTAAAGTTGAAACAGTTATTATCATCATTTTTAATATTGTTTTTACTCCACATTGTTTATAGTTTCGTAGATTCTTATCATATTCTTAATGTAATTCCAGGAACTGTTTGTGATTTCCGCCTCGGGTATGGTCGATCACTGAACAGGAGAGCCAGAATTATTGCAGTCAACCGTTCTAAAGAACAACTGTATAAAGTAAGTATTTCGACTTACAAGCAACAGTTCATATGGTTACAAAAGTTGATATATTGTGGAGAGAATTAAGAAAATAAGAGGCTGGATTCACTTCTTTTTGTTTTTTGTTATGTGTGTTGTTTTTTTTTTTGTTTTTTTTTTTTCGAATTTGATGATTCTCCCAAATTTATGAATAAAATATATTTACACCCATCTTTTTTCTGTTTCTTCCTCTTCTCACTCTCTCTTTCTATTTCTTCTTTTATTTCTCATTCTATCTTCTGATGAAGGACTAGTGTCCGAAGCATTAAGACTCTTTCCCTACTATATCAAGCATTAAACTAATATATTTCTTCATTGTACTGTATTGTTTGCTGTGTTATTTTTCTGTTTAATTTTCATATATATATATATATTCCACATATTGTTCTTCTCTTCAGAATTCTGACATGTTTTGGAAGCCAACCGTTGCCATCCAAGGAGATGCTGCTACATTTGTTACTCAACTCTCTGAAAACCTTCAAGGTTATAAATGTGACCCAGAATGGTTATCTACTTTACGTGAAAGAGATAATCTAAAAGAGAACACAAACAAGTAATTCTTATACTCTCCTTCATGTTGCTACTAATATTGTTATTTTGGTAATAGGATAATTGTTATTATTATTAGTGGATTAGTAGTATCGGTAAAGCACCGGACAACATGCTTTGCAGCATAGAGTTACAGCCCTTTATGTTCTGAGTTCAAATCCCATCAAGATTAATTTTGACTTTCATCTTTACAGGGTCGATAAAATAAAGTACCAGTCATGCACTGGGGTCAACTTATTCGACTTTCCCTTCCCCCCAAAATGTGCCTAAATCAGAAACCATTATTATTATTATTATTATTTTGTTTATAGGATAATTATTATTATTATTTTGTTTCTATACCAGATTGTCATCAGCATCATCTTTTTATGTCCCCTATCCATATTGGCATGGGTGGGACAGATTGAACAGGTTGTTATGGTCTGACACTTGACAAATCACAGTGACCAATCTTGGTTGTTATGTTACATATTTCACATAGTTTTTATATATAGTTGTTGGTGATAGGAAGGACATCCACCTGTAGAAAACTTGTCAAACAAAGGATTAGGAAGATTCTTTAGCTGTGTCAAAGACATGACAATCTCCCAAATGTTGGTGCCACAATAAAATACACTCAGTAGAGCATGGGAACATTTTAAAGTTAAATACAGATCACTAGCCTGTCTAAGCACCCCATAGAATGTGGGAAAATAATATGAGAGTTCGGTAATACTGAGTAAATCTATGATGACCCATCCAACCCTTGCTAGCAGGGAAAACATGTTTACCCTCCCATGACTGCATTTCTAATGAACTACAGTCTAATATTAATTAATTAATTAAAAATTTTGAGGGATTTACTAAAATTATTAATTATTTAGTTACTAAGATAGTATCCTAATGTAAGGTTCTTATATAAAATTATGTTGCAAGATTTTAATTAAAATTGGAAACCTTTAAAAGGGGTGATTTTATTTCATTGAACCAGAGCCAGCTTTGGCCAGGTTGAAAACTAAAGAGTTAAATGATGATGATGATAGTCTGTAATTAATTTTTTTTATGTTCCATTTTAGGAAAAAAGGTGAAGAAGTAACAGATAGACACTTAAATCCTGTTAAAGTGTTGCAGCAAACTGAAGATATTCTCACAGGCAACAGTATTTTAGTAGCTGATGGTGGAGACTTTGTTGGTACTGCTTCATACATCCTCAGGTAAGAGATTTCACTACAAAACCAACATCATATACCATTATGTCATAGATACTAATATGTCACAGCTATTTACTATATTCATGTGATAGAAGGCAAAGTTTGGACGAGCTGAGAGAGAAACTGGGCTTAAGGTGAATCCAAGATGGTGTACAATGCGTTGGTATGGACATGTGATGTGCATGGACAATGACCAATGTGGGAAGAAATGCCAGGAAATCCCAGTGGAAGGAAGCCGCAGTAGAGGACAACCAAGAAAGACCTGAGCAGAGATTATGAGAGCTGACTTCAATTCAGTAAGACTGGCAGAGAAGGTGACAAAGGAACGCGACAAGTGGAGAGATGCTGTGCTGAGAAAGACCTGTCCAACCCATGCAAGCATGGAAAAGTGGACGTAAAATCAATGATGATGATAGATGTTAATAAGGGTGGGTGGGTTTTTGTGAAAGCCCCTCCCCCATATTGCTCTAACACTTGTAATAAATATGATAACAATACAAACAATAACAAATGTCAACAAAAACAAGATCTCCAAGAGGGGTGGAGGTCTGCACTTTAGGGTAATCCCAGAGAGAGCCCCACACAAAATCCTGGATTGCTCTGTCGTTTCACAGGCATTAAAAGTGTCCTCTACCAGTACCTTTCTTCCTTCTTAGAAAAGTATTGTCAGAGTGGGCCCATTCAGCTTCCATTAATCTTGTGACCCTCACCCATCTCTCATAAAACACACTAGAAGGTAACACCTTCCTCTCTACCCTCACCTTCCACAACTGGTACTTGAAGAAGTTGAGGGTTTGGCTGGAGACAAAGATTTTTGTCCTCAAACCTTTTTAACATGTTCACCATAAAACCTCCTTCCTCATAGCTACTAATACTACTACTACCACTGCCATCACCACCACCACTACTACTACCACCACAACCACTACTACTACCACCACCACTACCACAACTACTACTACCACCACAACCACTACTACCACCACAACCACTACTACTACTACTACCACCACAACCACTACTACTACCACCACAACCACTACTACCACTACCACTACTACTACTACCACCACTACTACCAGCACTACTACTACCACCACAACCACTACTACAACCATAACCATTACTACCACTAGCACCACCACTACTACTACTGCCACCACTACTACCACCACCACCACTACAAAGATTTGTATATATTAAACAGTTTTTTTTTTGTTTCCAGAAATGTTGACCTGTCTTTCTTAGTTGATCCCTTGAACTACTTGGAAACTAATGTGATTTAATACTTTTGTAGACCCCGTGGTCCTTTATCTTGGTTAGACCCTGGGGCATTTGGAACTCTTGGTGTTGGTGGAGGATTTGCACTTGGAGCTAAAATTTGCCGTCCTGAAAGTGAAGTGTGGATTATATATGGTGACGGTTCTCTTGGATTTAGTGTAGCAGAATTTGATACTTTTGTTCGGCACAAGGTAAATTGATAAAATAAGTTGGTTCTACAAAATTTATTGCTTTTGATTGAATATGTAGATTTAATAAACCTATACTAACATAGCTGGTCGGATCATGGTTTTGTCTGCTACAGATAGCATGTAACCTAGTACAACCTGCTTCATGGTCGAATGGTTGGCAATGAAACCAACTCGCCCACCAGACACTGCTCTGGTGAGGAGAGTTAAGTGGAACCCCCAAAAAGCAAGAGCTGTTAAAAGGATTAATGAACTCCTCAGAGTCAACAGCCCAACTATGGGTTAAATAGCCTCACCAGCCTCCAATTGGTCAAGTGTGGTGAGTACAGCTACACCCCTGACATGACCAAAATGAAACAGAAAACAGAGGAGGTAAACCAGGGTGGGGTTCTTCTAACAAGAGTGAGAATGCCCTGGATTGATACTAGCATAGAACTTAGCTGATATAAAATAGACAGTGTCTTTCATTAGAAATATGGTAACAAAAGAGTTAAAGTATTTATATTCATTTAAAAGCCTTCTGTCATAATTTTATGTAAGAACCTTTGTTAAGTTATGTTCCAAACACCAGCTTAAAAATGAGAAAGATAGTTATAGTACAATATCTCTCCAATTTCTTAATTAGTTTCAAAATGGTTTCAGAAACATAGACAGGGACTTTCATTAGAAATATGGTAATGAAAGTGTTAAAACATAGGCAGTGTCTTTATTAGAAATATGGTAATGAAAGTGTTAAAACATAGACACTGTCTTTATTAGAAATATGGTAATGAAAGTGTTAAAACATAGGCAGTGTCTTTATTAGAAATATGGTAATGAAAGTGTTAATGACATAGACAGTGTCTTTTATTAGAAATATGGTATTGAAAGTGTTAATGAAATAGGCAGTGTCTTTTATTAGAAATATGGTATTGAAACTGTTAATGAAATAGGCAGTGTCTTTTATTAGAAATATCATAATGAAAGTGTTAAAACATAGGCAGTGTCTTTATTAGAAATATCATAATGAAAGAGTTAAATTACTTCTGTTTTAGCTGCCAGTTATTGCTCTTGTTGGTAATGATGCTGGCTGGACCCAAATTTCAAGGGAACAAGTACCAATGTTTGGAAGTAATGTTGCCTGCAGTCTCAATGTAAGTAACAATGTAATTACATTTCTAGATTCCTAACCTGATTTTTCTATGTCTACTCTGTAACAAGAGAAAGGAGTAAGTGGAGAGCTTTGGTACAATTATCCATGGTCCCTGGCCCTCTGTAATGAGATGGGAAATGAAGAAGAAGAAGGATATAACCAATAACAAAAATAAAACTAAATCATTTTCTTCCTGACACATGTTTATGCAATAATAAAAGAAAAGAAAAACTTGCTCAAAATCTGGTATTGATCTGGAGTACAGGTGGACTGTAACACTAATTAGTATTGATCTAAGGTACAGGTGGACTGTAACACTAATTAGTATTGATCTGGAGTACAGGTGGACTGTAACACTAATTAGTATTGATCTGGAGTACAGGTGGACTGTAACACTAATTAGTATTGATCTAAGGTACAGGTGGACTGTAACACTAATTAGTATTGATCTAAGGTACAGGTGGACTGTAACACTAATTAGTATTGATCTGGAGTACAGGTGGACTGTAACACTAATTAGTATTGATCTGGAGTACAGGTGGACTGTAACACTAATTAGTATTGATCTAAGGTACAGGTGGACTGTAACACTAATTAGTATTGATCTAAGGTACAGGTGGACTGTAACACTAATTAGTATTGATCTGGAGTACAGGTGGACAGTAACACTAATTAGTATTGATCTAAGGTACACATGGAGTCTAACACTAGTATTGATCTGGAGTACAGATGGACTGTAACACTAATTAGTATTGATCTAAGGTACAGATGGACTGTAACACTAATTAGTATTGATCTGGAGTACAGGTGGACTGTAACACTAATTAGTATTAAACTAAGGTACAGATGGACTGTAACACTAATTAGTATTGATCTAAGGTACAGATGGAGTCTAACACTAATTAGTATTGATCTAAGGTACACATGGTGTCTAACACTAATTAGTATTGATCTAAGATACACATGGAGTCTAACATTAATTAATATTAATTTAAGGTACACATGAAGTTTAACACTAATTAGTATTAATCTAAGATACACATGGAATCTAACATTAATTAATATTAATCTAAGGTACAGATGGACTGTAACACTAATTAGTATTAATCTAAGATACACATGGAATCTAACATTAATTAATATTAATCTAAGGTACAGATGGACTGTAACACTAATTAGTATTAATCTAAGGTACAGATCAGTATTGTATCAGTATTGGGTTGGACGCCATGCTTTGCAGCATAGAGCTACGGCCATTTATGATCTGAGTTCAAATCCTGCCCAGGTTAACTTTGCCTTTCATCCTTATGGGGTCGATAAAATAAAGTACCAGTCACACACTGGGGTCGATTTAATCGACTTTCTCCTCCCCCCAAATTACTGGTCATGTGCCTATATAAGAAACCAATATTAATCTATTTGATTTTTCTCTTACTTTTTCCTCTTCTTTTTAGTTCTCCTCGTACGAAACTGTTGCTCAAGGTTTTGGTGCTCGAGGTTACTGTCTGGACAGAACCAATGAACATGAGATGTCTGAAATACTCAGACAATGCCAAAAAGATGCCAAAGCAGGTCACAGTGTTCTGATTAATGCTCTCATTGGTAAAACTAACTTCCGAGAAGGCAGTATATCTGTATAACAACAACAGTAACAGCAACAACAACAGTGATAACAATAATTAACTAACAACAACAACAATAATTATAATAACAAGCAAACAAATTATGAAACTCTGAAACTTGAGAGTGAGAGATGTATCTTTTTGTTGTATTTGTGTTGGGTGTGAAAGATATATGTCCTATTAATGTTCTAGGTGTACTGGGTGAGAGAGGTATGTCTCATTGTTCTAGGTGTACTGGGTGAGAGAGGTATGTCTCATTGTCCTGGGTGTACTGGGTGAGAGAGGTATTTCTCATTGTCCTGGGTGTACTGGGTGAGAGAGGTATGTCTCATTGTTCTGGGTGTACTGGGTGACAGAGGTATATCTCATTGTCCTGGGTATACTGGGTGAGAGAGGTATGTCTCATTGTTCTAGGTGTACTGTGTGACAGAGGTATGTCTCATTGTCCTGGGTGTACTGGGTGAGAGAGGTATTTCTCATTGTTCTAGGTGTACTGGGTGACAGAGGTATGTCTCATTGTCCTGGCTGTACTGGGTGAGAGAGGTATTTCTCATTGTTCTAGGTGTACTGGGTGACAGAGGTATGTCTCATTGTCCTGGGTGTACTGGGTGAGAGAGGTATGTCTCATTGTCCTGGGTGTACTGGGTGTGAAAGTCATGTCTCATTATTGTCCCAGGTTTGCTGGAAATAACATTAAAAACTGAAACAGTTACTCAAGGAACTGTTATCATTCTCTTTTAGTGGGAATCGAACTCACAACCTTATGATCATGAACCAAACACCCTAACCACTAAGTTACGTGCCTTCATGTGTATATGTATGCATATGTGTATGTATATTTGCATGCCTATGTTTTTGTGTCTGTATATGCCTTTATATGTATTTGTGTGCATCATTATAATGGTAGTGATGACAATTATGATAAAGAATAAATTGAAACAAAAAAAAGAAAAAATATATAAAAATAAGCAACATTTTTACATTTATTGTGGACTGTTATATGTCTGTCGTTACACCAGTTATATGTGCTGGGAATTCTTTAAATTTTATCTTCTGTATTAAATCAGTCTATATTTGTATAATAAAACTATTAAATCTCATTGTCGGTATTTTGATGGCTGTTTGTTGTTTTCTATAATTTAATTATAGCATTGACAGGAAGACTAATATCTTCTGAAACTATAGTAGATATATCACATCCTACTTAGAGTACTCAAGAGATAACTACTGGACCTGTGGTAGATATATCACATCCCACATCTAGACCTGTGGTAGATATATCACATCCCACATCTAGACCTGTGGTAGATATATCACATCCTACTTAGAGTACTCAAGAGATAACTACTGGACCTGTGGTAGATATATCACATCCCACATCTAGACCTGTGGTAGATATATCACATCCCACATCTAGACCTGTGGTAGATATATCACATCCCACTTAGGATACACAGGAGATATCTACTGGACCTGTGGTAGATATATCACATCCCACATCTAGACCTGTGGTAGATATATCACATCCCACTTAGGATACACAGGAGATATCTACTGGACCTGTGGTAGATATATCACATCCCACATCTAGACCTGTGGTAGATATATCACATCCCACTTAGGATACACAGGAGATATCTACTGGACCTGTGGTAGATATATCACATCCCACATCTAGACCTGTGGTAGATATATCACATCCCACATCTAGACCTGTGGTAGATATATCACATACCACTTAGGATACACAGGAGATATCTACTGGACCTGTGGTAGATATATCACATCCCACATCTAGACCTGTAGGAGATATATCACATACCACTTAAGATGTACATTAGTTATAACAAGGAACATGTAATAACTTCTAATTACCTGATCAATAAGAAAGATGAGGATGTCTCAAAACTTCCACATTTTGATAGAAAATGTTGATTGTGCCATACTAGTGTGGAATTATTACCCACATCATCAGCAGCTGTCAACACAAACTCCATAAAGTAATACCTTCCCATGAGACATGCCATGGTTGCCATAATTGTAGTTTTTGTAACTCTAAGTGAGGACATACCAGTTCAAAGTGAGACCTTGCCAATTTAAAGTAAGAACAATGATTCCAAAATGAAATTTCAGATCTCTTCTGTACCACCGAGTTTTCTATACCATTTCATTTCCCTCCCTCTTTTTTCCGTGTATTACGAACTAATCTTACCTAAAAAAAAATGCTGCAAATGGCTTTTTTGCACAGGAAGAGGAGGATGGGGTGCCTTGGATCTGCCCCCTCCCAGAGTTTTCTTTTACCCACTAACCTTAACCCCCAACTCCAAGATTAACCTTAACCCTAACCTCCGGGGTGATGGGTGAAAAGTCCGACGCCCCACCCCCCTCTGTTTTCCGGGTAAAAAAGTCCTTTGCAGCATGTTCGGGGGGTAAGATTAGTTGGTAGCACACGAAAAAACCATGGAAAAAGGAATGGTAAAGAAAAATCTGGGGAATGAAAGTCCGAGGGTCCCCCTATCCACACCTCCTTTATCCAGGGAAAATTCCTTAGAACCATATTAGGAGGTAAGTTTAATTGATGTCGCAGGAAAAACTGAAGAAAAAACTTATTTCCACTGAAATTGGTGGGGGGTGTCTTTCTATAATAATACAGATATCAATTTACTGATGCCCATGTTGAACATTTGAATTGTATCGATATAATTCATCTACAAGCTTTTACCATTTCTTAAGGAATTGTACCTCTTACGCGGACTAAATAATTGAAAAAATAAATAATTAGCAATCCTGTATTATGGGAAATTCAATTAACGACGTATTCATCCTTTAATCTTGTTATTTAAAAAGGAAAACATTAGTGTTATTACTTTTGTAATTTTTAATTTTATTTTACCTTTTGACACAACTTCTAATAGAAAGAAAGAAATTATGCCAAGATATTAAGTATTTATTTTAGAAGCACCGCGGAGTGACCTCCCTTCAAACTATCACTCTTCACTGAAAGCTGTCATTCCAGGTAAATGTTGTTGTTAAAATCTTATAACTCTTGAAAAGAGTATATATTTATATATTATATATATAGTTATATTTAGATATAATTTCACATGCTGTGACAAAGAAAACAACAACTATTTATATATTTGTATATATGTAGCTATATATATATATATATATATATAATATTTCCTGTTCGTTCTCGAGAGACTTTTTCGTAATTTGTCTGTGTCGTCTAAGAAATTCATGGATCCTCGAGATAATTCGGATTTATATGATGGTGGTACAGTAAGTGTGTCTACTGGGGCCAGTCGTTCCACCACTGGTGCCAGTAGTGAATCAGTGTCCACTTCAGACCGTTCTATGCCACAACAGTCACCAAGTACCAGTTCAAAAGAGAGTGCTGGTTCACCTTCTAAATCTCTCTGTTCCTCCACATCAACATCTTCCGAAAATGTCCCGGCAGCTACCACCGCTAACGTTGCCCACACTGCTGTTTTATCAACTTCCGAGCCTCCTGCTAAGGTAAGTGATTATATATATATTCATATTGGGGTTTTCCAGTATAACCATACATCCTGGTAAAGATGAGAGAAGCTCGATGCTATCCAGTTATATATAAAAGGATTAAATTAAGGACTTATTTCTGTCATGTTAATTTGTTTTATATGCCCTGTGTTATAATTGCAACGTTATAGTTACTTCTTAATTATGTATATATAATAACTATTAAAACATGTGAATGTTAAAGGGTGTGTTCGGTTCCCGGACCGGGCGGTATGTTGTGTCCTTGAGCAAGACCCTTTATTTTACCCAGATGTAGAAATAAGGTGCGACGTCACAGGTGTCAAGTTGCACCAGCCTTTCCCTGTCCATTCGAGAACATCAGTTAGAAAAGGTACTTAATACGTTACTGGAGAATAAACATATTTATTTTATAGAGAAATGACTTCTATATAAATTTTATCTGATATTCCTGATGATTTCATACTAATGAAACAACTCTAGTCTTGTAAATGTCATTTCTATATAAAATACACACCCCCACACACACATATATATAGGATATTACTACTTAAAACCATTATTGAATTTAGCATTTTATGCTTAAGAAAAGTAGTGTAGATATTAATGGGTTTCTATGCCCAACGGCGAAGCTTGTCCCATCAAACGATATATAATTTTTTTTCTCTCTACATGTATCTTTTAAATTTGAATAATTGATGCTCTGAACCATTGAGGTTATTTATTGAGAAACATGAGCTTCATACATATTAAATATGTATTAATAACTTTATATATATATATATGTGTGTAGAGAGAGAGAGAGTGTGTGTGTGTGTGTGTGAGAGAGAGAGAGAGAGATGTAGATAGATAGATAGATATAGAAAGAAAGAAAGAAAGAAAGAGATAAAATGTTACTAGTTAACGCCTGCAGGATCATATAGGTAGAGGGTCGGTCGCCATGCTTTCCAGCATAGTTACGTCCCTTTACGATCTGAGTTCAAATCCCGCCGAGGTTGACTTTGCCTTTCATCCTTACGGGGTCGATAAAATAAAGTACCAGTAATGCACTGGGTATTTGTTGGCCTTGTGCCAAAAGTAGAAACAATTATTCAACTTAGTAGTCTATACTCAAGGAATGTAGAATTTCTTATCTGCAATCGAAATGGTTTAAGTTTAACTGGCATAAAATCCTATAATAATGATATTTGGTACATAATAAAGGTTTCTGATTTAGGCACGAAGCTAACAATTTCAGGGGAGGAGAAAGTCGATTAAATCTACCCCAGTGCATTACTGGTGCTTTATTTTATCAACCCTCATAAGGATGAAAGACAAAGCTAACCTTGGTGGAATTAGAACCAATGATAATAACTGTTTCTGATTTAGGCACAAGGCCAACAATTTTGGAGCTGGGGAAAGTTGATTAAATCAGCCTCAGTGCGTGACTGGTACTTTATTTTATCAACCCCCATAAGAATGAAAGGTAAAGCTAAGCTTGGTGGGATTAGAACTAATAATAATAATAATATATAAAATGCACACACATACACACATATGAACTGTATGTTTAGGATTATTATGAAACTTAACATTCAATTGATTTGTATACACTTGTCCAAGAAGTGTTGAAGTTTACCAAAGGACATGACAACCTCCCTAGTGTTGGTGATTTATATGGTAAATGCCCCCAGTACATGTTGTAAAGTGGTTGGTGATAGGAAGGGCATCCAGCCATAGAAATCTTGCCAAACTAAGTAGTGAGAGGACTCTCAGTTGTGTCAAAGGCATGACACCCTCTCCTGAGCACTTGATGGAATGTGAGACCATACATAAACGCATGTATGCCTGGGAGATCAGTGGCTCTGCTTCATTACTGACTTGGTCAATATGGACCTGTCCAACCCTTGCCAGCGGGGAAAGCGAATATTACTGAATTGGTCAATATGGACCCGTCCAACCCTTGCCAGCAGGGAAAGCCATCATTAAAATGAAAATGACGATGATATTATATATATATCAAAAGAGATCGATATAGAATATATAACAATCATGTGACTCTATGATTGCTCAATGAAAGAATTGAAGCTAAAGATCCAAGTCCTCAGAGCAGCTCCACACAGCCAATGTCATAGGAAGCCACATATCTAGTATTTTGCAGAGAACAAAAGTATGAATGTTTATATATTACATAGGGACCAAAACAGCCCAGGGTAGTTTAGAGAGCAACTTTGGTCTTGTCTTGAGCTTGACAACCTGTCTAGTGTTGGTGCCATGATAAAATGCACCCAGTACACTCTGTAAAGTGGTTGGCAATCAAACGAAGACAATATCTGGTAGAGAGGACTCTTTATCTCACAAAGTACATGACAACCTCTTTAGTACTAATACCATGATGTTATGCACCTGTTACACTCTGAAGTGATAGTGCTGGTGCCACTGTAAAATGTAGTCTGTATACTCTATGGTAGTGCCAGTGCCGCAATGAAATACACCCAGTACACTCTGTTTATAAAGTGTATTTGTACAGTTTGCTATGTCCAGTAGTGGAGCTGTTCAACTAATGTCAGCTGTATACACCATACTTAGAATGAGGTATAACCTGACAATGGGGAAGGCATCCAGCTGAAGAAAACCTGTCATAACTTCATGGATCTCATCTAACCCATGAAAACATAGAAAAGAAAATGTAGAAACAATAAAAGACACTACCAATGACTTCTAAATAATTTTGAAAAGACTCAAGAATTTGGAAGTATTTAGTGATGTCACTAACTTTCTCCTTATTAAGCTGTTATGACGGGAGGTTTTTAGATGAATATAAACACTTTAACACTTTCATTACCATATTTCTAATGAAAGACACTGCCTGTGATTTTTAAGTAATTTTGAAAATAATCAATAATTTGGAGGGATTTAGTAATATTACTTTGATGTTTAGAAACATAACAAAGGTTCTTACATAGAATTATGATCGAAAGTTTTTAGATAGATATTCACTTCAATCCAGAGCCTTCCCACTCCTATTGGAGGAACCCCTCATTGGTTGACCTCCACCACTTTCTGTTTGGTTTTCATCATGTCAGGAGTGTAATCATACTCACCACACTTGGCCAGTTGTGGGTCGGTAAGGAGATAAATATAAACACTTTAAAATAAATAGTTTTATATCATAGAATTAGACGGCAGTTTCAGGTGCTTTGATATTGAAAGGGTTAACCCTTTTTTCACGGTAAAGTCTTTACTTCACATAATATCGAATCTATGAGATTTTGATATTATTTATTTTGAGAACAATACCTTAACTTTGGTGGGAGTTGCCAGTTATGACTAGTTCTAACAAAAAGAGGTGAGAGAATTCTGGCCGGATATGGCCAGTTTAAATGCTAAAGTGTTAATGTTGTTAGTAATAGTCTTTAGAGTATTGTAGAAAATGACAGGCTCCAAAATGACTGAGAAACTTGATGATGCTTGTATGAAAAACAGCTGTTGAAATAGACTGACTTTGAATAACTAATTAGTGCCTGATTGTGTCAGTGTTTCTAGGCTAATGACAATAGTGAGTTTATAACTGCTTATTTGGTTGTTGTGTTCAGTTAGCCAAACATTCAACAGCATCAACAGGAAGTACTTCATATATGTGTGTGTATGTATACACACACACACACACATATATATAAATGTATATATATATATATAATTATTATTAACATTAGAGTTGATGTTATAAGGATTACAAAAGCAGCAAAATAAATTATGACAACAATGACCTCATCAGAAACAACGTTTGACTTGCTAGAAATAGCAGCCAAATCTCCCTTTAAATCACACCCTACTATATTTAATATGAAGGCTATATTAGATCCAGTTGACCTATGATCAAAAATATTCCAGCTATGACCATGTTATTTAAGGCTAGGTCAGTCCTGATCCAGTAGACCTCTGATCAAAGATGTTTCAGCTATGACTACCCCACCAATTTTTTTAATACTATATCTAGAACTATATTATCCAATGTGTTCTTCCTTGTTTCCTCCAACACTTCTTGATCCTGTGTCATTTTCTCAATCCAAGAAAAATTTCTTTAAGTAATCATTACCAGTGATAATTTTGAATGGGAAAAATATCACATATATAAAGGGTTGGTGTCAGGAAGGGTATCTGGCTGTAAAACATTGTCTCAAAAAGTCCTATCTAACTCATGTCAGCCTGGAAAAGTAGACATGAAAATGATGATGATAATTGTGATCATCATTGCGACCACACCCAAACATTCCTGACAAAGTCTCTCCACAATTCATAATTTTCCATTGATCCTGGCAACTGCTCCCTACTGAGGTTTGTACCATCTGAGTGTTGATCAATAAAAGTTCATGCAGGTCTTCCTTTACTGCATCTCCCATGAGTTGGTTCCCACAATAGTAGCTTGTGTATAACTTCCTGCTTACTTCTCTAGCATTGTCCTGTAAATCATAACTGCCTTTGAGCAATTGTAGTTGTTATCTTGGGCAAGTTTCCATATAAACTTTCATATGTAATACGTTGACACCAATTTAAGTATAAAATGTTTGTGTGTGTGTATATATATATATATATATATATATATATATATATATATTCTTTCAGTATTGGTACATTAATTTGGTTTGAGACTAATATATTATGCTATATATATATATGCTATATATATATATATATAGAGAGAGAGAGAGAGGTTGTGTATGACTTCCCACTTCTCCAGCAATGTCCTGCAAATCGTAAATGTCGTTGATCAATTGTAGTTGTTATCTTAGGCAAGTTTCTTTATAAACTTTCATTTGTAATATGTTGACGCCAGTTTATGTTTTGTACAACCCTAAACATTTAGTGTATGTACCATCTAGTTTCTTAAGTGCTTGTATCAGGGTCCATGATGAGGATAGTCATTATTATTTAGCCTCAGCTCAGCCTTGTTCTAGCCATGACCATCCTGTCTTGTTTCCAGACAGTCTATCTTGGAGAACAGGATCTCATATGTGATATTCCTTTTTAAAGGTAATAGGATGTTACTTGGGGGAGATTTAGCTGCAGTTTCTAACATGTAGTTGTAGTGGAAGCACATGACATAATCGTTTGAGTGCTGGGCTAACCGTAAGATCAGAAGTTCAATTCCTAGATCAAGCAGCATGTTATATCCTTCAGCAAGACAGTTCACTTAGTTCGCAAAACTAATGCATACCTGTAATTCAAGGGGTCAGCCTTGTCACACATATTGTTATGCTGAATCTTCCTGAGAACTATATTAAGGATACACGTGTCTATGGAATGTTCAGCTTCTTCCACATTAATTTCACAGGCAGGCAGTTCCATTCTTCAAACAACTGAATCAGTTGTTATTGGAAACTAGAGAGGACCAACACAGGTGAAGGTAAAACAGGTGCTTAGTATAGGAATGATAAAACACTCAGCAAAGAAGATCAATAAGGAACATAGGTTTTACCGAATTGAGGTAAATTGGGAGAGTTGTCAGAACATCAGATAGATGCTTTATGGTATTCATTCCAGCTCTCTGCACTGTGAGTTCAAATCCTGTTATGGTCAAATTTGCCTTTCATCTTTTCGTGGTTGGTAAAAAAAATACTAGTCTGGGGTTTATTCTCCCCCACCTCTCTCTCTCACACACACAAGTCAGTTGTTTTCTTGGAGACTTTAAACCTCTGCCAGGTTTAAAGACTCCAAGATACACTGTATGTCACAGTGGCAACCCCACAACTCCATCAGGAGTTATTGGTCCTTACTGACATTGTATTACTCCACAACCCAACACCACAACTGTTATAACCCAGCACCATCACTGCCATAACTCAACACCATTACCACCATAACCCAACACCACCATTATATAATAGCTAGTGATAAGATTGAAGTATTTAATTGGTGTGAGTAGAGGCTTAGACAATGCATGTATGTGTATCTTTTGGTGTATATGTTTATGTGTGTATATATATATATGTGTGTGTGTGTATGTATGTATATATGTGTGCGCGTCTTTATATATATATATCCTCATTTTTCGTCCATGCTTATATATGTGTATGTATTCAAAGGTTAAAATGTTGTTGTGTACTTTGCCTTACAATTCTAGTCTATCAATCTATAGAGATGAATGGATTAGGAGAGAGAGAAAGAGATAGAGACATATATACAGACAGACTGACAGACAGGCATATATATAGATAGCAACGGCGAGAAGTATTATAGTTTATACCAGCTAAACAGTAATACGTTGATTAATAAGTCTAACTTTGAAAATATATTTAATTTCAACTTTTTTCTAAAAGGGAATTTTAGGAAAAATCAATTTTTGTTTTACAGAGTAAATTAGATTATTATTAATATTGGTGGGTTGGTAAAATTATTTAAGTAGTGGACACAATGTTTTTGGATGTTCAGCTATGCTCTGAGTTCAAAATGTTAGATGGAATTGATAAAATATGAAACATTTGAATGCCGAACCCCTAAACAACGTTTCTGGCTTTGTGAGACAACAAAGGGAGAGAAAGGGGACCAGCTAGAGCTTGTTGACATTTAATAACAAGAACAACAACAATGCCGAGTTACAAAGGATCTGTTAAAAGGCATAACTGGATTCCTATGAACAAACTCTCTCATGTAAGTAGTGGACCTTGTATATATATATATGTATATATATATATGTATATATATATATATATATATATATATATATATATATATATACATATATACATATATATTACATGTGTGTGTATATATGTTTATACATGTGTTTGTGTGTATGTATATATGTGTGTGTGTATATATATGTGTGTGTGTGTGCATTTATGTACACTCAATATCTTTGTTTCATCTTTTCTTTCTCATTTTATCGTCTAATTTTAGGACTAACATTCAAAACGATTTTCTTCCTACTATAACAAGCATTAAATTAATATATATATATATTTATTGTACTGTATCGTTCCTCTGTGATGGTTTTCATTTACTTTCCGCATGTATATATATATATATATATATATATCATCACCGTTTACATCCATTCTTCCATGCTAACATGAGTTGTCCTGTTGTGGCCAATGCTAGGTCAGATCACCATGCCTTGCTTATAACAAAAAACAACTAACTACTTCTCTGAAGAGGCTTAGGAAACACTCATTTTACTGAAACATAAACTATATTGTAAGAAAATGAATAAACTCATATATACATATATATATATACATATATATATATATTTTTTTTTTCATCCCAAGTGTGAACCTAATAACACTAATTGTTTTTGTATCTCCCTGTTTCTCATTTTTTAATATATATATATATATAATCTACAGTGTATCTGTGTTTGTATATAAAACTATACACTTAATGTGTGTCTCTCTATACATGTGTAAATTTAAAGTAAAGTTATGTTGTACTTATTACTATATATTCATGTGAGGTCCACAGAAAATTAGGTTAAGTAAAAGTATCAATGTGGTATCTTGTATTGTAGTCTCTACATTACTCACTAAGTGTTCTACTTCTAACAATACTTCTAATACACATACATATGTATGTATATATGTATTATTATGTATGTATATATGTATATATATCATCATCATCATAGTTTAACGTCTATCTTCCACGCTAGCATGGGTTTAGACAGGAATTGTCCCACTTGAAACAAGATTGGTCGTCTCACTCGTATGGGACTGTCTGGCAGGTTTTCTACAGCTGGATGCCCTTCCTAACACCAACCACATTTACAGTGTGGACTGGGAAGTTTTTACTGTTACCTACATGGCCACATTACAGCATGGACTGTGTGTTTTTTTTGTCGTGACACCTACACGACCTCATTTATTTAGGACTGGATGTTGTGGTACCAACATAACTTTATGTATTATTATGTATTATGTATATATGTGTGTATGCATCTGTATATATTATGTGTGTATGTATGTGTATATAGACAGTCGATCAACTTTTGTCAAATCGGACCGAGGAAACAATGTTTCCATGGGTCTTTCCAATTGCTAATACTATCTATCGGTATATTATATATGTATGTGTATGTATATATATATGTGTGTGTATGTATATATGTATGTGTATGTATATATATATATGTATGTGTATGTATATATATATGTATGTGTATGTATATATGTATATATGTACTTGTTGTTTGACTTATGCACAATAACTAGAGAGGCAGGTCAGGACCGGTGAGCCAGATCAAGGCATCATTTGTAGAATTATGGATAACCTCCATGCTGCCGGGAAAACGTCTGAGGTGGCAATCCCGAACAACATACAGTACTGTCAGGTCAGGGTCCCCACACTCACATGCTGGGCTGTCTTCCATTTTCTATCGATAGAGATAATGGGCTGTCCTGGCATGTGTTGTGTGGATCAGATTAAGTGACTTCTATTGCTTTCAGGGAAGGTCAAAGCCGGCTGGTTTAGATGTGGGGTCCTGGATGAGGTCCTTGTTGGCAAATTTGGACTCATTCCATGATCTTCGCCACTCTTCCTTCAGTTCAAAGTTATTGTCTTTAAGGGGCTTCATTGATTCCCAAAATGGTTTGTGTGATTTCAATCACATTTTGGGAAGGTTTTCCAGGTCTTCATGGATGGGAAGGTCAGGCTTGGACTTGGTAAGAAGTGCTGTTTGTTTCGTGGATCATCTGATGCCGCATGTGAGAAGAAGCTATATGAGAAAGGGCAGGCAGCCACTGAGTGTGTGAAGATTTCAGTGTGTCAGATTCTATTCTCATTGTCGAGTAGTTGAGGATGATGCCAACTTGCTTGGCTGGGCAGCTCCCTGCCCAGACCAATGAACAATACTCTGCAATTGAGTATGCAAGTGTTAAGCTTGCAGTTTGGAGTGTTTCCTGCTAACTTGCAGATGATATTAATCCTGTTCTTGATGGAGTCTATGACATCAGACACGGAGTATATGACATCAGACACAGAGTGTATGTTATCAGACACGGATTGTATGACATCAGACACGGAGTGTATGACATCAGACACGGAGTGTATAACATCAGACACGGAGTATATGACATCAGACACAGAGTGTATGTTATCAGACACGGATTGTATGACATCAGACACAGAGTGTATGACATCAGACACGTAGTATATGACATCAGACACAGAGTGTATGTTATCAGACACGAATTGTATGACATCAGACACGGATTGTATGACATCAGACACGGAGTGTATGACATCAGACACGGAATCTATGACATCAGACACGGAATCTATGACATCAGACACGGAGTGTATGACATCAGACACGGAGTGTATGGCATCAGACATGAAGTGTAGTATGACATCAGACACAGAGTGTATATTATCAGTGTATGACATCAGACATGGAGTGTATGACATCAGACACGGAGTCTATGACATCAGACACAGAGTGTATGACATCAGACACGGTGTATGTTATCAGACACGGAGTGTATGACATCAGACATGGAGTGTATGACATCAGACACGGAGTGTATGACATCAGACACGGAGTGTGTGACATCAGACACGGAGTGTATGACATCAGACACAGAGTGTGTGACATCAGACACGGAGTGTATGGCATCAGACACGGAGTGTATGTTATCAGACACGGAGTGTATGACATCAGACACGGAGTGTATGACATCAGACAGGGAGTGTATGGCATCAGACATGGAGTCTATGACATCAAATACGCAATGTATGACATCAGACATGTCAAATAGAAATGATTTTATTGACAGTGTTTTGTTTCTATATTTTTCAGCCTCACCGCGACACCCTTAAGTATGGCCAATCTGATGAACCTCCACTTTTTGAAGGAGAGAAGAGTCAAGGAAAGGGTGAGTGAGAAAAGTGAAGAACCCCCAAATAAATTTTACTTCTTTCTCTTTTATTCTAAACTTGTTATATTTTCCTCACCACATGAATATTTTCAAATTATATATTTAATGCTCACTATATGAAGATAGGCAGATGGTTGTGAATGCTATGTCCTTCCCCAGTGAAGAATGCACCACCCAACATAAGTTAGTTATTAGTGACATCAGAATGAGCACAAGACCAAATAAGAAAATATAGAGCAGGGGAGTTTGGAAGCTTAAGGACCTTTCTGTTAAGTATAGGTTCAGTCAGCTTTACGTGAGACATATAATGAGAGGGAAGATATATGGGACACATATGACATAGAGTACAATTGGAAGTTCTTATGTAATAACCTACTACAGACTACTGTAAAGACCTGTGGCTGGAGCAAAGCACAAAACAGAGGGTAACCTGGTGATGGAACAGCACAGTAGATAGACATTAAAACCAAATTAGATGAGATTGTCGGAGGTTTGAGCTCAGAACATAAAGAAAATAATAATGGTTTCTACTATAGGCACAAGGCCTGCAATTTTGGGGGAGGGGTAAGTTGATTAAATCAACCTCAGTGCATTACTGGTACTTTATTTTATTGATTCTATAAGGATAAAAGGCAAAGCTAACCTTGATGGGATTTGAACTCAAAACATAAAAGGGTGTAACTATATGCCATGAATCATGTTGTCTGATGCTCTACCGATTCTGCCAATCTACTATAATTGTTTCTACTTTTGGCACAAGGCCAGCAATTATCCCAGTGTATTACTGGTACTTTATTTTATCGACCCCGTAAGGATGAAAGGCAAAGTTAACCAATCTACTATAATGATAATCTAACAGTAAAAACATGTGCAGTTTATTTATATCTTTTTCTCTTTCTTCTACCCAACCAACCGACCAACCAACCGACCAACAGCCTGTGATGTCACATATCTGTGCCCTTACAGTGGCGCTATAAAAGGAACCTTGACAGTCACAAATTATAGACTTTATTTCCGAAGTGCTGAAAGGGTAAACTATTCATTTCTCATTTTATATTTCTACTTTGTCGTCATCATTGTCACTGTCATCACCACCACCACCACCATCACAATCACCACCATCAACACCATCACCACCACCATCATCAACACCACCACCATCATCGCCATCACCACCATCATCACCGACACCATCATCACCAACACCATCATCATTATCATTATCACCACCACCAACACCAGTATTTAACCAAATATTTTTCTCTTATTCTCTTCTTAGGTGCCAGGTTATGAGGGCATTCACCATTTGTACCCAGAGCAGACACTGCTTAAGGTTCTTAGGCTGTTTCTTTTGGCTAATATATATTTCTGAGGGCATTGTTGGGGAAAGATGTGTTTTTAGTTGAACATCCTAGCAGCCTGCTACATGTGTCTTTGAACATCCTAACAGCCTGCTACATGTGTATTTAGTTGTGTCTTTAAATATCATAGCAGTCTGTTGCATGTATCTTTAAACATCTTAGCAGCCTGCTATGTGTGTCTTTAGTTATGTCTTTAAACATTGTAACAGCTTGCTACATGTATCTTTACACCCTAGCAGCCTGCTACATGTGTCTTTAAACATTTTCGCAGACTGCTGCATGTGTCTTTAGTTGTGTCTTTAAAACATCTTAGCAGCCTACTACATGTGTCTTTAAACATCTTAACAAATTGCTACATGTGTCTTTAAACATTCTAGAAGCCCGCTGCATGTGTCTTTAAACAGTCTAACAGATTGCTTCGTGTGTTTTTAAACATTCTAGTAGCTTGCTGCATGTGTCTTTAAATGGTCTATCAGCCTTCTACATGTGTCTTTAAACATCTTAACAGATTGCTGCATGTGTCTATAGTAAATTTCCCTGCAGGTAACTTTGGTCAAATTACTGGCAATTGAGCAAAAATATCCAAAAGAGTTGACTAATGTTTGTTTGAAATTGGTTGTTGTTTGTGAAGTTTGTGAAGGCAACACAGCTTACTGTCATAAGATGTGATAGTAAGGCAACACAGCTTACTGTCATAAGATGTGATAGTAAGGCAACACAGCTTACTGTCATAAGATGTGATAGTAAGGCAACACAGCTTACTGTCATAAGATGTGATAGTAAGGCAACACAGCTTACTGTCATAAGATGTGATAGTAAGGCAACACAGCTTACTGTCATAAATAGAAGGTGTGAGATATACTGAAGAATATGGAAACAGACCAGCAGTAAACCCTCATTTTCAATCACCTTCTGAGGGATTAATTACATGGTTGATTGACCTACTAGAAATAGCAGTCAAATCTCCCTCTAATCATACCCTACCATCTTCAAAAAATTGCAAGGACACTTTGGATGATGTTGTCTGTACACTATACCTTCAAAAAGTTGAGGTGGTCATGGTTGGATCAACTTAACAATAAGAACATGATAACATGATGATTTACCAACAGAAACAGGAAGAAAAATCAGCAAATATTTCTAAGTACCACTATTTTAATATAGTAGTAGCACAATGGGAAAAATGTATTACAATGTATTACAGCTACAAGGCTGTCTGTCTGTCTCAGAAGTAAGAACACTAACTGTTAATGTTTGTTTATATTACTTAACTCTTTAACATTTCAACTGGCCATATCCGGACAGAATTCTCTCACCTCTTTCTGTTCAAACCAGCCATAACTTGCTACTCATACTTATGTTAAGGTATTGTTCTCAAAATAAATAATATCAAAATCTCATAGATTCGATATTACGCAAGATATTATGTAAGATAAAGCCTTTACCACGAAAATACAATAGTATATATAGAGTAATGTAAATGTTATGTGAGATATTATGTAAGATAAAGCTTTTACCACGAAAATACAATAGTATATATAGAGTAATGTAAATGTTAAAGGGTTAAGGATGATTATAATTATAATTTTCAATTCTGATAAATCCACGGTGATCAAGATTTATAATTATATTAAGTCTGAAACTCTGAAAATTATCAATGCAATCATAGATAACTAGAAAATCAAACTTATAATTCTGGTAGCTATGTGATTATCAAAGTAATCCATTGTAGCTAAATAGATTGATTGAACACTGAAAGTTGTGACAGGTTCATGGCAACATAATTATAAATTCTATCAAATTCAGGGTTATTAAGGGTCAATGTATATCTTGTATAGGTTAGGGTTAGGTTTGGGAGTTGTTGAAAGGTTTGTTGTCATCAAAATGGATAACTATGAGCAATAATTCAGAATTCTGATTGGTTTATAAATGTCAGAATATAAAGCTAATTAATTTGGTGTCAGGACAAATAAAATTTCACCGGTGTGTCATCATCATCATCATCATCCTTTTGGTACCAACCTACCCCCAAACCAGCTCTGGTTCGATGAAGCAAAAACACCCATTTTAAAGGTTTCCAATTTATATTAAAATATTCCAACATAATTTTATATAAGAATCTTAAATTAAGTTACTATATTAGTAATACAATAACTATTATCAAATGCTGTGTGCAGGAGAGGCGGCTGCGTTGGTATGGACATGTGATGTGTATGAAGGATGACAGCTGCATAAAAAAGTGCAGAGCACTAGAAGTCAATGGAAACCGTGGAGTGGGGGGGACCCAAGAAGACCTGGGATGAGGTGATAAAAGCCGACCTTACCCAATTACACCTCTCAAAGGCAATGACACACGACCGTGACCTCTGGCGTCACACAGTAATACAGAGTACCCGACCTCCCATGGGTACAAGCTGAAGCATATAGACAATATGCCCCCACACCCTCCCACTGCAAAGTGGTCGTGGAGGTTCCACGGAAAAAAGCACCCAGCACTCACTGTAAATGAGGTTGGTGTTAGGAAGGGCATCCAGCTGTAGAAATCAAGCCAAAATTAGTTCCTGTAACCCATGCTAGCATGGAAGAACGGACGTAAAACGGTGATGATGATGATTAATTTTAGTAAATCCTTCAAAATTCTTCATTAATTAATTGGAACAATGTATAATTTCATCAGAAATACTATCATAGAAGAGTCAGTGTCCGTTTTTCTATGCTAGTATGGAAAAAAGAACATTTGTGTGAGTGTGAAATAATCCTTTGGGCATGTGACTGTGGCATGTGACTTTGGACATGTGACTGTGGCATATGACTGTGGCATATGACTGTACTAAATATGTTTATGAAAGTTTGCCATAATTTTACTGACATGGCTGATATACATAATAATTGTTTCTACTTTTGGAACAAGGCCAGGAATTTCCCAGTGCATTACTGGTACTTTATTTTATCGACCCCCATAAGGATGAAAGGCAAAGTTAACCTCGGCAGGGTTTGAACTTTGAACGTAAAGGGCCATAACTCTATGCTGTAAAGCATGGTGTCTGACACCCTACCGATACTGCCAATTCACCGCTGATATACATAATAATAACAATACTACTACTATTAACAATACTAATGTGGAGGATGCTGACATTGGGATAAGACACATAATTTTATAGATGTATTGTGAAATATAGGGTGACAAATTAGCCGAGCCATTAAAATGTCAGATGGAATGGTTTGTGGTATAGCTTCTGGTGCTTTGCTCTCTCAGTTCAAATCCCACCAAAGTTGATAAAAAAAGGTACCAGTCAAATATTGGGGTCGATTATATCAACCCCAGTGCATTACTGGTACTTTATTTTATCGACTGTAAGGATGAAAAGCAAAGCTAACCTCGGCAGTATTTGAACTCAGAATATAAAGGGACATAACTATATGTCACAAAGCATGTCTGATGCTCTACTGACTTTGCCAATCTGCCGCCATCACTACCTTTAATAATAATCATGATGGTAATAATGGATTTTTCTTTTTCTTTTTTATTATTATATTATTATTTGGCAGTATCGGTAGAGAGTCGGACGCCATGTTTGCAGCATAGAGTTATGTCTCTTTACGGTCTGAGTTCAAATCCCGCCGAGGTTAACTTTGCTTTTCATCCTACGAAGTCGATAAAATAAAGTACCAGTAATACACTGGAATAATTGCTGGCCTTGTGCCAAAAGTAGAAACAATTTTATTATTATTTTATATCTTACTTTCCTGTTTATTTTTTCTTTCTTTCTTTCTTTCCTTCTTGCATCTCTCCTGCTTTTGCTATCATTTTGAATCAGTCAATCAATCAATCATTTATTGATTTATTTCTATAAATTCCAGGATTCCTATTTCATTTTGGATGTTCCCCTTGGTGTTATTTCCCGTGTTGAGAAGATTGGTGGAGCCTCCAGTAGGGGAGAGAACTCATATCGTATCGACATCCTGTGTAAAGTAAGGAACCTCGCATCTTGTTTACATAGTTGTCCCTTCTTTAGTATATCATCACCACCACAATCATTGTCATCATTGTCACCATTATCAACATCATAAACATCGTCATCATTACCACCTTCATTACATCATCATCATCATCATCATCAACATCATAATCATCATCACTGTCATTGTTGTAATCCTCACCATCATTATCACCACCATCATCATTATCATCATAATTATTGTTTTATTTCCAATTCCAAGGACATGAGAAATCTGAGGTTTGCCCACAAACAAGAGAACCATTCCCGGAGGGAAGTCTTTGACAGGATTCAAATCTGTGCTTTTCCAATCACCAATAAAAATGTGAGTAGACAACACACAAATTTATATCCCAGTTGTTAGTAATGGGGCTGAAGTTGGTAACAAATTGGATTCAAATATTTTACACACACAAGCCCCCCCCCCCCTTCCCCACACAACCACTCATGGCCCCCACACAAATACACACACAGCCCTCTTCTCACACTAGTCCCCTCCTTACATGAGGCCAATACACATCCTCACATGCACATATACACATACACACAAATATGCCCACTTACATGCCCCTCTCACATACACATGCCTCCATATATATACATAAACAAGCCGACAAATGCACACATGCCCCCCCCCCCTACACACACACACACACATGAGGCCAATGCACACACATGCCCACATACATACATATACTCACACACAAACATGCACACATGCCCTCCCACACACACACATCTTTCTCCCCACACACACCTTTCTCCCCACACACACACATACCTATCTCTAGTTGACTCAGCCACCATGAAATATTTGGATGACGTACTGATGTCCTTTGTATGTTCGATTCATGAAATAATCTTTTGTCATAAATATTAGAAACCGTTTAATTTATTTTCGCTAAATATTGTATATATCCCTCTCTATATCTTTATTAAATATTGCATATATCCTTCTCTATATCTTCACTAAATATTTATATTTCCCTCTTTACATATCATCTCTAAATATTTTATACATATTCCTCTCTATATATCTTTACTAAATATTGCATATCTTTCTATCTCTCCTCACTAAATATTTTATATATTCACTAAATAACCCATATATATCTTCATTAAATATTTCACATATATATATATATATATATATATCTTCTCTAAATATTTTATATATATCTCTCTCTATATATCTTCACTAAATATTTTATATATATCTCTCTCTATATATCTTCACTAAATATTTCATATATATATATATATATGTATCTTCACTAAATATTTCATATATATATATATATCTTCTCTAAATATTTCATATATATCTCTCTGTATATATCTTCACTAAATATTTCATATGTCTCCCTTTATCTTCACTAAATATTTCAATATCTCTTTGCAGCCATTGTTTGCTTTCCAGTTCAAGGCAAACTATGAAGAAAATGGCTGGGCTGTGGCAGACCAACTTGCTGAATTCAAACGCCAGGTTAATCCCGTTTTCTCATCATTACATAGTTTACTATCTTTATAAATTATGACATTTGCTAAAAATATAGAAATCAGTTATATTTATTTATTTTTTAGTGACAGCTGTTCCTTCCTAAGTCAAAATTCTTAATTATGTCACCTTACATTATGCCAGGTGGTGGATTTACAGTCATTAGAACATTGGATAGAATGCTTTGTGGTATTAATTCTGGCTCCCTGAGTTTTAATCCCACTGAGGTCAACTTTACCTTTCATCCTTTTGAATTTGAGAAAGTACCAGTTTAATACTGGGGTTGATTCTTCCTCTATATCTCTTTCTCAATTCCTCTCTATCACTCTCTCTCTCTCTCTCTCTCTCTCTCTCTCTCTCTCTCTCTCTCTCTCTCTCTCTCTCCCCCCCCCTTCTCTGGAAGAAATCAGCTGTGTTCAGACTGAATATCCTCTCAAACTCTACATTATCTTTGGCACCAGCCCAAGAGAGGTTGTCACATACTAGACCAAACTGAAGGGTCCTCACAAATACTACATTGTACATTTTCTCTGGCACTAGTACTAGAGAGGTTGTCACATGCTAGACCAAACTGATAAGTCCTCTCAAACCCTACATTGTCTCTGGTATTAACACTAGAGAGGTTGTCACATGCTAGACCAGACTGAAGAGTTCTCTCAAACCCTACATTGTCTCCATTCAATTGCTAAACACAGTAGAGCCTCTAGTTGCTCACCATGTTTAATGTCACAATGTTTGTACTCTTGGACAGTTTTTTTGTATTATGGCATATCACCAGTTAACTCATACATAAACC
This sequence comes from Eledone cirrhosa, assembly GCA_964016885.1. Taxonomy (NCBI): domain Eukaryota; kingdom Metazoa; phylum Mollusca; class Cephalopoda; order Octopoda; family Eledonidae; genus Eledone; species Eledone cirrhosa. The sequence goes on along the minus strand of OZ024746.1, from coordinate 15,084,848 downwards.
CATTAAAGCTGTATATATATATCTATCTATATTTGTATTATGGTGTACCACCAGTCAACTCATGCATAAATCCATTAATGGTGTATATATATTTGTATAAACATATTAAACTTAAGCCAATTCATTGAGATGTTGAATATTAGAGACAAATAACTTTTTATTTGATATATTTGTATATATATTTTTACAGGGTATACCAAACACTTGGCGAGTCAGCCGCGTCAATGAACACTATGAGCTCTGTGATACATACCCTAGTCTGGTAAGTGTGTTTGTTTCTTTTACCCCAGTTTCTTTCTTCCATCACATCTCCCCCCCCCCCCCCCCCCACACACACACACACAGAAAACGGCCAGAAAGAAAATTCTGACTAGTCAGCAGATGATTATTGGGTATTGTTGTTTAGGATGCTTCAAAAGACTGTACTACCCTTGCCAGGGCACCAATAGTTTCTAAGGAAAGAGAGATACAGAGATCTACAGGATGAAAGCACAACAGATATTGGACAAGACAACAACGCTACAGGTTAGGTCGTTTTGACCAATTGTACTGAGAAACAAAATGAAAGATGACATAATGATAGAGGGCAGGAAAACTCCTACAATATATATATGTGTGCATATATATATATATATATATATATATAGGAGAGGGAGGGCAGACAGATTATACATATATATACATATATATATATATATCATCATCAGCATCATCATCGTTTAACGGCCATCTTCCACGCGAGCATGGGTTAGACGAGATTCTCCCACTTGAGGCAAGATTGGTCGGGTGACCGTGTCTCGCTCATATAGACCTGTATCTGGCAGTATATATATATATATATTTATTATTTATAATGAAAATTATTGTGTACAGTGCTCAGGTGCACTAGAACTCATCAAAGGTGCATGTATAGTATATATATATATATATATATATATATATATATATATATATATATATATATATACACATATATATACTATACATAGTATAGTATATATATATCATCATTTCATCATCATTTCATTTTACGTCCGCTTTTTCCCTGCTTGCAAGGGTGGGACGGGAACTGATTCTGGCTTGATTTCTACAGCTGGATGCCCTTCCTAACACCATCCTCATTTACAGTGAGTGCTGGGTGCTTTTTTGCCGTGGCACCTCCACGACCACTTTGCAGTGGAATGATATGGACCCCAGTCCCTATCATCTCATTTCTACAGCTGAGTAAACTGGAGCAATGTGAAATAAAGTGTCTTGCTCAAGGAAACAACACATCACCCGGTCTGAGAATTGAACTCACAATTCTCAGACCGGGTGATGTGTTGTTTCCTTGAGCATATTTATATATATTTCAGTAGGCATCTCTTAACCAAATATACACCCCAATCCACTACCCCTACCCTATCCTCCCACTCCCACCAACACCACTCTCTCTCTATAAACGAAGCTGATGATGATGATGATATATATATACTATACATAATAACTGTTAGTTCCCCTAATATTTTTCAGTAGAGATGTAGTCACTAAAATAACAACTTCTGTTCCTTCATATTCACAAACCTTTCCTTGACGCAGATTCTTTAATTTGTTGATGAGCTACCTATTTAGATACATACTAGGTGTAAATTATTCCTTCTCATCATTATATTATAATTATTATTGTTACTACTATTATTATTATTTATTACATTTTGTCTATCCTAGCTTTGTATTTAAGGAAATTTGTGTTGAAACAATTGTAAAGAATTAAATGATTCAAGAAGTTTTATCTGTCATCTTAATTTGTTATATATAAGCCTTTTTTTTATTCCAAAACAAGTGAGACCATAATAACCATAGTTAGTAAAATATTAATGTACTGTAAGTAACTCTAAGTCATTTCTACAGAAAATCTTTACACTAAAAGTACTTTTATTGTACTGAATATGACTGAATAGTTTTTACACACACACACCCCCCCCAAACATAATTGAAAATCTCTGATGAGATATGAACTGTTAACTATCCAGTATGTTATCCATATGGTCATTTTATCTCTAACTCTCTTCATCTTCATCTTTCTTCTTTCAGTTGGTTGTACCTAAAACAGCCTCAGATGAGTATTTACGTCATGTTGCTGGATTCCGTAGCAGAGCACGCTTTCCTGTTAGTATTTTGGATTTTGAATCCTTTCTCTTATTTTCTGCTATAAAGTTTCTAATATCATGTGCCAGCATTGACTCAGCTGGTTGGGACATGTCACACAGCTCCCAAGTGAGAGACATACTAATCAAGTCCTGTATTGGTACCCCCATCAACAGCGTGTGTCTAACATCATGTGCCAGCATTGACTTGGCTGGTTGGGACATGTCACGCGGCTCTCAAGTGAGAGACATACTAATGAGGCCCTGTATTTGTACCCTAATGTTGGAAAGAGGCAAAGGAAACATTCCAAGATAAACTGACAGCAGACAATCAACAGAGATCTGAAACCTGTCAACAAAAGTTGGAATGATGTATTGATAGACCCAACTGACTGGTCATTGGAGCACTTTGGCTCTCTCATGTATCTCAAGATGTGGGTTGTATTGATAGACCCAACTGATCATGGTCGTTGGAACACTTTGGCTGCTTCATTTGTCTCAAGATGTGGGTTGTATTGATAGACCCAGCTGACCATGGTCATTGGAACACTTTGGCTGCTTCATTTGTCTCAAGATGCAGGAGCTTCTAAGTCTAACCCTTCTAAAACATATCATTTTCTTCCTCAAATGAATCACCATATTTGCATCTGTTGATTGAACAACTCACTCATCGTTGAAAGCAGCAAAAGTCCCTTCCACATTTGTTAATTCAAATGTTTATAGTATCCACCCAGTTTGAGATTGATGTGGCAGGTACATTTAAAGAACACCTGAAAGTCAGTCTTTCACTTTGAGATTGATGTGACTGTCCCACACTTTGAGATTGATGTGACTGTCCCACACTTTGAGACTGATGTGACACCTGTAAGTCTGTCCCACACTTTGAGACTGATGTGACATCTGTAAGACTGTCCCACACTTTGAGACTGATGTGACACCTGTAAGTCTGTCCCACACTTTGAGACTGATGTGACACCTGTAAGACTGTCCCACACTTTGAGACTGATGTGACACCTGTAAGTCTGTCCCACACCTTGAGACTGATGTGACACCTGTAAGTCTGTCCCACACTCTGAGACTGATGTGACACCTGTAAGTCTGTCCTACACCTTGAGACTGATGTGACACCTGTAAGACTGTCCCACACTTTGAGACTGATGTGACACCTGTAAGTCTGTCCCACACCTTGAGACTGATGTGACACCTGTAAGTCTGTCCCACACTCTGAGACTGATGTGACACCTGTAAGTCTGTCCCACACCTTGAGACTGATGTGACACCTGTAAGTCTGTCCCACACTCTGAGACTGATGTGACACCTGTAAGTCTGTCCCACACTTTGAGACTGATGTGACACCTGTAAGACTGTCCCACACTCTGAGACTGATGTGACACCTGTAAGACTGTCCCACACTCTGAGACTGATGTGACACCTGTAAGACTGTCCCACACTCTGAGACTGATGTGACACCGGTAAGTCTGTCCCACACCTTGAGACTGATGTGACACCTGTAAGACTGTCCCACACTCTGAGACTGATGTGACACCTGTAAGTCTGTCCCACACTTTGAGACTGATGTGACACCTGTAAGTCTGTCCCACACTCTGAGACTGATGTGACACCTGTAAGTCTGTCCCACACTCTGAGACTGATGTGACACCTGTAAGTCTGTCCCACACCTTCCATGTTTGATTAAATAATTGATCCTATATATCTATTTGGCAGGTGATGTCATGGATTCACCCAGAGTCGCAGGCCACAATCACCCGTTCTAGTCAACCATTGGTTGGAGTTACTGGTAAGAGGAACAAGGAAGATGAACAATATATTCAAATGATTATGGATGCCAATGCTCAGTCACACAAACTCTTCATCATGGATGCTCGACCGAGTGCAAATGCCATGGCCAACAAGGTAGGCCAGTTATTCTCTTTTAGCAGGTCTGTCCCCTCCTCCTCAATGTGCATTTATGTATACTTGTGTGTGAGTCTGTGTATGCGTGTATGTATGAGGGTGTTGCAGGAGTAGTAGTTAATATGTGTGTCCATGTGTGAGTGTATGAGGAGAGTAGTTGCGTGTGTGTGTGTTGCAGGAGAAGTAGTTAATGTGTGTGAGAGAGAGGGAGAGAAAGAGAGAGTGAAGTAGATAATATGTGTGTTTGTGTGTGAGAGAGAGTGTATAGATAATGTGTGTGTGTGTATGAGAGAGAGAGAGTGTAGATAATGTGTGTGTGTGTGTGTGAGAGAGATAGTGTAGATAATGTGTGTGCGTGTGAGAGAGATAGTGTAGATAATGTGTGTGTGTGTGTGTGTGAGAGATAGTGTAGATAATGTGTGTGTGTGTGTGAGAGAGATAGTGTAGATAATGTGTGTGTGTGTGTGTGAGAGAGATAGTGTAGATAATGTGTGTGTGTGTGTGAGAGATAGTGTAGATAATGTGTGTGTGTGTGTGAGAGATAGTGTAGATAATGTGTGTGTGTATGTGAGAGATAGTGTAGATAATGTGTGTGTGTGTGAGAGATAGTGTAGATAATGTGTGTGTGTGTGTGTGAGAGATAGTGTAGATAATGTGTGTGTGTGTGTGAGAGATAGTGTAGATAATGTGTGTGTGTGTGTGTGAGAGATAGTGTAGATAATGTGTGTGTGTGTGAGAGATAGTGTAGATAATGTGTGTGTGTGTGTGTGAGAGATAGTGTAGATAATGTGTGTGTGTGTGTGTGAGAGATAGTGTAGATAATGTGTGTGTGTGTGTGTGAGAGATAGTGTAGATAATGTGTGTGTGTGTGTGTGAGAGAGATAGTGTAGATAATGTGTGTGTGTGTGTGAGAGATAGTGTAGATAATGTGTGTGTGTATGTGAGAGATAGTGTAGATAATGTGTGTGTGTGTGAGAGATAGTGTAGATAATGTGTGTGTGTGAGAGATAGTGTAGATAATGTGTGTGTGTGTGTGTGAGAGATAGTGTAGATAATGTGTGTGTGTGTGTGAGAGAGATAGTGTAGATAATGTGTGTGTGTGTGAGAGAGATAGTGTAGATAATGTGTGTGTGTGTGTGAGAGATAGTGTAGATAATGTGTGTGTGTGTGTGAGAGATAGTGTAGATAATGTGTGAGAGAGGCAGTGTGTGATGTAGTTAGGTGGTACAGAAGTAAATCTATTTTCCCTGCTATTTTCCAGGCTAAAGGTGGAGGATACGAGAACGAAGATGCTTATCACCACGCAGAGTTGATCTTTTTTGATATTCCTAACATCCATGTGATGAGGGAAAGGTAATATACACACACGTATACATACATGCACCTATACACACAAGTTCAAGAATATACATACCTCCCCCACTCCCTGTCCAGGCATGTCCCCCACCCAACAATGTCCACCTTAACGATGTCCAGACGTGTCCCCACCCCACAATCTCCACCTCGTTGATGTCCAGACACGTCCCCACCCCACAATGTCCACCTTAATGATGTCCAGACATGTCCCCACCCCACAATGTCCACCTTACTGTTGTCCACACACCTCCCCACCCCACAATGTCCACTTCATTGACGTCCACACACGTCCCCACCTCACAATGTTCACTCACGTCCCCACCCCACAATGTCCAGACATGTCCCCACCCGACAATGTCCAGACATGACCCCACCTGACAATGTCCAGACATGAAGACAATCATTTGTTTCTCTTTCATATTTCAGTTTGAGGAAGTTAAAAGATGTCTGTTTTCCCAACATCAATGAAACTCACTGGTTGTCCAATATTGAGTCCACACATTGGCTTGACCACATTAAGGTCAGTCAACACTCTCTACCTTTCATCTTATCTTGACTTATATTGATTATATTGATTATCGCTATTGAAATATATTATCTACATCTGTTGAATGTTTTTCTATTGATTATCTCATTAATTGTTCTCCAAATCATTGAACTCTTGTTATTTTATCTCCTCACAGCAAATTTTAGCTGGTGCTGTCCGTATTGCAGACAAAGTGGAATATTACAAGACTTCAGTGTTGGTTCATTGTAGTGATGGTTGGGACCGAACTGCTCAGGTAATTTATAACATCTTCAAATGTTTGTTGTTGTCTACCTGTTATTTTAGCTGTTACCATCATCATTTCACATCCATTTTCCATGCCTGTCTGGCTTGTCAACATGTTGGACTAGGAAGAACTACAGAGAGGAAGTCAGCTAAAGAATTGTTTCATTGGTTTCTGAACATGTGATCTGGCAAATTGGTAGAGTTGTTAGGACATCAGATAGAATACTTTGTGGCATTCATTCCGGTTCTCTGCTCTCTGAGTTCAAATCCTGCTGAGATCAACTTTGCCTTTCATCCTTTCGAGGTCTAAAAAAAGGTATCAGCCTAGTACTGGAGTCAATTCTTCCTCTATATCTCTTCCTCACTTCCTCTCTCTATCTCTCTCTCTCTCTCTCTCAGAACTTGGCTGTGTTCAGACCTAAAGAGGAGAAGGGCTCTGCCAGGTTTTAAAAGTGCTCACTATAGCACCAACTACATCTGTCTGTCTGTCTACTACAATTATGATATAACATTGATCTGACTTTAATTTCACTGTTTGTCTACTCTTTAGCTCACTTCCCTTGCAATGATCATGCTGGATCCTTACTACCGAACTGTGAAAGGTTTTGAAGTCCTGATAGAAAAAGAATGGCTCAGTTTTGGACATAAATTTGCTCAAGTGAGTATGATGAAGAAAAGCTATTTGATGAAATATGAAAATTGGGATGTTTTTTAATTAGTGGGATATTGGCAGAATTGGTGGAGCAACGAGCAAATTTCTTTGAAGTATTTAGTTACGACTTTCTATGTTCTGAGTTCAAATCCCACCAAGATCGACTTTGCCTTTTTTACTTCCAGGATTGATAAAATAAAGTACTTAGAATTGGCTTAAAATACACCTGTATTCTGTGACTTTCTTTGAATCAACTGGCAAATGGGGACAACATATGTCGGCTACTCTTGGTTATAATGAACACTAAATGGTGATGATGATGATGATATATATATAAGAAGAAGAAGAGTTTAGATTGAAATCATCGGATTTCGATCTTGTTGCTTACAATTTGCTCAACAAATCCATTTGGAACACACACACACACACATGATCAATTGTAATATAATAATGAAATATTGTGTACAGTGCTCAGGTGCACTACAACTCATCAAAAAGTGTATGTATAGTACATAGGGTAATGTACAAATATCAGGAAAATGAACAGTGTATGAGTCATGATACACACATGTGTGCATGTGTATGGAAGGGGTACATCAGGTATAGTTTTGGCGTATTTCAGGAAGCATGAGTGTCTTAAAGGATGCAGTGTCTCAGCAGTTAACAACTGACGCAGGCAGTTTGTTCCATGCTTCAGCAACTCTGAGCGTGAAAAAATGTCTACGAAAGTCATGGGAGCTGTGCTGTTTTCTGATTTTGTAGGCATGTCCACGTGTGTTAGACACATGGAGATCAAAAAGGTGCTCAGGGTTGCAATTGGTGAGATGGTTAATAACTTTGTGGGTATTTACCAAGTCCATTGTCAGACATCGGAGCTTCAATGAATCCATGCCCAGGGAAGCAAGGCGTTCAGAGTATGGTAGGTGTCTGATGGAGAGTATGCGCTTGGTTGCACGTCTCAGGCAACATTCCCAGCCAGAAACCTTAACCGTGAATCATAGGGGAATTATTGTTTCAGCAGTTTAACAAATATATCTTTGTGGACAGAAAGATAACAATAAGTAGCTACTGATAAACTGCCAATTAGCCATGAAACATATGTAGGCAATCTCTTTTGTTTTTCAGTGTATAAAGAGAATAACAAAAGGTTTTTCACATTTGTTTAAACTTTAACAGGGAAGTTTATAAACGGTCGTTATGCCTACATTCCTGTATTTTAGATAGATGCAACTGGTAGATATCATTAGCAATTAGAAAGACCAATAGAAACATTATTTCTTGGGTTTCATTTGACGAGTTCCTCCCTACTCAGTAAGCAAATGGTCTGGGATTTTGTTAATTGAACTCTATGCTAACTATAGATAGGTTCACAGGTCTAATAAATACATGTTAGATGATGATGATTTTACATATATACTGAATTCCACTTGCACTTTTTTATTGCAGAGAATTGGACATGGTGAAGATAAACACTCTGATGCTGACCGCTCTCCTGTGTTTTTGCAGTTTATTGATTGTGTTTGGCAAATGGCTAATCAGGTAATTAATGAGAAATTACAGTTCGTTAGTAACGATGTGATATAAAAAAACGTTTATCGAAAAACTCCTTCACTAATGAACCTGTTTGTAAAATTAAAGCAGTTTTGGGTTGTTGGTTACTTCATCTTCAAGTAGGTGAAGTGACATAGCTGTTAAAATGACAGGTGAATTGGTAGAGCTGTTAAAAATGACAGATTAACCCTTTAGTATTTAAACCGGATGTATCTGGCCAGAATTCTCTCACCTCTTTCTGTTCAAACCAGCCGTAACTGGCCACTCATATTGACATTGAGGCATTGTTCTCAAAATAAATAACATCAAAATCTCAGAGATTCGATATTATGTGAGATAATTATGTAAGATAAAGCTTTTACTGTGGAAATACAATAGTACATATAGAGTAATGTAAATACTAAAGGGTTAAATCCTCTGCAGCAATTGTTACAATCATCTTGCACAAAGTTTGTTTTCTTTCTGTTCAAATAATTGTTTCTACTTTTGGCACAAGGCCAGCAATTACCCAGTGCATTACTGGTACTTTATTTTATCGACCCCATAAGGATGAAAGACAAAGTTAACCTCGGCGGGATTTGAACTCAGAATGGCAAGGGCCGTAACTCTATGCATCAAAGCATGGCGTCTGACCCTCTACCAATACTGCCAAATAATACTTTCTTCTTTTCTGTCTCTGTCTTTAGTTTCCAATTGCTTTTGAGTTCAACGAATATTTTTTAATAACCATCATGGATCATCTCTATTCCTGCCTCTTTGGAACATTCTTGTACAATTCTGAACAACAGCGAGTTAAAGAGGTAAGCTATCAATTGTATCTACTGTTACTTCTCTCTCTTCTCACGTAGCCGACAGTCTCACATACACACACGCACATATATATATACACATGCACACATACTGTCACACTGATACACACACATGTTCAGTTAAAGAGGTATGTATGATATCTACTGCTAGTTGTCTCTTCTCACCCTGCTGATAGTCTCTCACACATACACACACACACACACACATATATATACACACAGTCAGCTATCTAAGAACATAGATTTTATATGTGGCCGATGCTCAGGTGAAATAAGTAGCAAGTGCCCACAGGATACTAGCTCCTTCTATTGCCCAGATGGTCCTATAGAAATAGTGGACACCTTCCGTTACCTGGGTGACAAAATCAGCAGTGGTGGAGGGTGCTCTGAAAGTACAGTAACTAGAATCAGAACTGGATAGAAAAAGTTCAGAGAGCTTATACCACTATTGGCCACTAAAAGTTTCTCTCTAAAAATGAAAAGCAGATTGTATGATGCCTGTATATGAACAGCAATGCTACATGGCAGTGAGACATGGGCATTGTGTGCAGAGGATCTGCACAGACTGGAGAGGAACGAAGCATGCATGCTCCGCTGGATGTGTAATAGTAATATACGTGAACGGCAAAGCATAAATGAACTAAGTGAGAAATTAGGTATAAGAGAGATCAGATGCTGTTTACTTGAGAGAAGACTGCGTTGGCATGGTCATGTGATGCGCATGAAAGACGACAGTTGTATGAAAAAGTGCAGGGCAATCAAAATTGATGGAAGTTACGGAGTAGGTAGACCAAAAAAAACCTGGGACGATTTGATAAATTCCGACCTCACACACTTTCACCTCTCTAAGACAGTGTCACTGGACCGAGATCTTTGGCGCTACGCAGTAATACAGAAGACCCGCTTTGCCTATGTACAAAGCGAAACCTAGTCAGTAGGCACCTCTTAACCAAATATACACCCCATCCCGCTACCCCTACTCCACCCCACTCCCACCAACATCCAGTCCTAAATAAATGAGGTTGTGTAGGTGTCACGACAAAAAAAAACACACAGTCCACGCTGTAATGTGGCCATTTAGGTAACACGGTAAAAACCTCCCAGTCCACACTGTAAACGTGATTGGTGTTAGGAAGGGCATCCAGCTGTAGAAAACCCGCCAGACAGTCCTATACGAGCAAGACATGGTCACCCAACCAATCTTGCCTCAAGTGGGACAATTCCCGTCTAAACCCATGCTAGCGTGGAAGATAGACGTTAAACGATGATGAGTCACACAACGTATGTGTGCATCTGTGTAAATATATTGAAAGTTTAAAAGCAAGTTTGTGGAATGTCATATTTACTCTCTTTTCACTGAATCCCTGTTTAATTGCCTTTAGGAACTGAAGACAAAAACCCATTCCCTGTGGAGTCACATCAACAGTGGCATTCAGGAGTATCTTAATCCCCTCTATGCTACTTACTTAGACCAACATGTCTTACTCCCAGTTGCAAGTATGAGGCAGTTAGAGCTTTGGATTGGTTATTACTGTAGATGGAACCCATGCCTGAGGCCACAGGTACGTTGTTGTTGTTATTTATTTGAAAAAAATTTATTTGTCTTTTTTTCATGTTAAACGTACAAAGAATGCTGAACAGAAAAGAGTGGAGTTAGAGATTTGGTTTGATTGGACATTAAAGATGTCAGCTAATCTAACCAAGAAAGTCAATTTCATTATACTGTAGTGATCATGAATTCTGCTGGATCTATGAGTCCTTGAGAGTGAAAGAATCACAACTCATGGGTTACTGTCATAGAAAGCAGCACATCAAGATATCTCCCTTGGCAGTGGATAGCTGGTTCTACTCCTGGATGCCAAATAATTGGGGTGGGGGCGCTATTTTTTCTAGGTTGTCTCCGTTGATTTAAAAAAAAAAAAAACATAGTCGTTTAGTTTACATATATTTATAACGTATGGGATTTCTTGTAATATTCTTTAATGTATAAAGAAAATTGTCACAGGAATGCTACCATTTAAAATAAAATTTCGCCAGAGATGGATTAGCAAAATTTATTAGACAGCGAGCGGCGTTGGAAAAAAATCTGAAAAATTAATAAGCGGGAATGCAGGGGCATTATTTGAGAGACAAGTGTAATTCTTGCTATAGAATGGGCTCTTTGAAATGCACCCTAAGATAGGGCCAGATGGTGGTGTTGGACTGGGCATTAGATTAATCTACCACCCAAGAGCCATTTCATAAACAAGGTTTGAGTCAAGCCTAGGCTATGGTAGAAGACACATGCCCAGTATACTGAACTATATGTCTATATCTCATTATCATATGGCATAAGCAGTAATAAAAGTAACCAAGCTGTGAATTGTTCTGCTTCAATATCTTCTAATTGTTCCTGTATACTCAGCTGAAAATGAGTACCAGTAATAGCTGGGGCGTTAACCCTGCAATGAACTGGTGTCCTGTCCAGGGGTTAGTTTTGTACTCTGTCACTTAATGCCACAAGAATTAGGCTAAACATTGGCCTGATGAGACTCCGGGGGCTTGGGACAGAATAACTTCGAGCTCAATTGAGAGGTTAGCTTCTCCAGTTAACACCTGAATTCCTTAAATGTCTTGTTTCAGATCAAGTGGGTGATGAGTATTGGGAAATAATCAAAATTAGTTCAGTTCTGCTAATCTTCTTGTTTCTGTTTTAGGAACCAATCCACATCCGAAACAATGTGTTACTAAAACTGAAGAACCATTTACAGAAAGAATATGAAGGACTTATGAAAGAGCAGGAAAGCAGGAATGCACGTGGTACAAGCAGTAGTAATAGCAGCCAAGCTGTGAATACCTCTGCTTCTTTATCTTCAAGTTCCGCTCAGAGGGTAGCTTCTCCAGTTAGCACCTGAGTGCCTCCTATATCTCAAGGAATCGTTTTTAAAAGAATATATCAAAGTATAATGTCTATTGAAGTATTAAAATGATAATGTGTATACATGTGTGTTTATGTTTGAGTGTATATATTCTCATATAAATACATATATGTACTTATATACTCATACATATAAAGGAAACACTCCACTATCGCATGTTTGAAAATCTCTATTTTGTAAACATTTTTTTAAAAAACCACATATAATAAGGAAAAGCAATAGTAAAGCAATATTTGTATTATCTGGCCTATGTATTATCACACACACTTATATATGTATATACAAATAGATATGCATAAACAGACACACACATATACAAATGTGTGTGTGTGATATGCATAAACACTCACATCTATCAATATCATTACACACACTTATATGTATGATATACATGTGTATGTATATATGTCACTTATTAGCTGTAACTAAGGTTTAAAAACTGTCCTTTAAGAGTACAAAACCAAAAGTTGGCATTTTTGCCCATTTTATTGTATTTTATTTGTCTTTTTCGCTTCCCTAAAATTCCTCCATTAACAAATGGGGTAGTTCAGAGTATGAACTACATATGTGTGTGGGATTGTAAGATAAGGGTATATATGTTTAAGCTCCCCTGCTACTCTCCTTATAAACAATGATCTGGCATGAACTTTTCTGTCTTATAGCTGACATCAGAACTGAATGACATTTTTTTACTCAAAGATTGTTTAAAACCTTCATATATTCTACCAATTATAGTTCACACGTAGCATGAGCTGGTTCTGGGGTGTGTGTCCTCTCTGTTATCCCTTATTGTGTGTATATACCCTCCCTCTGTTACTCCTTATTGGACAGAGAGAATTGTGTATGTATGTCCTCTCTTTCTGAACATACATACATACATATAAACTTAGACATGTCTCTCTGTATGTATCTATTCTTTTACAAAGAGTGTAGGGTCATACCTGGGTTTTCACTGGATTCATTAAATGTTTATGTGTAAGGAAGAGTGTACATACCTAAGTATATACATACAAATATGTGTGTAAAAATATGAAAAATATGCTTATATTTCTAAAGTATTAAAAGAAGTCAGAATTTTAAACAGTAACTGTAGAACTGGACAAAGAACAGTCTAGAATATATTTCTATTTGTCATGGTTCTACACCACCAAATGAAACCAATCTAATTAACCGTGCTTCACTACACCACATGCTCTTTAACAACTGCTCAGTTAATTATTATGAAACATAAGTTTTAGGGTTTCATTTTTTTATATGTATGATTTTCTGTGTTAAAAATAAATGTATTTTATCATAAATTTTATGTTTTTAATTTTATCTGGAAAATCCAAGTTGGATTTAATAAAATATGTTTGAAATTATATTTGCTTATGTATGTATCACAATCATCACTGTTTGATGTCCATTTTTCCAAGCTAGCATGGGTTAGACGAGTTGTCCTGTTGTGAAACAAGCTAGATCAGGCGGTTGGATGCCCTTCCTACCGCCAATCACATTCAGTGTACATGGCGCTTCTTATTGTGACACCTACACGACCACTTTACAGTGGGTTAGGTGTGTGGAGATTGAAGATGTAGAACAGGTGGCTGATTTCCTGAAATTTGTGTTGCAAATGAAACCAATTCACATCACCAAATTCCAGGAGTCTCGATCTCTTCATTTCTTGAACCCCACCGAATCCATCTTGGTACTGCCGCTTATGTCCATCGAAGTCACCTGTGATTTTTCTGTGGATATTATTTTTATCTTTTTCTAATGTGCCCCTATGTTCTGTTTTGGCATGTTGGTGGAGTACTGATGAGTTTTTCCCATCCTAGAGTTCTCGCTAGTGTTCTCTTATTCTTTCTCCTATGCTACGAGCTATTACACTGTCCCGCAATACGTCTTCTGCTATATACTACGTTCCTAGTTTTGCAGTTAGTCTACAAGCCAAGCCCGTAGACTATGCATTACCTATTAGTACAGGGGAATTTTTGAAATGGGTGTTTTACTAATTACCGAGAACTCCAGGATGGGAAAAACTCATCAGTACTCCACCAACATGCCAAAACAGAACATAGGGGCACATTAGAAAAAGATGCAATGCTCAGATAAATCACAGAGGTGACAAACATGAACTCCAACCAAAATTAAACAGAAAACATGAGTGGAATAGCAACTAGTAATTAAGACATACAGACACTCAAAAACCAAACTAACAAATATTTATTATATATATGTGTATGTGAGTGTAATAATTGATAAGAACTTTAGAAAGCTGTTCCAGAGTGTGCTGTTCTTTTTGAACCCTTGCTCCTATTGCTAATTACATCACCATTTGTAGTAAAGAAAATAACAAAATGAAATAAGGTTTTTACTATGTTTTAATGACAGAAAATATAACATAATATGGTAGATACATTTCTTGTTCCCAGTCAGGTAGGGGGAGGGGTGTTCAGTTTAGTTTATGTATTGTTCGTTTGCTTAAATATCCTTGGGAAGAGGGGGAGGGGGTTATACTTTCTTCTTTAAATCTGTGGAGTATTCAAAGTTTCGCAATATGGCTTTGGCAGCCACAATGTTGTCATTACAATGTGACAGAAATGAAGAGAGAATGAAAGACAAAAATAAACAAGAAAAAAAAAATCAGACAAAACATAAAAACAAACATTTTTGATAAAAGCCAACATCACCGGCATGTGTAGATATCTTGTGTTGCCTGCAAAGAGAGGTACATGTTGTAATTCTTATTTCTGGTGGTAGCCATGTTTGTTTTGTTTTTTGTTTTTTTTTGTTTTTGATCTTTAGTTTATTTATTTTTTATGGAATTCCTTTAAGTTTGGGTGATGGACTGTTCCAATAAATTACTTAAGTTTTCTCGTAGAATAGAAAACGTGTATCGATCATCTGGGTTCTGCAAGAAGAAAGAGAAAAGAAAACATATATTCAAGATTCTTCAAATGCTAAAAACTACATTTATTAACTCATAACATCCTGTAATGATTTAGCAGAAAATATTTATAAACTCTAAATTTATTAACTCATAACAACCGTTCAGTGAAACGCACATCCTCGAGTATGGTTTGCTAATTTGTTGTGGAACTAACTCTATACCAAACTCATCTTTTGGACTAAGTGCTCTACTTACTATGGATATAACCTGGTTTTTTTACCACTATATATATATATATATATATATATATATATATATACACGAGGTGTGTCAGAAAAGTAACAAGACAGTGTGCTGTGTGAGCTATGGGTGGGGTAGGAATTAGCGGGTTGCATCACCCTGTGACATAATAGCCAGGGAATATATAATTGCAATCTCAGCTCTCTGCAGCTATTGTATATTTTTTCATGTTTTTGTTAACAGCTCCTCAATTTTAGGCGATTGAGTGATGGGTACAGAGCAATGAAACAATCTGAAGTTTCTGGTCTGGCTGTGGAAAACTATCAGAAGCATTCAGAATACTACAGCAAGTGTAAAGAGATGAGATGATGTCATGCTCACAGGTTTACGAGTGGCATAAAAAGGTTCAAAAACGTCTTTTTATTTATTATTACTATTTGGTTCCTTCGGTAGAGCACTCTTCAGACAAACCACTATACAAAAACACCTTAATATTTCTACAAAAAATATTCTGGTACCAAGTAGGACATATTTAAAAATACTCATCCATTCCTAAAAAGGATGTGTTGGTTTGTCTTCTATTTGACCATCAGCATAAAGCTGATAAACAGCAAGAAAAGTTTGGATTTAAGACATACAATAACCCTTTTGAAAAGGATGTACTCTATAGAGTAAACAATTTTGAAAGAGAAGCAACTCATACCAAAAAGATTTGAGGAACAGAATCTGATTGATAAAGGATTCTAATGCTGTACATGTTCACTCTGAGAAAACCAAGTCAAGAGGAGTACGTGACCAAACATTACCGGAAAACCAATCGAAGTGTTATTAACAACAACAACGCTAGTTTAAAAGTCATTTTGGAACTTAACATCCAGGACTGGACTAAATCTCTAAACACTATTTCTCCTTATTTGACTCTGAAGGATCATAAACGTAATTTCAATAACAACCCATATAGTCAGTTCATTAACCCCACAAAGTCTGATTTAGGCAGGTTTATACCCAAAATTAGGGATATGACCCTTTTAGCCTTGTGGAATAATTCTTTCATGGTGATTAATTGGTTCAAAGCCATTCATAAGGAACACTACTGTTTTATCCAATTCAACATCAACAACTACTATTCTTCAATCACCTTACCACTCCTTAAAGCTATTGATTTCACCAAAACATTCACAGAGATTAAGGATTTCTAAGTTGATGTCATCTTAAATGCTCGTAAGTCCATGATCAATTTTGACAACTCTATTTGGTTTAAAAAAATCAAATAATGTGTGTGTTATGTGTATATATCAGCAATACATTCATCAGTGCATTGAACAAAAAACATCTTTTAGTATTGAGTTATATCCCTTCACCTTGAGGTGCACTTAGCAGATATTAAATATTTTAGATATTTATACAGTTATTTTAAGTACTCAAGTTAATCTCATTTTGATATTAACTGGCATTAACCAGCATGGTCAGTCTAAACACTGATACTAGTAAAAAAAAAAAAAAAAGAAGTAGGCATAGAGTCACATTAGTAGAGAAAGAGTGTAGTTAAATTGAAGCAACAATACCACTTCATAGTTGGTAGTTATTTCATCAATCTTGGCAATATGAAAATGCTTAATTAGACCCAACAGGATTTCAATTCAGAACATCAAAAAATGAAACTAAACACCGAAAGGAATATTTAGTTTGGGACCCTCTACCTTTTTCTCTCTCCAGAAATATATTTTTAAATTTGGCTGGCACTGAGCATAGTATATTATTGGTACTAATTTTATTAACTGAAGGATAAAAGGGATGAAAGAAACTGAATAACTGAGATTAAAAAAATGAAAGAGGGAGAGAGATATGAAAGCACTCACCTTTTTCCAGCACATTCTCATCTCCTGGTATACATCCCTCGGACAGGCTATAGGCTTGTCCAGCCGGCTACTGCTGCTACAGACCAGCTCAAGGACCTCAGTGTTTGATTTATCAGCATATGGTTCATCTCCACAGGTGAAGATCTCCCACATTAGAACTCCTGTAATAAAACATATCAGTCATCATTTAACATCTGTTCCTGTTCGACCTTAACATCAAGCTTTATCCATGGCAAATTTTTATGGCCAGATGAACCTTTCTGACGTCATACAAAAACACACATACAAACAACAAACTTTCAGAATTCCTCTCTACCAAATCCCACACACAAGGTATTGGTCAGTCAAAGACTATAATAAAAGACATTGGCCCAAGGTGCCACACACAAGATATTGGTTAGTCCAAGACTATAACAGAAGACATTTGAGTAAGGATTGAACCCAGTACCTCATGCTTTAGAAGCCAACTTCTCAAACAACACAGCCATAAAATAAGATAAACAGATAAACAAAAACTTTCCCAGGGAAAAGTAGATGAAAACCCCAATATGACCCCATCAGGTTAAGTTGTAACTTCTTGAGACATCTTCCTGCATGTGGAGAAGGAGGAGGAGGGTTTACTTACCAAAAGCCCAAACATCAGACTTGCTGCTAAATCTGTAGAACTGGAAAACTTCTGGTGAAGCCCACTTGACAGGAAGTTTAGCACAGGAAGAGCTGTTGTATAAATCATTGATGACATATCTGGAAATAGAGGTGAAGATTGATGAGTAATAGCAATAGTGATATAGAGAGTAAGTTAAATAGGACAGAGGACTGAGAGTGACGGACTGACAAAGAGAGAGAGAGGAATAAATGAGTGATAGAGTAGTATTGACGAGTGATAGAGTAGTATTGACGAGTGATAGAGTAGTGTTGACCAGTGATAGAGTAGTGTTGACCAGTGATAGAATAGTGTTGATCAGTGATAGAGTAGTATTGATCAGTGATAGAATAGTGTTGACCAGTGATAGTGTGGGGTTGATCAGTGATAGAGTAGTGTTGACCAGTGATAGAGTAGTGTTGATCAGTGATAGAGTAGTGTTGATCAGTGATAGAGTAGTGTTGACCAGTGATAGAGTAGTGTTGATCAGTGATAGAGTAGTGTTGATCAGTGATAGAATAGTGTTGATCAGTGATAGAGTAGTGTTGACCAGTGATAGAGTAGTGTTGACCAGTGATAGAGTAGTGTTGATCAGTGATAGAATAGTGTTGATCAGTGATAGAGTAGTGTTGATCAGTGATAGAGTAGTATTGATCAGTGATAGAGTAGTGTTGAACAGTGATAGTGTGGTGTTGACCAGTGATAGAGTAGTGTTGACCAGTGATAGAGTAGTGTTGACCAGTGATAGAATAGTGTTGACCAGTGATAGAGTAGTGTTGATCAGTGATAGAGTAGTGTTGATCAGTGATAGAGTAGTGTTGACCAGTGATGGAGTAGTGTTGACCAGTGATAGTGTGGTGTTGACCAGTGATAGAGTAGTGTTGACCAGTGATAGAGTAGTGTTGACCAGTGATAGAGTAGTGTTGACCAGTGATAGAGTAGTGTTGACCAGTGATAGAGTAGTGTTGACCAGTGATAGAGTAGTGTTGATCAGTGATACAGTAGTGTTGACCAGTGATATAGTGTTGACCAGTGATAGAGTAGTGTTGACCAGTGATAGAGTAGTGTTGACCAGTGATAGAGTAGTGTTGACCAGTGATAGTGTAGTGTTGACCAGTGATAGAGTAGTGTTGACCAGTGATAGAGTAGTGTTGACCAGTGATAGAGTAGTGTTGATCAGTGATAGAGTAGTGTTGACCAGTGATAGAGTAGTGTTGACCAGTGATAGAGTAGTGTTGACCAGTGATAGAGTAGTGTTGACCAGTGATAGAGTAGTGTTGACCAGTGATAGTGTGGTGTTGACCAGTGATAGAGTAGTGTTGACCAGTGATAGAGTAGTGTTGACCAGTGATAGAGTAGTGTTGACCAGTGATAGAGTAGTGTTGATCAGTGATACAGTAGTGTTGACCAGTGATAGAGTAGTGTTGACCAGTGATATAGTGTTGACCAGTGATAGAGTAGTGTTGACCAGTGATAGAGTAGTGTTGATCAGTGATAGAGTAGTGTTGACCAGTGATAGAGTAGTGTTGACCAGTGATAGAGTAGTGTTGATCAGTGATAGGGTAGTGTTGACCAGTGATAGAGTAGTGTTGATCAGTGATAGAGTAGTGTTGACCAGTGATAGAGTAGTGTTGATCAGTGATAGAGTAGTGTTGATCAGTGATAGAGTAGTATTGATCAGTGATAGAGTAGTGTTGACCAGTGATAGAGTAGTGTTGACCAGTGATAGAGTAGTGTTGATCAGTGATAGAGTAGTGTTGATCAGTGATAGAGTAGTGTTGATCAGTGATAGAGTAGTGTTGACCAGTGATAGAGTAGTGTTGACCAGTGATAGAGTAGTGTTGACCAGTGATAGTGTAGTGTTGATCAGTGATAGGGTAGTGTTGACCAGTGATAGAGTAGTGTTGATCAGTGATAGAGTAGTGTTGACCAGTGATAGTGTGGTGTTGATCAGTGATAGGGTGGTATTGATCAGTGATAGGGTGGTATTGATGAAACACGATTAAAATACATGAATGACTGATTGATACTGATTAATGGTATAGATGACCGATTGATACTGATTAATGGTATAGATGAGTGATTGATATTGATTAATGGTATAGATGAGTGATTGATATTGATTAATGGTATAGATGAGTGAGTTAATGTGATTGATAAAAATGATGATATAGATGATAATAGTTGTTGAAATAGTGGTATAGATATTGAGAAGAGCCGGGTGGGGGGTTTATAGGTTATATTTGAAAATATTGATTTCTAACAGAGATGTTTCCTCTCTTTAAATTCTGAATGTTTTTTTTAACAGGCCACATATCCACCCCAGGTAAGATAAAGTGACATTAGTTACCGTGTCAATCCGAAATCCCCCACCTTCACCACATAATTACTGCCGACCAGGCAATTTCTGGCTGCCAAGTCTCGGTGGACGAAATTTTTAGACTCCAAATACTTCATTCCTTTACAGATATCCATACAAAACCCAATAAGCTTTTCACTCTGGTACAAAATTGAAGATTTGTTGTTTTTCACGTGTTGTTTAAGAGAACCTGAGGAGTAAAAAAGAAAAAAATTGAAAAGTGTTAGTTAAACAATCAAAAGCAGAAAGAAAAATGTCTGAAATAATTCAACTAAGGGAATAATAATCCATGATTTAATCTTATTTCTAACATGAGTTGTCTGACTGGGGAATATCTACTTCCTTCTGCTGCCTCATAAAAAAACATCTCCCACTAATGTATTGAACTGATAATGGAAAAGAGCAGATCATCAGATCAGACCAAAGAAACTATATTTCCATTAATATTTCCATAGCTGATATTATCTGTCAGTTAAGGTACGTCTACCCAAACATCACATCAGGGGTTAAATTGGAATATATAAGAGATATTTAAAACCCCACCACCATCCTTCCTCTACAGTAATGTATTGAACTGATGGTTGAGAATATCTAGTTAAGGTGTGTCTACACCACCTCCCCACTATTTATTCTGAAGAACAGGTAAAATATACAGTTAAGGTGTAGCTACACCCTACCACCTGTAATAAATAACAGGTAAAATATCTAGTTATCTAGTGTATAACCCACCACCCTGCCACCTGTAATAAAGAACAAGTGCAAGACTTACCATGTTGCATATACTCCAAGATGATAGCAAGGGGTTTAGCTTTGGTTACAACACCATACAGCTGCACCAGGTTTGGGTGATTAAGTTGCCTGTAATAACAGTCAAAGAAAGATATGTTTTTCAAAACAGTAAAGACTTCACACAAATTGTTAGTTAAAGGGGAAATTACTTGGAGAGCTGACCGAGTAAATAACCCAGGCCTGTTTCAGAAATGTCTGAAAAAGGACCCTAATGAAACACTGGTACCTGAAATGACAGCATAGTTACTGTAACAATTACCTGTATATACATATATTTCTTTTTACACACACACACACACACACACACATTTATATTACTTACGTCATTGTTTTAGCTTCTTCAATGAAGTTGTCTTCTGACATGGTGTCCATCTTCATCACTTTGACAGCCACTATATTGCTCTTCCATAGAGCCTCATATACATTCTAGAAGACAGAGGAGAGAAACTTTAGTGACAACATTGAGAGGAAGGAAACATCAATGTCATATTGTGAAGGAGGAAGAGGTGCAGACATCAGTATCATAGTGTATATGTGTGTGTGTGTGTATGTGTATGTGTGTGTGTGTGTGTGTGTGTACATACATAAACATATATATATATATAAGCAAAGAGATATTTAATTTGTTGGTTATTCAACAAATTTATTTATAACAGATTTGAAGCACTCTACAAGTTATCTGGCGTATAATATCAATGATATTAAATAAATGGAAACTATATTTATAAAACCATATTTATTTTATTATATATATTTCAAGGGTACCAAAATTTTGGTACGCTCTCATCAGATAAAATACAAAATTTGTTTTATAAATGGTGCCACTTCAACTATGGGTTAAATAGCCTAACCAACCTGAAATTGGCCAAGCTTGATGAATACAGCTGTACCTCTGCATGACCAAAACCAAATAGAAAGCGGTGGAGATCAATCAGGGAGATGTTCCCCAACAGAAGTGAGAAGGCCTTAGTTTGGATTGGATATATACAGAATATACACTATTCTGTCCCAGTTTGGATTCCTTCTCAATTCCTTTCTTGACTAAGATTACTCCCCTACGAGACAAATCCTTCCCTTGAGTACTAAATCTTTCCTCTGAGTACCAAGTTCTTCCCCTGGGTGCCAATTTCTTCCCACCTGAGAATCAACAGCTCTACACTGTTCATTTCCTATATATTCAATAAAAATATAAAAAACAAATAAACTAAGTTACTTACTCCGAAACAACCAGAACCTACTAACTTCCCTCTGATTAGATTTGATTGGCTGATTTCCCAGCAATCTGAAGTGAGAAACAGAGAAACCACATTAAAATATTATTAGTTTTATTATATTATTGACTGTACGGCCCTTTATGGTCTGAGTTCAAATCCCGCTGAGGTTAACTTTGTCTTTCATCCTTACAGGGTCGATAAAATAAAGAACCAGTAATACACTGGGATAATTGCTGGCCTTGTGCCAAAAGTAGAAACAATTATATTATTGACTTGTTACTTTTATGACAAATATTATTATTATTATTAATCTTTTTCATTGCATGTTGTCTCTGCATTACTGAGCACAGATCTGTGTCTTGGGTATGTGCAGTGTTGCTTCTATAGTACTGAAAGTACAGTTCATACTATGTGTGTAATGTATGTTAAAAATATTTGTAAGTCCTGGGGTTTGGGTTATGTATCTGACTGTGTTTTATTTTATTTAATCATCCCCAGAGTAGTTTTATAAGGATTGTTTCTGTTTTCATCATCCACATTTGAGTTATTCTATATATTTAGATATGGCAGTATTGGTAGAGCATCAGACCATGCTTTGCAAGCATAGAATTATGACCCTTTACGTTCTGAGTTCAAATCCTGCTGAGGTTAGCTTTGCCTTTCATCCTTATAGGGTCGATAAAATAAAGTACCAGTAATGCACTAGGGTAATTGCTGGCCTTGTGCCAAAAGTAGAAACAATTGTCATTATTAGCTGTAAATACCATTAGAAGGTGTCCACTTACCATGTCCAAATCCAGCTGTTGTTGGAACCGTCTTGGCTTCATGACTTGGAGGAAAGCGCAGCCGTGTCTCAAGACCTGACAAAACAACCAAATAAAGAAATCACAAAATTTCCACATTTCCAGAAAAACTACCCAGTTTAGAGGGAGAACGGTAAAGCCACTGTGTAACACTTTTCTTACCAAACTACCTGAAACCACCCCTGGTTCTATGGTACAAAATTTGGGTATTATTATAGAAAAACACTTCCAACAATTTCAGTGGGGAATAATTTTTTTTCGTCTATTTTTTCATGTTGTATCAATTAGACTTACTTCCTAATATGGTCCTCAGGACTTTTTCCCAGAAAAGGGGGGAGGGGACATCGGACTTTTCACCCCCAAACTTTAAAAAAAAGCATAAATACTGTGATCACTATAACTGACTAAACCATTGAAGGCAGTGCTCCAGCATGACCAGAACCCATCCCAATTGACTGAAACCATTACAAGATATAAAGGAGTATATTATAATATAGACTGTTACCTGCAGAGTTGTATTTATGATAATAAATAAGATCAGCCATTGTGTCAAAAACGTTTTTCTCGTGTAAGTAAAACTTTCCTTCTGCTGTTTCTTTTATATGATAATGGCGAGACTTCCTGGAAATATATAAGATATAAGGTATAGAGAACTAAATCAACCATAATAATATATCTCACCTGTGTTTGTATGTTTAGTTTGTATATCTTCATCATCGTTTAATGTCCATCTTCCATAAATATATATATATATATATATATATATATATATATCCAGGGAGTGTAACTTGGAGTTACTGTAGGTTCACCCGGGTGAGCACTCGATGTTTAGGTTCACTTCAGTGTCGAGGTGTAGAGTTAGTGTATTATAGTAAAATAAAATAAAACAAGGACGATTGGTTACTCCATTACGTTTATTGGTTGGTGAGGCGCGTTTTTCCACTGATTAGCTCAAGGTTTGATCTGTATCAATCTAGCCCAACTCTGTAATCCGCGGCTCGTCAGACCCCTTATAATGTTAATGGAAAAATGATCAGTGGCGAAACACGCGTCACCAACCAATAAACGTAATGAAGGAGTAACCAATCGTCCTTGTTTTATTTTATTTTACTATATATATATATATATATATATATATATATATACACACACAGACACACACACATATGTATGTATATATATATATATATATAGTGTATTTTGCAATACACTGTATGCTTAATTAAAAGCATTTCGAAGACCTTACGCTATTGTTTTAGAGTAGTGACAGTCCCACTTACTTTAATTTTCAGCAAACAGGGGAGATAAAGCTGACAGAGCTCTGTTTCGCACTTTTTGGTGCTTATCAAAGCTAAGTACTCTGCCTGTACTACTCTAAAATAATAGCGTAAGGTCTTCGAAATGCTTTTAATTAAGCATACAGTGTATTGCAAAATACACTATATATACATTCATATATATATCGCTATTTCAGAGCACCAATTCTAATATGTAATATGTGTCTAATATGTGTCTAATATGTGTCTGTGTGTAATATATATATATATATATATATATATATATATATATATATTACACACAGACACATACACATATATATATATTATATGATTTATTTATGTCCATACAAGGACAAGGTCCACAAAGGTTTCAAGGTCCAAATTCAACCACACCGAAACATATAGGCAATATGCCCCCATCCCCTCCCACTGCAAAGTGTTCGTGGAGGTGTCACGATAAAAAAAAAAATCACCCAGCCAACACTGTAAAGCGGACGTGTAGGTGCCACAGTAAAAAACGCACCCAGCACTCACTGTAAATGAGGTTGGTGTTAGGAAGGGCTTCGAGCTGTAGAAATCAAGCCAAAATCAGTTCCGGTATGAGCAAGATAAGGTCAGCCGACCTAACATTACCCACAACAGGACAACCCGTCTAACCCATGCTAGCGTGGAAGAATCGACGTAAAATGGTGGTGATGATGATGATGATGATATGTATAATATATATATTTAGCACTTCATTTTTGTATGTTTTGCAAGATGTTTTATGTGAAAACCTGTTGAAACAGATATTGTTATACTTTGGGAGGATCATGTCAATAAAGACAAGATGGTGTAAAACAGAAGGGGAGATACAAAGTAACAAAAGTAGCCACTGAAGAGGTCACAGAATGTGTGATGAAAAGAGCTTTGAGAATTAACAACTAAATAACCATCTGGTTATTAAAGTAACTAACTGGGAAATTATAATAATAAATTGAAGTGAAACTTCTCTGGTGCATGTGTTTTTATTGGCAGCATGACCCTCCCAAAGTATAACAATATATCATATATATATATATATATAGATACACATACATTATGATAATCAGTGTTAGTTGATCAAAACAAACGACCAACAATGGTGTAATCAAGTGATGATAATGATGATGGTGATGATGATGGTGGCAGCAATGATGATGGTAGTGATGATGATGATGATGAACCAGAGCTGGTTTTGGCCAGGTTGGTATCAAAAGAATTATACACATATTTCACAATGCTTCCTTTAAACTTTGGAGGAAAGAAAATAAAAAGATTTTTTTTTTTAAATGAAATAAAATAAAAAGGCAGAAAGAGTTAAGGAAAAATAAGGTAGAAATTAGTGGAACTATTCCAAGGTACTTACTCTTTACAGTAAACTGAGATAGTGTAGACATTGCCTTTTGTTGTGGAATCTCGGACCATGAAACATCCGTCACGACAATCCTTCTTCAGTAACATTTCACAGTATTGTCGGGTGATGTCTTTATAGTACCAACTAGGGTAGAACATAGAATAAGACTAGTTGTGGTGGTGGTGGTGGTGGTGGGTGTAGTGGTGGTGGTGGTGGGTGTAGTGGTGGTGGTGGGTGTAGTGGTGGTGGTGGGTTTAGTGGTGGTGGTGGGTTTAGTGGTGCTGGTGGTGGTAGTAGTGGGGGGGGGGGGTAGTGGTGGTAGGTGTAGTGGTAGTGGGTGTGGTGGTAGTAGTGGTGCTGGTGGTGGTGGTAGTAGTAGTAGTAGTGGTGGCAGTATAAGTAGTGTTAGTAGTGGTGGTGGTAGTAGTGGTGGTGGTGGTAGTGGTGGTGGTGGTAGTAGTAGTGGTGGTAGTGGTGGTGGTAGTAGTAGTGTTAGTAGGGGTGGCAGTATAAGTGGTGTTAGTAGTGGTGCCCATACATAAGATTAAAACAATGAGAAATTAAAGAACTTACTCAAAAATTTCCAGATCACACAGTTTCTTGACATAGTTGGATGGTATGTAGCCTTTCTCTCTGTAGAGAGATAGAGAGAGAGTGGAGAGTGAGAGTGGATAGAGAGAGAGAGAGAGACAGTGGAGAGAGATGTGTGAGGGAATGAAATGAAATAGAATATTCCATCTCACGCCTGCCTCCTACGAGGTTGTATCTTATTAGAGCTTTCTTCAGTGTTTCAACCCTTTAGCATTTAAACTGGCCATATCCGGTCAGAATTCTCTCAAGTCTTTCTGTTCAAACTGTCCATAACTGGTTGCTCATACTTATGTTAACATAGTATTCTCAGAATATATAATAGCAAAATCTCGTAGATTTGATATTATGTTAGATAATTATGTGAAATAAAGTGTTTACCAAGAAAATCTAATAGTAAATATAGAGTAATGTAAATGCTAAAGGGTTAATGATAGGGACCCCAGTCCTATCATGTTACAGCTCACACCTATGTAGGTTTAGCCTGCCTTCTACAAGGTTGTATTTCACAAAAGCTTTCTTGAGTTTTTTAATGAAGCTCACATTTATGTTTAGCCTGCCTCCTCGAAGGATGTGTTTCAAAGGAGTTTTCTTGAGTGTTTTAATGATAGAGGCCCCAGTCTTATCATGTTGTTACAGTTCACATTTATGTAGGTTTAGCCTGCCTCCTTGAAGGATGTATCTGAAAGAAGTTTTCTTGAGTGTTTTATTGATAGGGTCCCCGGTTCTATCAGGTTACCTATCTAGGTTTTGTTGGCTGCCTACAAGGTTGTATTTCATTGGAGGTTTCTTCAGTGCTTTAATGATTTGTATCATAAACCCTGGCTAGTTTCAACCAGTTTGTTGTATTTCATTGGAGGTTTCTTCCGTGCTTTAATGATTTGTATCATAAACCCTGGCTAGTTTCAACCAGTTTGGTTAAAACAAGCATCTTGGTACCATAAACCCTGGCTAGTTTCAGGCAGTTTGATTAAAACAAACTTTTGTATCATAAACCCTGGATAGTTTAAGCCAATTTTGTGTCATAGAGGACTGACAAAGTGATAAAAACACAAAGAGTTAGAATTAAGAATGGCATTAAATGAAGAGGAAAAGAAGAAAGAAATAATGAACTTACCCTCGTTTGTTCTGAGCAAGCCACCAGTGTTCATTAGTGTCATTGAGAATTTCATAGCGTTCCCCCTGTATTAAATACACAAGGTTTCTATATCAAATTATTAGTACTGCTATATATATATAGCAGGAATCTTTAAAAATCTTCCCACCGAAGTTAACAAAGAACTTACTAGATCTACCAACTCATAATATAATATAATATAAAATTAAATCAAATTGTTTAGAACTACAAGTGAAGTCATTCTTTTCCTTTTTTCAAATATATATATCATCATCATCATCATCATCGTTTAACGTCCATCTTCCACGCTTGCATGGGTTTGGACGGGAGGTTTCCCACTTGAGGCAAGATTTGTTGTCCTGCTCGTATAGGACTGTCTGGCGGGTTTTCTACGGCTGGATGCCCTTCCTAACACCAACCACGTTTACAGTGTAGACTGGGAGGTTTTTACCGTGTTACCTACACTGCCACATTACAGCATGGGCTGTGTTTTTTTTGTCGTGACACCTACACGACCTCATTTGTTTCGGACAGGATGTTGTGGTACCAACATAACTTCACATTTAAGGGGGGGTATTTTGTTAGAGGTGCCTACTGACTGTAGGTTTCGCTTTGTACTTAGGCAAGGCGGGTCTTCTGTAGTGCCAAAGATCTCGGTCCAGTGACATTGTCTTGGAGAGGTGTAAGTGTGTGAGGTCGGAATTTATCAAGTCGTCCCAGGTTTTTCTGGGTCTGCCTACTCTGTGGCTACCGTCTATTTTTATCGCCCTGCACTTTATATATATATATATATATATATACAGACATACACACATATACATATATTCTTTTACTCCTTTACATATTTCAGTCACCAACAATAACAACACCAACAACAACTACAAGACCATGATCAAGAAAACACAAGTAATTGTAAGGGGTGAGGTATCTTACAATTGTGAGTTGTAGATCCCTTTTATCATATGGTGAATAATCGTAGATAGCCACATATATCTTCTCATTACTAGATTCACTGGCATCAGTGTTGGTGGGGAACTTCTTGTACATACGGGCAGGAATATCATCTGCAGATGAAACAATTATTGAAGAATACATATATATATATATATATAGTGTGTGTGTGTGTGTGCGTGTGTGTGTGCATGGGTGTGTGCCTGTGTGTGCATGCGTGTGCGTGCGTGCATGGGTGTGTGTGTGCGTAGGTGTGTGCCTGTGTGCGTGTGTCTGTGTGTGTCTGTGTCGGTGTGTCTGTGTGTGTACATATATAAACAAGATAAAAGATCCATCCCTTGTGGAGTCATAGAGGCACTGTCATATGGTGTGTCAAGGGCACTTTTAAACCTAGCGGAACCCAACCCTCTCCAGATTTGAACACAGCTGATTTTTTCTATAGAGGAAGATTCGACCCCAGTAGTGGACTGGTACTTTTTTTTTTTTTTTTTATCGACCTCGAAAGGATGAAAAGCAAAGTTGAACTCGGAAGAATTTGAATTAAGAGCGCGCAATGAGGTGGGACAAATACTGTAAAGCATTCTATCCAGCATCTTAATGACTCCGCCAATTTGCTGCCTTATACATATATCATCATCATCACCGTTTTACGTCCGTTCTTCCACGCTAGCATGGATTAGACAGGTTGTCCTGTTGTGGGCAGTGTCCGGCTGACCTTGTCTTGCTCATACGGGAACTGATTCTGGCTTGATTTCTACAGCTGGATGCCCTTCCTAACACCAACCTCATTTACAGTGAGTGCTGGGTGCTTTTTTGCCGTGGTGCCTCCACGACCACTTTACAGTAGAATGATAGGGACCCCAGTCCTATCATCTCATTTCTACAGCTGAGTAAACTGGAGCAATGTGAAATAAAGTGTCTTGCTCAAGGAAACAACACATCATGCATGCATATATATATGTGTTGGTAATTAATTAAGATATATTGTAAGAAGTGTGTTAGCAACTGAAGTATATAGTAAAGTTATATCATCATCATCGTTTAATGTCCACTTTCCCTGCAAGGGTTGGACAGGTCTACATAGACCAAGTCAGTACTGAAGTGGTGGCTACTGATCTCCCACAGACAAGCCAGGGATCTGTCATCTCGCTTATGTACAGTCTCACCTGTATAAATACAGAGTGGGTAACCAAAACTGCACCTATATGGTCAATTTCAGAATATGATCAAGTGAAATATCCTTACTATGTCTCTCAATGAAAGATAATTTACATCCTGGAGCATTGCGGTCAATCTGATCACAACATTTGTACTTCTTTAAACTCTTCGTCCATACTCCTGGGTGATATTTTAGGTAGAAACTGGCATTTTTCTTTTGACATTCTGTGAAAATAGAAAATTAAATAGTAGCAATAATAATTGTTTCTACTTTTAGCACAAGGCCAGCAATTATCCCAGTACATTACTGGTACTTTATTTTATCGACCCTGTAAGGATGAAAGGCAAAGTTAACCTCGACGGGATTTGAACTCAGAATGGCAAGGTCCGTAACTCTATGCATCAAAGCATGGCGTCCGTAACTCTACCAATACTGCCAAGATAGTAGCAATAATAATGGTTTCTGATTTAGACACAAGGCCAACAATATTTTAGGGGAGGGCAAAATAGATTATATCAACTTCAATGCAATTACTGGTACTTTGTTTTATCGACCTCATAAGGATGAAAGACAAAGTTGACCTCAGTGAGATTTAAACTAAGACCCTAATGGGTCGTAACTCTATGCTGCAAAGCATGGTGTCCGATGCTCTACTGACACTACCAAATAATAATAATAATAAAAATAAGGGAACTGAAAAATATTTGTACCAGCTTTGAGGAAAGCCATCTCTGCAAGAGTTACAGAAAATAGTGCTGACTGGCACAGTTTTTGTCCTGTGAACGACATTATCAATTTAAAAACCTTGCAAAGATGGCTTTCCAGGTAGCTGGTAAAATGTGTGTAATATCAAATGTTGCCACAAGTATCAGGTTGACACTCAGCATGATTTGGGAAAGAAGCAAACTTCAAAGGAAGTTTCAAAGAATAACAATAATAGTTTCTTATTTAGGTACAAGGCTAATAATCCATATTTTCTAAATGGCAGAAAAATCTGAGAATTGTTGTCATGTTTAGACCAGGGAGGGGGAGGTTAAAAGAAGCCAAGAAATATTACACAAATGGACATGTTTATATATGTACACACACCTGAGTGTATATATATATATATATAATTATACATGTATACGCACACACAAAAAGACATCTATACACACACGTGTGTGTGTATATGATATATGTATGTATTTACACATGAATATACATATATACACACACACACACAAATGGACATGTATATACAAACACAGACATGGGTGTGTTTATATATTATATATGTGTGTATTTATACATGACTATACATGTATACACATATATGCACACACACAGAAACATGCAAAATAAGAGCAAGTTGTGAGTCTAAGTGTGTGTGTGTGTAAGTGTTTATGTAAGTTTGAGAGCATGTGTATGTGTTTGTATGTGAATGTGTGTGTGTGTGTGTGTGTTGAGCTAAAGGTGACCCAGGGATGACTTTAACAAGGCTCCATATAAAGGAGAATAGGGAGGACTGTGACATTACATGTCACATGACATGTGACACGATGCTGCACTGTAAACAGACAACCAATATCAAATGCAGCAGCTGACAGGATGTGGGTGGGGTGGTGAAACAGATGTGAGAGCAATGGATGCTCGCCATATGGAACTGGAGAGATGAAGAGAGGAGGGGGGGTCTATCTCATACATACATTTACATACATACATACATACACACACACACCAGAAAATATAGCTTGTATGTGAGTGTGTGTGTGTGTGTGTCGTCATTCATCATCTGCAGATACTTCTGACATTTCCTATACATTCACTACCATGACCATCATCATCATCATCATCGTCAACACCATCATTGTCATCATCATCATCAGCGTTTTTACATTCACTTTCCCATGTTGGCCTGAGCTAGATGTGATGGTTTGAGACAATGTTTTACAGCCAGATGCCCTTCCTGACACCAACCCTTTTAGTCAGCTTTTGCTACCTAGGTGCATAAATTAGTAATTGGGAGGATGTGTTAAAAGTGTGATAGCTAAGATAAGAACAGGCTGGAGATTTATTACCATTGCTAACAACAAAATGCTTTCATGTCAAGGCCATGACAGCCTCCCTTGCAACAAGAGCAAGAATGAAGGGTTCATTCAACTGACATGGCTATAAAAATGAGGCTTGTTTGCGTAATTGCAAACAAATCGAATGTTATTATTAATATTCGAAAAACTCAGATTACATTTATTGTATTCAGCCATGTAGAGCGAAATTTTTATTTTTTATTTTTATTTGAATGTGGCTAAGCTGGCCATTTATCGCTCGTATACAGGAAACTGACAGGCCAGTCTGCTAATATGCAGATCTGACTGATCAGCCAGTCTGCTAATATGCTAATCAGGCCGATCAGTCACTATATATTTTAGAAAATAGTATATATTTTCAGTAGCTCTGACAGTTGGCAGGTGAACAGTGAGCGGTACTGATGAAGGATGATACCCAGAAACATTGGAGTCTGCAGTTCTGTTTACATGCCAACATGTTCATTCTACTGTAATGGCTTTAAAAATGAGATGTTTGTGTAATTGCAAACAAATTGAAAGTTATTAATATTTGACAAACTCAGATTACATTTATATATAGATATATACACACACAGTAGTTGTAATAGTTTCTACATACCTATATATATAATATATAGTAATAATAATAAATTTGAAGATTAAAATCCGTTAAGGGTGAAAGCAGCGATTCTTTGCGTAAACTTTAATCTGTTATTTTAATTAATATATATATATAATATATATATATAATATATATATTATATATATATATATATATAATATATATATATATATATATATAATATATATATATATATATATATATACACACATACATACACACACAGACTCATACCAACTCATTAGTTGTAATAGTTTCTACATACCATGTCTTATAGTAGATATCCAGGTCTCTCTCTGTTTGCTGGTATCTGCCACAATATACAGTGTGTAACACTCTCCATATTCTTCGTAAACAATCTGTAAAGACCCAATAATTCACATATAAACCATGTTTAATGGTCATCTAATACACATCTGTCTATCTCTAACACCTGTGCTGGCTCACCCACCACATGTGGTAGCTTACAGTCTTACCACATGTGGTAGCTTACAGCCCTATCACATGTAATAGCTTACAGCCCCACCACATGGTAGCTTACAGTCCTACATGTAGTAGCTTACAGTCACGTCACGTGGTAATTTACAGCCCCCACTACATGTGATAGCTTGCAGTCATGCCACATGTGGTAGTTTACAGTCACCCCACATGCAGTAGCTTACAGTCCTGCCACATGTTATAGCTTAGTCGCACCACATGTAGCTTACAGCCTCACCACATGTCAACACACAAGGAAATTCAAAGATATTTATTACTTTAGTCCAGGAAATTATGGTAGGCACTTTATCATAACCCATGGTGATGATTTTGTTCACTCGTTCCTCTTTTCCCACCATGCCTAGATTTTCAATTTTTTTTTCTTTACTTGGACTCCTTTATTTCTGTATCTCCTTTATGATCCTGTCTCAAATTTTGTACTTCTGAAGAAGGGCTTAAGCCCGACACGTCAAACTGTCTTTCCTCTTTTCCATATAAATGTTTCTACTTTAGGCACAAGGCCAGCAATTACCCAGTGCATTACTGGTACTTTATTTTATCGACCCCGTAAGGATGAAAGGCAAAGTCAACCTCGGCGGGATTTCCATATAAAGCATGAAACTAATAAGACTTTTGTACCTCTGTTTGTTGTCTCCTTGAACTATATATATATATATATATATATATATATATCATCATCATTTAACGTCTATCTTCCACGCTAGCATGGGTTAGACGGGAATTGTCCCATTTGAGGTAAGATTGGTCGGGTGACCGTGTCTCGCTCGTATAGGACTATCTCGGTGAGACAGTATATATAAAAGCCATGTGCAGCCATCTCCATTACAAATAACATATATAATGACCTCTTTGAGATATTTTGTATGTTCCCATCTTATGTCTCATTGAGTAATGGCCTGCCCAGGGCTATACAGATCCCTAATCTGCTGGCTTTGTTAACAAATTTATTAGAAACATCAATTAAATTAAAATTAACAGAATGGGAGAATGGAATGGTCCTCAGTCAATTTTAACAATGATTGTTCCAGTTGTCTGTTCATGTTCAAGTGGCCGAACACATTACTGACATGTGTACCAAAACTATAGTTCTCAGGGAGATTCAGTGTGACACAATGGGACAAAGCTAACACTTTGAATCACAATTACAACTTAATGTTTCTAGCTGAGAATACTAGAGCAATGTGAATTAAAGTGTCTTGCTCAAGAATGCACTTTGGTTTTGTGTATTCAGATATAGTGTATCTAGGACTACATTATCAACTGTGTCCTTTCTTTAACCCTTTTTATAAGAAACTGCCTGAAACCAGCCCTGGTTCTAGGGAACAAAACTATATTTTAAAGTGTTTATATTTTTCGAAAAACCTGCCATCATAATTTTATGTAGGATCCTTTAAGTTATGTCCCGAACATAACGAGAAAGGTATTCTATTAACCCTTTAGCAATCACATTATTTTATATATACTATTATATTTTCATGGTAAAGGCTTTACCTCACATAATTATCTCACATAATATCGAATATATGAGATTTTAAAAGTATTTATTTTGAGAACAATACCTTAACATCAGTTTGAGCGACCAGTTACAGCCAGTTTCAACAGAAAGAGGTAGAGAATTCTGGTCGGTTTTGGCCGGTTTGAACACTAAAGGGTTAAATATCTATAAATTGTTTATTTTCAAAATTATTTGAAAACCATAGCCAATGTCTAAAAAATATGATAATGAGAGGGTTAATACTGAGCTGAGAAATATAAATAATAATAATGAAAATTATTGTGTACAGTGCTCAGGTGTACTACAACTCATCAAAGGTGCATGTATAGGTACATAGAATAATGTACAAAAGTCAGGAAAGTGAACAGTGTATGAGTCATGATATACACATGGACACACACACACACACACACACACACACACACACACACACACACACACGTGTATCGAGGGGGAATATCAGGTGTAGTGTTGAAGGGTTAATGACATAGGTAGCATCTTTCATTAGAAATGTGGTAATGGAAGGGTTAATGACATAGGTAGCATCTTTCATTAGAAATATGTTAATGGAAGGGTTAATGACATAGGTAGCATCTTTCATTAGAAATGTGTTAATGGAAGGGTTAATGACATAGGTAGCATCTTTCATTAGAAATGTGGTAATGGAAGGGTTAATGACATAGGTAGCATCTTTCATTAGAAATGTGTTAATGGAAGGGTTAATGACATAGGTAGCATCTTTCATTAGAAATGTGGTAATGGAAGGGTTAATGACATAGGTAGCATCTTTCATTAGAAATGTGTTAATGGAAGGGTTAATGACATAGGTAGCATCTTTCATTAGAAATGTGGTAATGGAAGGGTTAATGACATAGGTAGCATCTTTCATTAGAAATATGTTAATGGAAGGGTTAATGACATAGGTAGCATCTTTCATTAGAAATGTGGTAATGGAAGGGTTAATGACATAGGTAGCATCTTTCATTAGAAATGTGGTAATGGAAGGGTTAATGACATAGGTAGCATCTTTCATTAGAAATGTGGTAATGGAAGGGTTAATGACATAGGTAGCATCTTTCATTAGAAATGTGTTAATGGAAGGGTTAATGACATAGGTAGCATCTTTCATTATAAATGTGGTAATGGAAGGGTTAATGACATAGGTAGCATCTTTCATTAGAAATGTGTTAATGGAAGGGTTAATGACATAGGTAGCATCTTTCAATAGAAATATGGTAATGGGAGGGTTAATGACATAGGTAGCATCTTTCATTAGAAATGTGGTAATGGAAGGGTTAATGACATAGGTAGCATCTTTCATTAGAAATGTGGTAATGGAAGGGTTAATGACATAGGTAGCATCTTTCATTAGAAATGTGTTAATGGAAGGGTTAATGACATAGGTAGCATCTTTCATTAGAAATATGGTAATGGAAGGGTTAATGACATAGGTAGCATCTTTCATTAGAAATGTGGTAATGGAAGGGTTAATGACATAGGTAGCATCTTTCATTAGAAATGTGGTAATGGAAGGGTTAATGACATAGGTAGCATCTTTCATTAGAAATGTGGTAATGGGAGGGTTAATGACATAGGTAGCATCTTTCATTAGAAATGTGGTAATGGGAGGGTTAATGACATAGGTAGCATCTTTCATTAGAAATGTGGTAATGGAAGGGTTAATGACATAGGTAGCATCTTTCATTAGAAATATGTTAATGGAAGGGTTAATGACATAGGTAGCATCTTTCATTAGAAATGTGTTAATGGAAGGGTTAATGACATAGGTAGCATCTTTCATTATAAATGTGGTAATGGAAGGGTTAATGACATAGGTAGCATCTTTCATTAGAAATGTGTTAATGGAAGGGTTAATGACATAGGTAGCATCTTTCATTAGAAATGTGGTAATGGAAGGGTTAATGACATAGGTAGCATCTTTCATTAGAAATGTGTTAATGGAAGGGTTAATGACATAGGTAGCATCTTTCATTAGAAATGTGGTAATGGAAGGGTTAATGACATAGGTAGCATCTTTCATTAGAAATATGTTAATGGAAGGGTTAATGACATAGGTAGCATCTTTCATTAGAAATGTGGTAATGGAAGGGTTAATGACATAGGTAGCATCATTCATTAGAAATATGGTAATGGAAGAGTTAATGACATAGGTAGCATCTTTCATTAGAAATATGTTAATGGAAGGGTTAATGACATAGGTAGCATCTTTCATTAGAAATGTGGTAATGGAAGGGTTAATGACATAGGTAGCATCTTTCATTAGAAATGTGGTAATGGAAGGGTTAATGACATAGGTAGCATCTTTTATTAGAAATGTGGTAATGGAAGGGTTAATGACATAGGTAGCATCTTTCATTAGAAATGTGGTAATGGAAGGATTAATGACATAGGTAGCATCTTTCATTAGAAATGTGGTAATGGAAGGGTTAATGACATAGGTAGCATCTTTTATTAGAAATGTGGTAATGGAAGGGTTAATGACATAGGTAGCATCTTTCATTAGAAATGTGGTAATGGAAGGATTAATGACATAGGTAGCATCTTTCATTAGAAATGTGGTAATGGAAGGATTAATGACATAGGTAGCATCTTTCATTAGAAATGTGGTAATGGAAGGGTTAATGACATAGGTAGCATCTTTTATTAGAAATGTGGTAATGGAAGGGTTAATGACATAGGTAGCATCTTTCATTAGAAATGTGGTAATGGAAGGATTAATGACATAGGTAGCATCTTTCATTAGAAATGTGGTAATGGAAGTGTTAATGACATAGGTAGCATCTTTTATTAGAAATGTGGTAATGGAAGGGTTAATGACATAGGTAGCATCTTTCATTAGAAATGTGGTAATGGAAGGGTTAATGACATAGGTAGCATCTTTCATTAGAAATGTGGTAATGGAAGGATTAATGACATAGGTAGCATCTTTCATTAGAAATGTGTTAATGGAAGGGTTAATGACATAGGTAGCATCTTTCATTAGAAATGTGGTAATGGAAGGATTAATGACATAGGTAGCATCTTTCATTAGAAATGTGGTAATGGAAGGGTTAATGACATAGGTAGCATCTTTCATTAGAAATGTGGTAATGGAAGGGTTAATGACATAGGTAGCATCTTTCATTAGAAATGTGGTAATGGAAGGGTTAATGACATAGGTAGCATCTTTCATTAGAAATGTGTTAATGGAAGGGTTAATGACATAGGTAGCATCTTTCATTAGAAATGTGGTAATGGAAGGATTAATGACATAGGTAGCATCTTTTATTAGAAATGTGGTAATGGAAGGGTTAATGACATAGGTAGCATCTTTCATTAGAAATGTGGTAATGGAAGGGTTAATGACATAGGTAGCATCTTTCATTAGAAATATGGTAATGGGAGGGTTAATGACATAGGTAGCATCTTTCATTAGAAATGTGGTAATGGAAGGATTAATGACATAGGTAGCATCTTTTATTAGAAATGTGGTAATGGAAGGGTTAATGACATAGGTAGCATCTTTCATTAGAAATGTGGTAATGGAAGGGTTAATGACATAGGTAGCATCTTTCATTAGAAATGTGGTAATGGAAGGGTTAATGACATAGGTAGCATCTTTCATTAGAAATGTGGTAATGGAAGGGTTAATGACATAGGTAGCATCTTTCATTAGAAATGTGTTAATGGAAGGGTTAATGATATAGGTAGCATCTTTCATTAGAAATGTGGTAATGGAAGGATTAATGACATAGGTAGCATCTTTTATTAGAAATGTGGTAATGGAAGGGTTAATGACATAGGTAGCATCTTTCATTAGAAATGTGGTAATGGAAGGGTTAATGACATAGGTAGCATCTTTCATTAGAAATGTGGTAATGGAAGGATTAATGACATAGGTAGCATCTTTTATTAGAAATGTGGTAATGGAAGGGTTAATGACATAGGTAGCATCTTTCATTAGAAATATGGTAATGGGAGGGTTAATGACATAGGTAGCATCTTTCATTAGAAATGTGGTAATGGAAGGGTTAATGACATAGGTAGCATCTTTCATTAGAAATGTGGTAATGGAAGAGTTAATGACATAGGTAGCATCTTTCATTAGAAATGTGGTAATGGAAGAGTTAATGACATAGGTAGCATCTTTCATTAGAAATGTGGTAATGGAAGGGTTAATGACATAGGTAGCATCTTTCATTAGAAATGTGGTAATGGAAGAGTTAATGACATAGGTAGCATCTTTCATTAGAAATATGGTAATGGAAGGGTTAATGACATAGATAGCATCTTTCATTAGAAATGTGGTAATGGAAGGATTAATGACATAG
>OZ024746.1:15014007-15044007 GCA_964016885.1 Eledone cirrhosa | reverse complement strand
ATATATATATATATATATATATATATATATATATCATCATCATTTTATGTCCGTTTTTTCCTGCTTGCAAAAGTGGGACGGGTTCTATTCAGCACAACATCTCTCCACTTGTCACGGTCCTTTGTCATCTCCACCGTGAGCTTCAGCAATCTGCTCTCACCACCTCCACCCATGTTTTTCATGGTCTTCCTCTACTACGTCTTCAACTGGCCTTTCTTGGCACTTCTTCACCCATCGGTCATCCTCCATGCGCATCACATGTCCATACCATCGCATCTCCTCTCCCGCACACTACAATTTATCCCTCTCAGACACAGTATCTCTCTCAACACATCCATGCTCAGTCGTTCACGCACATAGACATTGCACATCCAATGGAGCATGCTTGCCTCATTACTCTCCAGCCATCACCCATGTCTCACT
This sequence comes from Eledone cirrhosa, assembly GCA_964016885.1. NCBI lineage: Eukaryota > Metazoa > Mollusca > Cephalopoda > Octopoda > Eledonidae > Eledone > Eledone cirrhosa. Next base: position 15,043,584 of record OZ024746.1, on the reverse strand, counting down.
ACCATGCAGCATCGCGCACTTCACACAGGCATCATATAACCGGCATTTTGTACGCAAGGCATCGTATAACCAGCCTTTCGTACGCATCATATATATATATATATATATATATCTATATATATATATATATCAAAGTCAGTGTTGCAGCATATATAAAAACATATATATATATATAGCACCCAGATGGAAAAAAGCACCCAGCACTCACTGTAAATGAGGTTTGTGTTAGGAAGGGCATCCAGCTGTAGAAATCAAGCCAGAATCAGTTCCCGTATGAGCAAGGCATGGTCAGCCAACCGGACACTGCCCACAACTAGACAACCCGTCTAACCCATTATAGCGTGGAAGAATGAACATAAAACGGTGATGATGATATAGAATTGTTTCTGCTTTTTGGCACAAGGCCAGCAAATACCCAGTGCATTACTGGTACTTTATTTTATCGACCCCGTAAGGATGAAAGGCAAAGTTAACCTCGGCAGGATTTGAACTCAGACCGCAAAGGGACGTAACTATGCTGCAAAGTATGGCATCCGACCCTCTACCGATACTGCCAATCCAGCTCCCTTTAACAAACTTTATATTTTATATATATATATATCACACACTTACACCTCTCCAAGACAATGTCACTGGACCGAGATCTTTGGCGGCACTCAGTAATAGAGAAGACCCGCCTTACCTAAATACAAAGTAAAACCTACTACAGTCAGTAGGCATCTCTAACAAAATACACCCCCGTCCCACCACCCCCACCCCATCCACGCCGCCCCTTTCAATGTAAAGTTATGTTTGGTGCCACAACATCCAGGCCGAAACAAATGAGATCGTGTAGGTGTCACGACAAAAAAACACACAGTCCACGCTGTAATGTGGCCGTGTAGGTAACATGGTAAAAACCTCCCAGCCCTACACTGTAAATGTGGTTGGTGTTAGGAAGGGCATCCAACTGTAGAAAACCCGCCAGACAGTCCTATGCGAGCAAGACAACCACTCTTGCCTCAAGTGGGAAAACTCCCGTCCAAACCCATGCGTGGAACACGGACGTTAAACGATGATGATGATGATGATATATATATATATATATATATATATAATATTTAAAGTTTGTACATAAGCTGCAACACTGACTTCGATTCTAGTTAATCTATTTACACTCTCCGCACGACAGGCGCCTTAACTCTGGAATACAACCCACACAAGACAGACATTGTAATGGCAGAGTGTGCTTCAAATGGCGTATCACCTGTAATTGTAGCTACACACCTATACACATATCTAAAGTTATATATATATATATATATATATATATATATATATATATACACACATAGTGGGTAACTGAGACTGCACTATTGCATACAAATAATATACACATATCTAATATGTAGGCATGTAAATATGCCAGAAAATTCGAATTTCCCTGTATATTGAAAAAATATGTAACATCTTTAGTCGATTTTTGAACCTCATTGGGCCCATATCAGAGGGTGTGTATATCATCCAATAAACCATAAGGAAACATGTATTTTGATGGGCTTATATACCCATTCACCCTTATTCTGAAACGAACGTACTAATTTGCATATAATATATTAATATATATGTTAACTATCAACATTATACAGAGAGAGAGAGATAGACAGGCAAATAGATAGACAGACAGACAGACATATATATATATAGAGAGAGAGGGGAGATACAGCAAGAGAGTGCATGTTATAGTGAAAGAGATAAGAATATATGGTGTGTGTTTATGTATATATATATATACACACACACACACACACACAGTCCAACCCAAACCAACATCGAGAAGCAGGTATAAAAAATGCAGATGATAGCTATAAGTGTGTGTGTGTGTGTGTGTGTGTGTGTGTGTGTGTGTGTGTGTGTGTGTGTGTATATATAAGAGAGCGAGAGCGAAGGGAGAAGAGAAAAGGAGAAAAAGAGAAAGAATTATTTAAGAGGAAATGTCCTTTTAATATTACCTTAAACAACAAACACTTTGTTTATTCTAGTTGTTGTTCAGGCTATCTTTCCTCCATACATTTCTATCCCCAACCTCACCTAATAATACCGTCTGCAACATTCTTTAACCCTTTCCTTACCATATTTCTAATGAAAGACACTACCTATGATTTTCAATAACTTTGAAAATAATCAAGAATTTGAAGGGATTTTGTATTATAACCAACTTTCTCACTATTAAGCTGGTATTTAGAACATAACTTAACAAAGGTCCTTAAATAAAATTATGATGGCAGGTTACACATTAATAACTCATTAATAACCCTTTAATTACAATATTTCTAATGAAAGACACTGGCTATGATTTTCAAATGATTTTGAAAATAATCAAAAATGTTGAGGGATTTAGTAATACGACAGAACATAACTTAAAGTCTTTACATAAATTATGATGGAAGATGTTTAGTTAAATATACTTTAAAATAAACCACTTTGTATCACAGAACCAAGAACAATATATATTTTATGTTTTTTTATATTAATTTAGAATATTTTTCAAACATGCAAAAATCCGTTTTTAGTGAGTCAGTGTATACAGGATTTCCAGTTCAACTGTAAACAACAACAATAACAATAACAACCACTGTTAAGCAATGACTTAGAATAGAAAGAGCAATACACGCCCACACTCTTATTTATGCCTCACCCCATTGATGGGGGGAGGGGGAGCCTCAGGGTGACAGTTAACCTCAGGCAGTAGATCTAGGCTGATTGCTTACAACAGAGTGGAGACGCTTTTAACCATTTCATTACCATATTTCTAATATAAGACATTGCCTATCATTCTCAAATAATGAAGAATTTAGGGAATATAATTAAACCTATGTTAACAAAGGCCTTTACATAAAATTATGATGGAATGGTTTTAGATAAATATAAACACTTTATCGGTTTTGTTACCATATGTCTAATGAAAGACAGCCTATGATCTTCAAATCCTTTGGAAAATAATCAAGAATTTGGAGATATTTAATAATATGACTAACTTCCTCATTATAAAGTTGGTGATTGGAACATAATTTAACAAACGTTCTTACATAAAATTTTGGTGCAATGTTTTTAGATAAATATAAACATTTCATTGAAGGCAGAGTCATTAGAACTTTGGATAGAATGTTTTGCAGTATTCATTTATACTCTCTGCTCTCTGAGTTCAAATCCCACCAAGGTCAACTTTGACTTTCATCCTTTCAAAGTTGATAAAAAAAGTAAAATCAAGTATTGGAGTCGGTTCTTCCTCTCTATCTCTCTCTCACTTCCATTCTCTCACACTCTCTATCTCACTTCCATTCTCTCACACTCTCTATCTCTTTCTCACTTCCATTCTCTCACACTCTCTATCTCACTTCCATTCTCTCACACTCTCTATCTCTCTCTCACTTCCATTCTCCCACACTCTCTCTCTCACTTCCATTCTCTCACACTCTCTCTCTCTCTCTCACTTCCATTCTCCCAATCTTTCTATCCTTTTCTGGATGAAATCTGTGGTGTTAAGGACCTAGAGATGGATGGGCTCTGTCAGGTTTAAAAAGAAACCCTAGAAACTCTGTATGTTAATATGGTGCCCCTATAACTCACTCATGAGTTATGCGACCATACATGCATGTATAGATGCATGTATAAACATTTCATTACCATATTTCTAATGAAAGACACTGTCTATTGTTTTCAAATAATTTTGAAGATAATCTATAATTTGTAGATAGTTATGTAACTAGGTTGGTATTTGAAATATAACTTAAAAAGTTCTTATATAAAACTATAATGTAAAGTTTTTAAATAAATATAAACAGCATAGTATCACAGAACCAGGTGTGGTTAGTTTCAAAAGTGTTAAAATCAGCCAAGGGTACCTGTTGGTGATATCAACATTTTTTATAACTCTATTTCAATTAACTAATGAAGAATTTTAAGGGATTTACAAAAATTATTAACGATTGTTTGTTTTTGTTTTGAACCTTTATTTGTTTCACATTTGAAAAGAGGGTACTAACCCTGAAATATTATGTTGAAATATACTGGATAAAACATTACTTTGTTTGTCATCCTTTGCCCTTTATCTATTTCTACCACATTGTACTGGCTTTCTGAAACTTAGTCATTTATTACATATCTAACAATACTTCATATTAACTATACTACTTTATTAATTACATCATTACTAAAAAGTAATATGGCTTTCATATAAAATTAAGTTGGAATATTTTAATTTAAATAGGAACCCTTTAACCCTTTAGTATTTACATTACTCTATATTTACTATTATATTTTCATGGTAAAAGCTTTACTTCACATAATTATCTCACATAATATCGAATCTATGAGATGTTGATATTATTTATTTTGAGAACAATACTTTAACATTGGTATAAGCAGCTGGTTACAGCTGGTTTGAACAGAAAGAGGTGAGAAAATTCTGGCCAGATACAGCCAGTTTAAATTCTAAAGGGTTAAAATGGTCGATTTTGTTTTATAAAACCAGAGCCAGTTTTGGCCAGGTTGTTATCAAAAGGGTTAAACTAGGCAACATGTTAAGTCTACCACCTAAGAACTAGTGCAGTCGTATCTTAAATGGACTTTCACACAGTTTTTGTTAACCAAACTTCTCAGCACAGCTGTGACCAACTCAAGGTTACAATAGAAGATACATGACTTAGTTGCAACACAGCTGTACTTTGTTAACTTAACATCCTTTACTCCATAAAACACTGTTTGCAAGACACTAACCCTATAGCATTTAAACTGGCCATATCTGGCCAGAATTCTCTCACCTCTTTCTGTTCAAACTGGCCATAACCAGCTGCTCATCCAACATTAAGGTATTGTTCTCAAAATAAATGATATCAACATCTCATAGATTCGATATATGTGAGATAATTATGAATACACAATAGTATATATAGAGTAATGTAAATGGTAAAGGGTTAAAGTCTTTACTCTAATACTGCATGAAACCACATGAGCAAAACAGTAAAATGACTGCATAACAAAGAATTTAAATTTTTATTGTAATATAGCATGTAACCACATTAACAAAACAACCCCATGACTAAATCATATAAGGATTTAAGCTTTTACTCTAATACTGCAAATTTCTACAACAATCTGTCAACAAAGCCCATTTTTGTAGATATTTTCTGCTAAATTATTACTGGATGTTAAAAATTAATCTCTTTATATAACTTACATACAATCACTCTAAATATATAAACCATAATGTTATATTGACAAAAGGTCCTGCTATTAATATGTTTGACCAATCCTAGATTTCTCATAATTCAACAACTTCCCTTAGATACTATTTATAAATATCTGTTCTCAGTCTCACTATTACACATCACGCTAATAATTAACCTGCCACCTCTTTCTATACACAGACACACAAATATATATATATATTTAAATCAAACCAAGAGATGACACATCAAATCATTTTATTAACATCTATAGTATATATATATATATATATATATTATTATTTATATATAATCTATAGTGTGTGTGTGTGTATATATATATATTTATATGTGCATATACATACATATATAATAATAATGAAATTATTGTGTAAAGTGCTCAGGTGCACTACAACTCGTCAATATAGTACATAGAATAATACACAAATGCCAGGGAAGTACATGTTTGTATGTGTTAGCTGTAGTGTTGGCGGATCTCGGGAAGCATGGAGGCCTTAAAGGATGCAGTGTCTCGACAGCTAACAACTGATGCAGGTAGTTTGTTCCATGCTTCAGCAACTCTGAGCGTGAAAAAATGTTTCCGAAAGTCATGGGAACTGTGCTGTTTTCTTACTTTGTGGGCATGTCCACATGTGTTAGACACATGGAAATCGAAAAGGCACTCAGGGTTGTTGTTGGCAACATGGTTAACAATTTTGTGGGTGTTTACCAAGTCAGTTGCCAGGCGTCGGAGCTTCAATGAATCCATGCCCAGGGAAGCAAGGCGCTCAGAGTATGGTAGATGCCTGATGGAGGGTATTCGCTTGGTTGCACGTCTCTGAACAGTTTCCAGGCAGTCAATGTCCTGAGCAAGATAGGGGTTCCAGACTGGTGATGCAAATTCTAAGTGCGGTCGCACCATAGCTGTATACAGCCTTAAATAGATATCTGGAGAGCGGCTGACAAAGGTCTTGCTGAGTGATGCTAAGACACCCTCGGCCCTCTTGACAATTTTAGAGACGTGCCTCGTCCAACGCAAATCGCTGCTGACCGTAATGCCCAGGTCACGTTCACAGGAAGACGTATAGAGAGAGGGAGAGAGATACACCATCATCATCCTTATTTAACAACCTTTTCCCTGCTAGTATGGGTTGGATGGGTCATCACAGACAATGTCATTAGTTAGTCAAAGCTAGTGACCTTTCAGTGGGACCAAGGCCATCCATCTTGCTTGAATATGTTCCCACACTCTACAGAGTTCATTATACATATTATCATGGTACCAGTAATAAAGAGAGCATTGTGACTTTGGCACAGCTGAAGGAATCTCTCTACCCTTTATTTAACAGGGTTTTTTATGGGTGGATACCTTTCCTATCACCAACCACTTTACAGTGTGTACTGGTTGCCTTTATCATGTAGATCACCAACAGTAGTGAGGTTTGGCAATCTTTCTATGGTTGGATACCCTTCCTATTACCAACCACTTTAGAGCGTATACTGGTTTATCCTGTATAACACCAACAGTAGTGAAGTTGTCATGCCCTTGATACAATTGAAGGGGCTTCCCAAACTTTTGCCCTGTAAAAATTATCCTTGGTTCAAGTCAAAGAAAAGAAATATTTTCACTTTGAATTTCAGTCAAATGATATTAAAACAAATTCTTCCCAAATACTTTCAAAAGTCTAAAGTCTGTCTTAAGTCCAGAGGCTCATCAGGTCAGCACTTATCTCAGTTTTGTGGCCCTACGCGAGTACAAGACAACCACCCCACCCCACCCCACACCACCACCATCCCCAGACAGGACACCAGTCTATTGCAGGGTTAAACCTAATTTTCAGCTGAGTATTCTGGAGCAGCATGAAATGAAGTGCTTTGCTCAAGAACACAACACACAACCCAGTCCAGGAATCGAACAAATGACATTATGATTGTAAGTCTAACACCCTTACCACTAGGCCACGCGCCTTCACCCAAAATACTTTTGGAAAAGTTTAATAAATAAGCTAAGCCACTGAACAAACATTTTTACAGCTGTGTTGCACTCAGAAAAATATTTGATAAACAGTAAATTATTAATAATTGTTAAGATTTCCAACATAATATTTGGAAGGGAGAAGAAAGAAAAAGAAGAAAGCAGTTAGAAGAAAAAATATTATATTTAAACATATTGATGTGTTATTTTTTTTATTTTGTGTGTGTGTATGTCTGTGTCTCAGTATGTATGTATGTGTGTGTGTGTGTATGTATGTGTTTTATATATATACATGTATGTGTATCTCTGTATATATGTATGTGTGTATGTATATTTGTGTATGTATGTATGTGTGTATGCATTTATGTGTTTGTGTGTGTATGTCTCAGCATGTATATATGTATGTGTGTGTATATATGTATGTATGTATGTATGCATGTGTTTATGTATGTGTATGTGTGTGCATGTATGTGTATCTCTGTATATAATGTATGTGTCTCTGTGTGTATATATATATGTATGTGTGTCTGTGTATATATGTATGTGTAACCAACATCTGGTCATAGTTAAAAGCAAGTTTCAGTATAAGGAAACACTTGCCTATTTATTTTCATTCTGCAGAATATCAAGGAGGGGGGGGGGGGATAATGGATGTTGATGATGATGTTGGTGATAATGATGTTGGTGGTGGTGATGGTGATGGTGTTGGTGATGTTGGTGGTGATGATGGTGGTGATGGCAGTGATGGTGTTGGTGATGATGGTGTTGGTGATGATGGTGTTGGTGATGATGGTGTTGGTGATGATGGTGTTGGTGGTGATGATGATGATGTTGGTGATGATGGTGGTGGTGATGGTGTTGGTGGTGGTGGTGGTGGTGGTGGTGATGGTGTTGGTGATGGTGTTGGTGATGTTGGTGGTGATGATGGTGGTGATGGCAGTGATGGTGTTGGTGATGATGTTGGCGGTGATGATGTTGGCGGTGATGGTGTTGGCGGTGATGGTGTTGGCGGTGATGGTGTTGGCGGTGATGGTGTTGGCGGTGATGGTGTTGGCGGTGATGGTGTTGGCGGTGATGGTGTTGGCGGTGATGGTGTTGGCGGTGATGGTGTTGGCGATGATGGTGATGGCAATGATGGTGGTTATGATGGCAATGATGGTGGTTATGATGGCAATGATGGTGGTTATGATGGTGTTGGTGATGATGGTGTTGGTGATGATGGTGTTGGTGATGATGGTGTTGGCGGTGATGGTGTTGGTGATGTTGGTGATGATGATGATGGTGTTGGTGATGTTGGTGTTGGTGATGATGGTGTTGGTGATGTTGGTGTTGATGGTGGCAATGAGAATGATGATGATGTTAGTTGTAATGATGATAAAGATGGAGTTGGTGATGATGATGATGGTTGCAGTAATGATGGTGATGATGATAGTAGTGGTGACAATGACAATGTTGGTGTTGACAGTAGCAGGGGTGTCATTTTGATTAAGATAGTGGTGGTGGTTGTGGTGGTGGTGGTGGTGGTGGTGGTAATAGTGGTGGTGGTGGTGGTGGTGGTGGTAATAGTGGTGGTGGTGGTGGTGGTAGTAGTGATGGTTATAGTGGTGAAGGTGATAATAATGATGATGGTGGTGTATTGATGATGATGATGGTGGTGTTGATGGTACTGACGGTGTTGTTAATACTGATGATGTGGCACCAACAATGATAGTGGCGTGTTAATGGTACAGGTGATGACAGAGACGATAATGGTGTGAATGAGTGTGTTTATTTTAAAGTATTTATATTTATCTGTAAACCTTCCTTCATAATTTTATGTAAAAACGTTTCTTAACACAGGCTCAAGGCTAGAAATTTGAGGGAGGGGAACGTAAATTAACCCTTTAGCATTTAAACCAGCCGTATCCAGCTAGAATTCTCTCACCTCTTTCTGTTCAAACCATATGAAACCAGCCGCTCATTCTTATGTTAAGGTATTGTTTCAAAATAAATAATATCAAAATCTCATAGATTCGATATTATGTGAGATAATTATGTATGGGAAAGCCTTTATCACAAAAATACAATAGTAAATGCTAAAGGGTTAATTCAATTCAGAAGGATAAATAGTACAATTGACCTTGGCAGTATTTGAACTGAGAATGTAAAGAGCCAAAACTAAATACTACAAAGCAGTTTGCCCAATGCTGTACCAAGTCTGTCAATCCATTAACCCCCAAATTATGGTTTCTGATTTAGGCACAAGGCTAACAATATTAAGGGAGGGGAAGTCAATTAAATTGAACCTGGAAGGATGAAAAGCAAAGCTAACCTCAGCAGCATTGGTTTCTCCTCACCCTGAGTGGATAAATATGTCGCCATTGCCCAAAATAATTTTTAAAAAGTTAGCCATATTACTAAATCCCCCTAAAAACCTAATTATTTTCAAAATTATTTGGAAATGATAATAATAATGATTTCTACTATAGGCACAAGGCCAGCAATTTTGGGGGAGGGGAAAGCCGATTAAACCGACCCCAGTGCATTACTGGTACTTTATTTTGTCAACCCTGTAAGGATGAAAAGCAAAGCTAACCTCAGCAGGATTTGAACTCAGATCATAAAGGGACGTAACTGTTTGGTGCAAAGCATGGCGTCCAACACTCTACCAATTACTAGCAGTGTCTTTCATTAGAACTATGGTGAAGAAAGAGTTAAAATGTGTTTGTTTTTACAGCATACATTTTATTTAATCCAATAGAAACGTAAATAAACGAACTGTTGGAGTGATGTTTTGTCTGTGTTGTAGTGACAGACAAGTGAATAGTTCTGGGACCAGACTTCTGTCATAACAACAACAACACAGCTGCACCCACTAATTAGCAGTACTAACGAACTAACTACAATGTTAATTAATGTTAAAACTAACTTGGTATGGCATGGATGGTTAATAGCAGAGTAATTTCTCAAAATACTTGTTAGTTGGCTTTATTTCACACATCATCATTATACACACACATATATATATATATCATCATCATCAGGTTTAGTGTCCGTGTTCCACGCTTGCATGGGTTTGGACGGGGGTTTTCCCACTTGAGGCAAGAGTGGTTGTCTTGCTCGCATAGGACTGTCTGGCGGGTTTTCTACAGTTGGATGCCCTTCCTAACACCAACCACATTTACAGTGTGGGGCTGGGAGGTTTTTACCGTGTTGCCTACACGGCCACATTACAGCGTGGACTGTCTGGCGGGTTTTCTACAGCTGGATGCCCTTCCTAACACCAACCACATTTACAGTGTGGGGCTGGGAGGTTTTTGCCGTGTTGCCTACACGGCCACATTTACAGCGTGGACTGTGTGTTTTTTGTCGTGACACCTACACGATCTCATTTGTTTCGGCCTGGATGTTGTGGGACCAACATAACTTTACATTGAAAGGGGCGGTGTGGGTGGGGTGGAGGTGGTGGGACGGGGGTGTGTTTTGATAGAGATGCCTACTGACTGTAGTAGGTTTTTACTTTGTATTTAAGTAAGGCGGGTCTTCTCTATTACTGAGTACCGCCAAAGGTCTCGGTCCAGTGACATTGTCTTGGAGAGGTGTAAACGTGTGAGGTCGGAATTTATCAGCTCGTCCCATGTTTTTCTGGGTCTGCCTACTCCGTGGCTACCGTCTATCTTTATTGCCCTGCACTTTGTTATACAGCTGTCGTCTTTCATGCGCATCACGTGACCGTACCAACGTAGCCTTCTTTCGAGTAAACAACATCTGATCCCTCTTATTTCTAATTTTTTCCTTAGTTCGTTTATGCTTTGCCATTCACGTATATTACTATTGCACATCCAGCGGAGCATGCAAGCTTCGTTCCTCTCTAGTCTGCGTATATCCTCTGCACACAATGCCCAGGTCTCACTGCCATGCAGCATTGCTGTTCGTATGCAGGCATCGTATAACCTGCCTTTCATTTTTAGGGAGAACCCTCTAGCGGCTAATAGTGGTATAAGCTCTCTGAACTTTTTCCATCCAGTTCTGACTCTAGCTACTGTACTTTCAGAGCACCCTCCCCCACTGCTGATTTTGTCACCCAGATAACGGAAGCTGTCCACTATTTCTATAGAACCCTCTGCGCAGTTGAAGGAGCTAGTATTTTGTGGGCACTTGCTGCTACTTATTGCACCAGAGCACCGGCCACATGTAAAATCTATGTTCTTAGTTAGCTTACCTGTGATCCCACTACATCTTTTATGCACCCATACTTTGCATTTGGGACATAAAATGGAGTTTCTACCTACGCCTTTCCTACACACTGAGCATGGCCATTTCCCAGATGGGACCGCCGCCTTATTTTCTTTCCTACAAACTAGAACTTTAGTCTTAGCCAGGTTAATTTTAAGGCCTTTTGATTCTAGGCCGTGCTTCCATGTTTGGAATTTCTTCTCTAGTTCGGTCATTGATTCAGCTATGAGCGTTAGATCATCTGCGTATAGGAGTTCCCATGGGCAGCCGGTCTTGAACTCCTCTGTTATAGCCTGAAGGGCAATAATAAATAGTAGGGGGCTAAGAACAGAGCCCTGATGGACACCAACTTTTACGCTAAACTCTTCACTATATTCGTTGTTAATTCTGACCTTACTGACTGTTTCTTTATACATGGCTTGTATAGCTCTCACAAGCCATTCGTCGACACCTAGTTTTCTAAGAGACCACCAGATAATGGACCGGGGGACTCTGTCGAAGGCTTTCTCCAAGTTGACGAAAGCTAAGTATAGGGGTTTACTTTTAGCTAGGTACTTCTCCTGTAGTTGTCGTACAATGAAAAGAGCGTCTGTGGTACTTTTGCCTGACACAAACCCGAACTGCATTTCATCTAGATCAATTCTCTCTCAGATTAGTTGCACTATTACTTTTTCCGTGACCTTCATGACCTGGTCGATTAATTTAATGCCTCTATAGTTACTCCTATCTAGGGCATCTCCTTTTCCCTTATAGCAGTTAACGATGATGCTGCTACGCCAGTCCTTTGGAACAACCCCATTCTGTACGACTTGGTTAACTATCTGGGTGACCATGGTGTGTCCCACCGAACCAGATGCCTTCAGCATCTCAGCAACTATTTCCGAAGGCCCAGCCGCCTTACCCGTCTTCATATCTTTGATTGCCTTACTTATTATACTACCATCAACTAACACTGCTGGTCCCTCTATTGGATCGATCTGGGGGAGACTGTCTTTCTCCCATTTGTTCTCCTCATTTAGAAGCCTTTCGTAGTGACACTTCCAAGCTACCTTCTTATCAGCGTCGGTGATGGCAAGTATGCCATATATATATATATATATATATAATAATAATAATAATAATGAAATATTGTGTACAGTGCTCAGGTGCACTACAACTCATCAAAGGTGCATGTACAGTACATAGAATAATGTACAAATGTCAGGAAAATGAACAGTGTATGAGTCATGATATAATAATAATAATAATAATAATAATGAAATATTGTGTACAGTGCCCAGGTGCACCACAACTCATCAAAAAGTGCATGTACAGTACGTAGGGCAATGCACAAACATCAGTAAAATGAACAGTGCACGAGTCATGATACACACGTGTGCATGTGTATGGAAGGGGTACATCAGGTGTAGTTTTGGCGTATTTCGGGAAGCATGAGTGTCTTAAAGGATGCAGTGTCTCGGCAGCTAACAACTGACGCAGGCAGTTTGTTCCATGTTTCAGCAACTCTGAGCGTGAAAAAATGTCTACGAAAGTCATGGGAGCTGTGCTGTTTTCTGATTTTGTAGGCATGTCCACGTGTGTTAGACACATGGAGATCAAAAAGGTGCTCAGGGTTGCAATTGGCGAGATGGTTAATAACTTTGTGGGTATTCACCAAGTCCATTGTCAGACATCGGAGCTTCAATGAATCCTCCTGGATTTTTCCTTCCAAAATGCATGGTGGTACACTTGTCCACAGCCAGCCTCAGTTGCCAGTCTGTGGGTGCGTGTATGTGAAAATATATACAACATGCTTCTGTATAATAAATATATCAGAGTCTCACTATAATATGTCATCATCATTATCGTTTAACATCCTGTTATGAGACAAGTCAGGTCTGGAGACAACATCTTCCTTATAAGGATTTGTATTTTGGCTTGGTTTCTATGGCTGGATGCTCTTCCTGACACCAACCACTTTACAGAGTGGACTGAATGCTTTTTATCGTGGCACCGAAATGACCACTTTACAAGGAGTACTAGGTGTATTTTGTCATGTCATCAGCACAACCACCTTACAGAGTGGACTGGATGCTTTTTCTCGTGTCACCAACACACATATATATGTGTGTGTGTGTGTGTGTGTGTGTGTGTGTGTGTGTGTGTGTGTGTGTGTGTGTGTGTGTGTGCATGTGTGTATGCTCTTGACTAATCTACGAGGTCAGTGCCTCTGCTTGAGTACTGACCTGGTCTGATGATGTAATGTATATAACCATCAATTTTTTTTTCAACAATTGACAAAATCCAAGACCTTATTCGCTTACTGAGAGGGGTGGATTATGCCAAATAAACCAAGGAAACAACATTTCCATTGCTGACACTATCTACCTGTCGCAACTCCTGGTAGAAGGAGCAACGTGAAATAAAGTGTCTTGCTCAAGGACATATGGTATCACCTGGTCTGGGAATTAAACTCGCAACCTCACTATTGAGAATCCAACTCTGTAATGTTCTTGTATCTATACAAAGGGTAAATCATGGCTGACCTAGGGCTAAACAACAATGATAATATACACAGTCTCTTACTGTGCTACATGTTACAGACCTGAAGGACATTTATAAGTTGCTCCAATGACAAATTCTCCACTTCCTCAACAACATGGATTTTTTCCAAACTTATTGCACCTTTCTTGGCCCCTCTTTTCTGTAAGTAGGAAAAAGAAAACAAAAATTAATAATAATAATAATAATAATGATTTCTGATTTAGGCACAAGGCCAACAATTTTGGAGGAGAGGAAAGTTGATTAAATCGACCCCAGTGTGTCACTGGTACTTTATTTTATTGATCTTGTAAAGATGAAAGGCAAAGCTAATCTCAGCATGATTCAAATTCAGACAGTAAGGGGCCGTGATTATTTTTGTGGCTTATCAATGTATGCAGTCAGTTTCTTTGACTTAGTTGTCGAGAAGACATTCAGCAAGAAACTGGCAAAGCTCCCCAATAGCACAGCCAGGTCAGGGAATTCTGGAAGTTATCAATGGACCCTGGGTTGAAAGTCCTCCAGAAAAGTGTGGTTAGATGACTTTTGTCAACATCCAGGGTTTCCCCAAGAACGTTGTCGTTTTTATCAGCCACTAACCCTCTATAGAATGCTAAGGTGGTGTTTCCACAGATCCCACTGCCTGATTGGGTGAGAGCTGTGAGCACTTGAAGATATTTCAATTTCCAATTGCTCGCTTTCAGTCGTTACTTGACCCAGGACTGCAACTCTAATAATTGTTTCTACTTTTGGCACAAGGCCAGCAATTATCCCAGTGCATAACTGGTACTTTATTTTATCGACCCCGTAAGGATGAAAGGCGAAGTTAACCTCGGCGGGATTTGAACTCAGATCATAAAGGACCATAACTCTATGCTGCAAAGCATGACGTCTGACCTGCTTTGCAACATAGAGTTACTCATCTCTAATAATAATAATATATATATAAATAAAGTGAAGAGGATCTCTCAGTTCTGGTCTGTTGTTGTAAGTACAAGTATAGGTCTATACATGTACACTACATGTATAGACCTATAACCCATAGATAAACTATATTTAACAGTGGTTAGTAAAATATTTAATGAACAGTTTGTAATGGAGCCTATATTTCAGACATGGCCTGCGCCTTTTACTTACTTTGAGGGACCTATAATTTACATAAGGCCCAGGTCTATTACCAGCTCTAGAGGGACCTATATTTTACAACAGGCCCATGCTTATTACCTGCTGGTGTCTGAGGAGTTATTTTATATCACATCTGGCCCTTTTACCAACTTTACACAGACAGGGTAGATGGTTGAAATAAGGAAAGACAACATGCTATTAAAGTTTGGAGAATCTGTTTGTTTCCACATCCACTAATTAATTCTCTAATTAGTTCTCGTCTATTTTGACAACAATTAAATTACAGTGTTAAAATACAACATCAACATCTCTAAAACGTGGTCACTCCATCTTCAAGTCAATTATACCATCATTAGTACCACCAACAAACAAATCTGATTATCATTGATAGTGACGATGGTGGTGGTGGTGGTGATGGTGGTGGTGGTGGTTGTGGTGGTGGTGGTAGTGGTTGGGTGATGTTGTGGTAGTGGTGGCCATGATTGGAGTGTCTTTGATCTCAGGTCTGTTGGTTCAAGATTGATGTGGGGCTTTGATCTAAGGTCTGTGGGATCAAGATGTCCTGGGGCTTTAATCTTAGGTTTGTTGGATCAAGGCTGACCTAGGGCTTTGATCTTAGGTCTGTTGGATCACGGCTGATCTGGGGCTTTAATCTTAGATCTGTGGGATCAAGGCTGGCCTGAGACTTAGACCTTAGGTCTGTGGGATCAAGGCTGACCTGGAAATTTGATCTTAGATCTGTTGGATCAGTGTTCACCTGGGCTATATCTTCCTCCTGTAGCAAGTAATTAGAATGAGAGGCCCCAATCCCCACCCCATCACATAATTAGAATATGAGGCCTCTCAACCCCCTCCTCTTCTCTCTATCAAGTAATTAATAGAGGGTCATGCTACTTGTGTGTTAAAATGTCATGTAAGGTTAATAAGTGTTCAGTTAGAAAGTGTGACCTTCCTAATGTGAGGGGTGGTGGGTGGAAAGACATTCATTAGCACCCCACCAACACTACCCTTAACATAATATATACCATTACTACCACTACCACCACTACTGTTGCTACCAATACTACCACCATTATTACCACTACTTCCATTACTACCACTGTTGCTACTATTACTACCACTAATACTGTTGCTACCAATACTACCACCATTACTACCACTACCACTGTTACTACTAATACTATCACCATTACTACCACTACCACTGTTGCTACCAATACTATCACCATTACTACCACTACCACTGTTGCTACCAATACTACCACCATTACTACCACTACCACCATTACTACCACTACCACTGTTGCTACCAATACTATCACCATTACTACCACTACCACTGTTGCTACCAATACTACCACCATTACTACCACTACCACCACTGTTGCTACCAATACTACCACTATTACTACCACTACCTCCATTACTACCACTACCACCATTACTACCACTACCACCACTACCACCATTACCACCACTACCACCATTACTACCACTACCACCAATACTACCACTACCACCATTACCAATACTACCACCATTACTACCACTACCACCATTACTACCACTACCACCACTACCACCACTACCACCATTACCACCACTACCACCATTACTACCACCATTACTACCACTACCACCATTACTACCACTACCACCAATACTACCACTACCACCATTACTACCACTACCACCATTACTACCACTACCACCATTACTACCACTACCACCACTACCACCACTACCACCATTACCACCACTACCACCATTACCACCACTACCACCATTACTACCACTACCACCATTACTACCACTACCACCACTACCACCACTACCACCATTACCACCACTACCACCATTACTACCACTACCACCATTACTACCACTACCACCACTACCACCACTACCACCATTACCACCACTACCACCATTACTACCACTACCACCATTACTACCACTACCACCAATACTACCACTACCACCATTACCAATACTACCACCATTACTACCACTACCACCAATACTACCACTACCACCATTACCAATACTACCACCATTACTACCACTACCACCATTACTACCACTACCACCACTACCACCACTACCACCACTACCACCACCACTGTTGCTACTAATACTACCACCAATACTACCACTACCACCATTACTACCACTACCACCACCACTGTTGCTACCAATACTACCACCAATACTACCACTACCACCAATACTACCACTACCACCAATACCACCATTACCACCACTACCACCAATACCACCACTACCACCACCACTGTTGCTACCAATACTACCACCAATACTACCACTACCACCACTACCACCATTACTACCACTACCACCACTACCACCACTACCACCACCACCACCACTACCACCAATACCACCATTACCACCACTACCACCATTACTACCACTACCACCAATACCACCAATACTACCACTACCACCATTACTACCACTACCACCACCACTGTTGCTACCAATACTACCACCAATACTACCACTACCACCAATACTACCACTACCACCATTACTACCACTACCACCACCACTGTTGCTACCAATACTACCACCAATACTACCACTACCACCACTACCACCATTACTACCACTACCACCACTACCACCACTACCACCACCACCACCACTACCACCAATACCACCATTACCACCACTACCACCAATACTACCACTACCACCAATACCACCACTACCACCAATACTACCACTACCACCAATACCACCATTACCACCACTACCACCAATACTACCACTATCACCATTACTACCACTACCACCATTACTACCACTACCACCAATACCACCACTACTACCACTACCACTACCACCAATACCACCATTACCACCACTACCACCAATACTACCACTACCACCAATACCACCATTACCACCACTACCACCACCACTGTTGCTACCAATACTACCACCAATACTACCACTACCACCATTACTACCACTACCACCATTACTACCACTACCACCAATACCACCACTACTACCACTACCACTACCACCAATACCACCATTACCACCACTACCACCAATACCACCATTACCACCACTACCACCATTACTACCACTACCACCACTACCACCATTACCACCAATACCACCATTACTACCACTACCACCACCACTGTTGCTACCAATACTACCACCAATACTACCACTACCACCACTACTACCACTACCACCACTACCACCATTACTACCACTACCACCAATACTACCACTACCACCATTACTACCACTACCACCACTACCACCATTACCACCAATACCACCATTACCACCACTACCACCATTACTACCACTACCACCAATACCACCATTACCACCACTACCACCATTACTACCACTACCACCACCACTGTTGCTACCAATACTACCACCAATACTACCACTACCACCACTACTACCACTACCACCACTACCACCATTACTACCACTACCACCACTACCACCATTACCACCACTACCACCAATACTACCACTACCACCATTACTACCACTACCACCACTACCACCATTACCACCACTACCACCATTACCACCACTACCACCACTACCACCATTACCACCAATACCACCATTACCAACAACACCACCATTACCACCACTACCACCAATACCACCAATACCACCACTACCACCACTACCACCACTACCACCATTACTACCACTACCACCATTACCAACAACACCACCATTACCACCACTACCACCAATACCACCAATACCACCACTACCACCACTACCACCATTACCACCACTACTACCACCATTACTACCACTACCACCACTACCACCATTACCACCACTACCACCACTACCACCACTACCACCATTACCACCACTACCACCACTACCACCATTACCACCACTACCACCATTACCACCACTACCACCACTACCACCATTACTACCACTACCACCATTACTACCACTACCACCATTACTACCACTACCACCACTACCACCATTACCACCACCACCACCACTACCACCATTACCACCACTACCACCACTACCACCATTACCACCACTACCACCATTACCACCACAACCACCACTACCACCATTACCACCACTACCACCATTACCACCACTACCACCAATACCACCACTACCACCACTACCACCATTACCACCACTACCACCATTACTACCACTACCACCAATACCACCACTACCACCACTACCACCATTACCACCACTACCACTACCACCATTACCACCACTACTACCACTACCACCAATACCACCACTACCACCACTACCACCATTACCACCACTACCACTACCACCACTACCACCACTACCACCACTACCACCATTACCACCACTACCACCATTACTACCATTACCAACAACACCACCTTCACCAGTCAATTCTCCAGGGTCACAAGTACTACAGACTTAAATGATAGTATTATGCAACACACATTCACACACACAATTACACACTCATACAGAGACACCACACATTATTCACACATTATTTATATATATATACACACACACACATACACACACACGTGTGTGATGTGTGTTGTCAGCAAATATATACAAATATATCATCACCACCACCACCAACACCATCAGCCTTAACACCATCACCATCACTCTCACTATCATCATTGACATCATCATACCAACACCATCATCATCATCACCATCACCATCGACACCATCACCATCACCATCACCACCATCATACGTCCACTTTCCCATGGTTGCAGGGATTGGATGGGCCTTATATGTCAGTGAGTATATATATGTTTGTGTGTATGTGTTTGTGTGTGTTTGTGTGTGTGTGTGTAAAGCTATAAAATAAACATGGACATAGTTTTATAAAATAAATGCCATATGTTTTAAATCGCAGTAGACTTTGATTATATATAGTGCAGACTGTGATAGACAGACAGATCTATAGACAGACAGACAGACAGAGACAGACAGACAGACAGACAGAGACAGACAGACAGACAAACTGACTGACAGACTGACAGACAGATAGACAAACAGACAGATAGACAAACAGACAGATAGACAAACAGACAGACTGACAAACAGACAGACTGACAAACAGACAGACTGACAAACAGACTGACAGACTGACAAACTGACTGACAGACTGACAAACTGACTGACAGACTGACAGACAGACAGACAGACAAACAGACAGATAGACAACCAGACAGACTGACAAACAGACAGACTGACAAACAGACTGACAGACTGACAAACTGACTGACAGACTGACAGACAGAGAGACTGAGAGCTAGATAAATAGACAGACAGTTAGATAGATAGATACAGATAGGCAGATAGGCAGATAGAACCCATGCTAGCATGGAAGATAGACGTTAAACGATGTTGATGATGTTTATAGATAGACAGTTAGATAGATAGACAGATAGATATAGATAGACAGTTAGATAGATAGATAGATAGATAGACAGATAGATATAGATAGACAGTTAGATAGATAGATAGATAGACAGATAGATATAGATAGACAGTTAGATAGATAGATACAGATAGGCAGATAGATAACTTTTTATTTGCCACCAGGGCATCAAAATGTGGGACAAGTACAATGGGGGTGTTTACATAAAAAGGCGTCCTCAATAAGGAGGAGGCAATAACAAGATATAAAAATAAAATAAAATATAACAAAAATAAAAGATAGACAGACAGTTCTATAGACAGAGAGAGATTGTCAGGTATGTCATACAAGCTTAATCTGTTCCAACCAGCACTGAAATGGAACTCCAAACCTTTGTGACACCCTAGTAAAACACATTTATCTGAACATGTAATTATTTCTTCATCAGAAGTTACTGCTAACAGATTCTATCTTAGCAAATGGTTTCAAATAATAAGATATTGGTTTCTGATTTAGGCACAAGGCCAACAATTATCCCAGTGCATTACTGGTACTTTATTTTATCAACCCCGTAAGGATGAAAGGCAAAGTTAACCTCAGCAGAATGTGAAATAATAAAATAAAAGAGAAGATAGGAGCAAAGGAGGGGAAAATTAGTGGAAAATAAAGAGGGGGGGGGGGGGCAGAAAGAATAATTGAAAAGTGAACTGACCATCGGATTTCCATCATAGTATGAGAGATAATCATTGTCGATGACAAACCAACGGTTCTTGTAGCATTGCCTAGTAATGGTCTTTTTATTTTGAGAGCGTTTCTTCATGAAATCAGAAAGTAATTCACACTTCTGGTGCTCTGACATGTTGATGTCAAGGACAACATCAGACTAGCTTTGACATGTTGATGTCAAGGACAACATCAGACTAGCTTCGATTACTTCCTAATCATTCACTGGTAGTTTTTCAGTTTTTCAAGGGGTTACTGGAGATGTTTTTTGTGTGGTTTTCAGGAAGATTCCATTATTAAAATTGGTACTTTACTGTGGTGTCTTCACATCTCTGTAAGTACAAATATAAGAATAATATAGTAAGTTTATCCCGGGTTCAATCGGAGGTAACTACAGTAAGTAAGGTACTCAATACAAAGCAGAGTAATAAATATTTAATATAGAAAAGGCTTCTACTGGACTAGAACTGTTCCATTCAGGAGAAATCATCCTGACGATTTCTCCCGAATGAAACAGTTCTAGTCGTGTATATTATATATATATATATATATATATATATATATATTTGGCCATTCCATGAGAGTATCTTGGTCAGCCTATGAACATTTGAGCCAACTGTTGTATATGTATGAAATGACCAAATGAAGTTATATTTTCACATCTATGTCTAAAGGCTCTCCAATCATGACAATTCCATTTTTCACTATACACAGTACACCCTGGACCACATGAGCCAATCATCATTATCACCGTTTTATGTCAATTTTTCCATGCTAGCATGGGTTAGACGGGTTGTCCTGTTGTGCGCAATGCTAGGGTAGGTGACCATGTCTCGCACATACAGAACTGATTTTGGCTTGGCTTCTATGGCTGGATGCCCTTCCTAATACCAACCTCATTTACAGTGAGTACTGGGGGCTTTTTGTCATGTCACCAATAAGGTGTGACATGAGGAAAAGGTGGCTACTATTTCTAGCAGGGTGAATGACTGCATAAAAGATCCCACTTTGGTTTAACTCTTAACGTTCTGTACCACATGAAAACATTAGCAAGACATTCTTGAACACTACAAAACAGCACTATGACTACATCATATTAAATATGGAAGCTTTTACTGATCTGTGTATGGTGTATGTAGTAATGTCTGAATATGTGTGAGTTAGTGCATGTATGTGTGTGCCAGTGCATGTATGCGTGTGTGTGTATTTGTATGTATTGTGTAAATGTGTGAGGAAGGAGAGAGTGAGAGAGAGAAAGGTGAGAAAAGACAGTGAATGAGTATGACAGAGATAGCGAGAGTAAGAAATGTGTGGAAAAGAAAGAGAAAAGAAAGAGAGAGTGGGGAGGGGAAAAAACATCAAACAAAAATTATTTGTGAATCTAAAGTAGTTCCATTCAATAAGTGAACATGGTGATAGTGATGGTATTGATGGTGGTGGTGGTAGTGATGATGGTGGTGTATTGATCCAGCTATCACATCTACCATCTAACTATATGGATGGAAAAGTACCTGAAGATTAGGTCACAAGTTTGACTCCTCTGACAATCTGGTCAATACTGGGCCTTGAAACCTTAGGTAGCACTTTTGTCCCGTGTGAGAGAGAGAGAGAGTCTGTTGGTTGGGATTTAAAAAAAAAAAAAAAAAACCAATGGTATCGCATTGGTCCGGCACACCAAAGATGTGGGTTTGTGTCCCATGTACGGCAATACTCATCCTTTTTTCCATTCAGAGGGCTTTTTAAAATCCCAACTAACAGACTAACTCTATGTAGTCAAATACGGCGTAAGCATATGTTACTACCTAATTTTCAAATTTGGTGGCAGTTTATAAACAAAGCCTGCTTTGTGTCTTCCATGTATACATATATATATATATTGGGAGGTTATATCCTAGTAAGTAGAACTCAATCCATAGAACGAGTTTGGTTTAGAGTTAGTCCACAATAAACTAGCAAACCACCTCCTCAAGGACGCACGGATTCTCAATTCAAGTGAGGTTGTGATATATATATATATATATATATATATATATATATATATATATATATGTGGTCGCGATGCTGGTGATGGTGGTTATGATGATGATAAGGACAGTTCTACAAACAAATACATTGTCAATACAGATTTTTGCAATACATCACATAAGTAATGATGACAAATATTTTAAGATATGTCACACTAAAATGTCCCAGTACACTCTGTAAAGTAGTTTTTTTTAATCATGTTCAGGACTTGAATTCTCTAAGTACTTTTGTTACAATAAAAGACATCCAGTACATTATAGGAAACCATATAAGAAAGACATTCATTGGTTAAAATTACAAAACACCCCTAATCTGTCCATTAGTAAAGACAATATAAACATTTGAATTAACAAACCACAGGAAACCATATAAGAAAGACAGTCTTGAAAAGAACAAAACAGAACTATGATTGCATCACATTAGATATTAAAATCTTTAGTTTACTGTAAATTTTCACAATTTGTCCATTAGTAAATATAATATAAACATTTGTATTAACAAACGATATTAGTAAGACATTCTTGAAAAGTATAGAACACACTATGACTGCATCACAGTGTGTAACCAACTGCTTATACCAATGTTAAAATATTGTTCTCAAAATAAATTGCATCAAAATCTTGTAGATTCGATATTATTCGAAATAAAACCTTTACTGTGAAAATGTAATAGTAAATATAGAGTAATCACTTGGAAAGACACAAAAATTGACCGTTGCTTTTGGAGGCCATCAGGATAGCCTCCAAAAGCAACGGTCAATTTTTAAAGGGGTACGTCAATGTCTATTTATAAAACTGTTATATATTGTATTTTGTCTGATGAAGGCATACCATAATGTAACTTGGTATCCTTGAAATATATATAATGAAATAAATATGGTTTTATAAATATAGTTTCCATTTATTAATATCGTATATATATATATATATATATATTAGAAAGTGAGGTTTTTTTTACAAATTGAAAAATAACCAAGGTGTCCTACACGAGTGAAAGTATAAAGAAAAAGAGATGAAATCGAAAATGCAACACATCCGTGAGAAAAACCACAGACCCTCCATCTCAACTCTACTTTTGAAAAGCAGAAGAACTGCGAAACTGGTAAAGAAACCAAATAAATATATATATATTTTAAAAAATAACATTCCAGTTGCATTTTCGATTTCATCTCTTTTTCTTTATATATATATATATATATATATATATATATAGGAACCAGTAAGACCCCGACGGCTGAGCTCAAGCCGTTTCGACGGCTAATTCTGGACAGAATTAGCCGTCGAAACGGCTTGAGTTCAGCCGTCGGGGTCTTACTGGTTCCTATTACCCACTCTACTACCCCAAGTATTGAGTACTTTGGTGCGTTATGGTCCACCTGGTTCCTTACCACATTTCCTTTGTTATATATATATATATATATATATATATATATATGTATATGTATGTAAGTATGTATATATGTATGTAAGTATGTATGTAAGTATGTAAGTATGTATGTATGTATGTAAGTATGTAAGTATGTAAGTGTGTATGTGTGTATGTGTGTATGTGAGTGTGTGTGTAACAACAAGTAGGTCATTAATGCAGAAAAGGGAGAGTGTAAGAGGTGGAGGAGTGAGAGGTATTCTAGACCCAACCCAGATTCTGGTATAATAATTTGGAAGTGGGGGGGAGGAGGTTCTACAACTGAAGGCATATATATACATATATAATATGTATATATACATATATACACATATAATATGGGTTGGGTGGAGCATTATATGGCAAACACAAAAACACAAAAGGCAAAAATTGCATTTGTTAATATGCTGTATTTTTACTCAAATAATTTGTTGAGTGCTTTATATCAGTTATAAAAATATTTGCTTGTTATCATCATCATCATCATCATCGTTTTACGTCCGTTCTTCCATGCTAGCATGGGTTAGATGGGTTGTCCTGTTGTGGGCAGTGTCTGGTCGGCTGACCATGCCTTGCTCATACAGGAACTGATCTGGCTTGATTTCTACAGCCGGATGCCCTTCCTAACACCAACCTCATTTACAGTGAGTGCTGGGTGCTTTTTCGTGGCGCCTACACGTCCACTTTACAGTGTGGGCTGGGTGCTTTTTTGCCATGGTACCTCCACGACCACCTTGTGGTGGGGGGTGTGGGGGCATATTGTCTATATGCTTCAGCTTGTACCCATGGGAGGTCGGGTACTCTGTATTACTGCGCGACGCCAGAAGTCACGGTCGTGTCTCATTGCCTTTGAGAGGTGTAATTGGGTAAGGTCGGCTTTTATCACCTCATCCCAGGTCATCTTGGGTCTCCCCACTCCGCGGTTTCCATCAACTTCTAGTGCTCTGCACCTTTTTATGCAGCTGTCATCCTTCATACACATCACATGTCCATACCAGCGCAACCGCCTCTCCTGCACACAGCATTTGATTCCTCTTATGCTCAGTCTCTCTCTCAATTCATTTATGCTTTGTCGTTCACGTATATTACTGTTACACATCCATCGGAGCATGCAGGCTTCGTTTCTCTCTAATCTACGTAAGTCTTCCACCTTCAGCGCCCAGGTCTCACTACCATGCAACATTGCTGTTCGGATACACGCATCATACAGTCTGCCTTTCATTCTGAGAGAGAAGCCTTTTGCAGCTAGTAGTGGTAGTAGTTCCCTAAACTTCTTCCATCCCGTTCTTACCCTAGTTATTGTACTTTCTGAACACCCACCTCCGCTGCTAATTCGGTCACCTAGGTATCAGAAGCTTTGTATCTCAACAAATTAAATATAACTTCTACGTGTGCGCGCGCGTGCGTGCGTGCGTGTGTAGAAGTTATATTTAATTTGTTGAGATACAAGCAAATATTTTTATAACTGATATAAAGCACTCAACAAATTATTTGAGTAAAAATGCAATATATTAACAAATGGAAACTATATTTATAAAACCATATTTATTTCATTATACATATTTCAAGGACACCAAAGCAAATTATGGTGCGCTTTCATCAGATAAAATATAATATATTTTATCTGATGAAAGTGTCCTTGAAATATGTATAATGAAATAAATATGGTTTTATAAATATAGTTTCCATTTGTTAATATATTATATATATATATATATATATATTGGAAAAGTGAAAAACCAAAATAATAATAAGGAGTGCTACAAACAATGTTGGTATTAGGTTCACACTTGAGAGTGGGGTATATATAATTGTTTCTACTTTTGGCACAAGGCCAGCAATTACCCAGTACATTACTGGTACTTTATTTTATCGACCCCGTAAGGATGAAACGCAAAGTTAACCTCGGCAATTGTGAAGGTCAGATGTAGATATTCATAATTCCTTCATTCATAATCAGCCATTATACATATTTCTATGATTATGTGATGCTCTGATCACGCAAACACCAACGCGACATCACCAGGCAGCATCTTATGTAATAAGGTTATATTGTTATTGCAATACCAGTTATAGACAAGGGAACAGATATGTAGTTGCTAAAATAGCAACATGTTCTGCTCCCTGTATTTGGATTCTAAAAGGTTAACAAAAGTTCTTACATAATATAATGATGGCAGGTGTTTAGATAACTAGAAACAATTTAAAACAAGCAATTTTCTAGCTTAAAATCAGAGCTGGTTTCAAGTGGTTGCTATGAAAAGGATTAAAAAAGTTCTTGAGCAAGTAAGGGGGGAGTGAGGAGGACGAAGAGTGATTTAGAAGAGATAAAGCTAGTTAACCCTTTTGATATCAATCTACTTGACCCCTCCTTCATTCTACAATACTAAATTGTTTATTTTTAAGTGTTTATATGTCCATCATAGTCTTATGCGAGAAGAAACTTTGTTATGCTACAAACACCAACTTAATATTGAGAAATTTAATTATTTTACTAAATACATATACATATTCTTGATTATTTTCATAAGGATTTGAAATTCATTAGAAATTTAGTAATGGAAGGGTTAAAGACATAGGCAGTGTCTTTTATTAGAAATATGGTAATGGAAGGGTTAAAGACATAGGCAGTGTCTTTTATTAGAAATATAGTAATGGAAGGGTTAAAGACATAGGCAGTGTCTTTTATTAGAAATATAGTAATGGAAGGGTTAAAGACATAGGCAGTGTCTTTTATTAGAAATATGGTAATGGAAGGGTTAAAGACTTAGGCAGTGTCTTTTATTAGAAATATGGTAATGGAAGGGTTAAAGACATCGGCAGTGTCTTTTATTAGAAATATAGTAATGGAAGGGTTAAAGACTTAGGCAGTGTCTTTTATTAGAAATATGGTAATGGAAGGGTTAAAGACATAGGCAGTGTCTTTTATTAGAAATATAGTAATGGACGGGTTAAAGACATAGGCAGTGTCTTTTATTAGAAATATAGTAATGGACGGGTTAAAGACATAGGCAGTGTCTTTTATTAGAAATATAGTAATGGACGGGTTAAAGACATAGGCAGTGTCTTTTATTAGAAATATGGTAATGGAAGGGTTAAAGACATAGGCAGTGTCTTTTATTAGAAATATGGTAATGGAAGGGTTAAAGACATAGGCAGTGTCTTTTATTAGAAATATGGTAATGGAAGGGTTAAAGACATAGGCAGTGTCTTATTAGAAATATGGCAATGTCAGAAATAAATTTCATTTAACAACCAACAAAAAAAACAATCAAGACAGACTTATCCCCAACACCACTAGTATCATCACCACTACAACCA
The DNA here is from genome assembly GCA_964016885.1 of Eledone cirrhosa. NCBI lineage: Eukaryota > Metazoa > Mollusca > Cephalopoda > Octopoda > Eledonidae > Eledone > Eledone cirrhosa. The sequence goes on along the minus strand of OZ024746.1, from coordinate 15,015,635 downwards.
CCGTCACCACAATCACCACCACCACCACCACAACCGGAAGCGATGTGTTTGAGAGAGTGAGAGAGAAAGCTATGAGAAAAAGAAAAGTATGGGGGGAGGGGGCAGAGAGAGAGAGAGAGAGAAATGCTTTATTTTATGTTTAGGTCACATCTATTTTACACTAACTACCAACACACACACACGCACATACACCCACTAACACACACAAACACACATACAAACACATAGAGACAGACACAAACACACACATAAACACACATGCACAAACACAGACGCAGTCGGGAGAGAGGAGTTCATTAGTTAGCAGGTCAATTACAAGTGACGAAATAGTATTGTTTATCTGGAAAATAGGATTGTCAAACACTGGAGGAAATATATTTTCCAGGAGACTTTTATATATGTATATATGTATATATATATATATATACGATATATTAACAAATGGAACTATATTTATAAAACCATATTTATTTCATTATACATATTCCAAGGGCCACCAAGGCAGATTATGGTGCGCTTTCATCAGATAAAATACAATACAGATTAGTTTTATAAATAAATATTGACATACCCTGAAAAAATACAACCTTAACGGTTGGAGCTTCCTGGAAATATATATATATATATAATTGTTTCTATTTTAGGCACAAGGCCAGCAATTACCCAGTGCATTACTGGTACTTTATTTTATCGACCCCGTAAGGATGAAAGGCAAAGTCAACCTCGGCGGGATTTGAACTCAGATCGTAAAGGGACGTAACTATGCTGGAAAGCATGGCGTCCGACCCTCTACCGATTATATATATATGCAAAAGTTCTATTTAAATTGTTGGGATACAACAAGCAAATATTTTTATAAGTGATATAAAGCACTCGACAAGTATTTGGAGTAGATATACGATATTAACAAATGGAAACTATATTTATAAAACCATATCTATTTTATTATACATATTTCAAGGATACCATGTTAAATTATGGTATGCTTTCATCAGACAAAATACAATATATACCAGTTTTATAAATAAATATTGACATACCCTTTCAAAATGCAACCGTTTTTTGTCTGATGAAAGCATACCATAATTTAACATGGTATCCTTGAAATATGTATAATAAAATAGATATGGTTTTATAAATATAGTTTCCATTTGTTAACATCGTATATATATAATATATATATATATACATATATATATATACATATATATATATATATATATACAAACTCATATACATACATACAGGCATATGTATATACACACAAACTTATATACATACACGTTCATACATACATACATACAGAGACATACACACAGGCATATATATATATATATATATATATTTCAATCATATCTCATTTTGTTTGACCCGTTTAGCTTGGTCGCTTTTTTGGCTAAGGTTGTTAATGGCTTCTTAACCATCGTCTCAGCGTGTATGACCATTTTAACTTATGTGTATAGCTCTGGTATCTTCTTCATATCCATGGAGCGCTTGTTTGCACAATAAGGAAGTTGCATTTCGCTAATTTCTACCCGCCGAAATGCGATTCTCGCTAAATTTATATATATATATAGATATATATATATATATATATAAACATACACATTCATATACATACATACACA
>OZ024746.1:14976507-15009007 GCA_964016885.1 Eledone cirrhosa | reverse complement strand
CCCCGTCCCACCACCCCCACCCCATCCACACCACCCCCTTCTATGTAAAGTTATGTTGGTGCCACGCCATCCAGGCCGAAACAAATGAGATCGTGTAGGTGTCACGACAAAAAAACACACAGTCCACGCTGTAATGTGGCCGTGTAGGCAACACGGTAAAAACCTCCCAGCCCCACACGGTAAATGTGGTTGGTGTTAGGAAGGGCATCCAACTGTAGAAAACCTGCCAGACAGTCCTATGCGAGCAAGACAATCACTCTTGCCTCAAGTGGGAATACCCCCGTCCAAACCCATGCAAGCGTGGAACACGGACGTTAAACGTTGATGATGATGATGATGATGATGATACTATACATATAATATACATATATATAATATACATATATATATAATTGTTTCTACTTTAGGCACAAGGCCAGCAATTACCCAGTGCATTACTGGTACTTTATTTTATCTACCCCGTAAGGATGAAAGGCAAAGTCAACCTCGGCGGGATTTGAACTCAGATCGTAAAGGGACGTAACTATGCTGGAAAGCATGGCGTCCGACCCTCTACCAATCCACCGCCCTAACATATACATATATATATAATATACATATATATGTCTAGAGCAGGTAAAATTCCCGAGATCCATGGATGAGTTCTCTCCAGCGGTCTCTGTCCCTCATTATCGCTGCCATGTCCTGCGTTTCCAAGAGTCTAGTGTCTGTCCTTAGGACATCAACATATGTTAACCTCGGTCTTCCTCTTCCAATGTGTCCATATATATATATATATATATATATATATATATATATAAGAAGAAATTAAAAGATGGTTAAAAAAGTTCCATGTATTTTATTATGCGCATTTCAAAAACAAATATCACCCTAGGACGATATTTGCGTTCTCATCAGATAAAATAGGAAGGCATGATATGAAGCTTAAAAAAGACACTTGTGAGCAAGGTAGTGTCTAAACAACATATGATAAATAAATTTAAAAGGATATGGGAGATTGGAAATAGGAAAGGAAGGGAAGGGGAGAAGGGTAAGGAAGATGGAGAAAGGAAAAAGAAAAAAGAAGGAAAGGATAATGGAGGAAGATTATAAGAAGGAGGAAGGATTGAGAAAGAGAGAGATAAACATTTAAACTGAGAAACGCTGTCTCACACAGTTTAATGTTTATCTCTCAGTTTAAATGTTTATCTCTCTCTCTTTTCTCTCCTCTCTCTTTCTCTCTCCCTCCTCCTTCTTATAATCTTCCTCCGTTATCCTTTCCTTCTTTTATATATATATACTAGCAGCTGAGCCTGGTTGCACCCGGGGCCACTTTTTATTAAGTTAATAATTTGAAAAATATTATTGAAAGTTTATTATAAAGAAGCAGGATCAGGAAAAAAAAAATAGAAATATGCACTTGGGGGTGGACGGCGTACAATGAAAAGTGGAGCGACGTGAAAAGCGTTGTTTATTAACAGCGAAATAGCAATGTCGATGATATGCAAGTTTGAAAATGCAGATTATGAAGGTTTGTATGATAGTTTACACTTTGATTGCCCTGGTCAGCAAGAGGGGCCTCTATATATTAGACGTTTATTAGAAGAGGGGGAAATAACTAACCCCAGTATTAGAACAGGGGGTTCGCAATGTAAGGGTTTTATTTCTTTTGTTAGAAAACAGTGACCTTTTTCGGTTTGGCATTTCGTAAAATTCTACTGCAGAATCGATTTCATAAAATGGTACTGTATGATCGTTATAGAAGTATTTAAATTTAATATAGAGCAACTGTAATTGAAAAATGAAACGTACTGTAGAAGGCAACAGTTTATATAACAACGAAATAACGTTGTCTTTGATATGTTATTTTAGATAAGACAATGAACGCAATTTAAGGGTTTTATTTCTTTTGATGGAAAATTGTGACCGTTTTCGGTTTGGCATTTCGTAAAATGGTACTGCAGAATCGATTTCATAAAACGGTACTGTATGTTAAAATTGATGAGTTTAAAAATGTGTATGAAATTGTAAATAAGACAATGAATATTGAAAGCAACTACGGAAGAACAAGGGGAAATAACTCACCGAACGCGATAGGGACCACATTTTTCTGCTGCAGGCTAGCCAACTGCCCCATCAACGACACAGACCTATGCCACCAGGCTTACGTCGTATACAGACTAGAGTGTGACAAATGCAGCATCTTTTACGTAGGTAGCACCACCAGACCACTCCACAAAGAATAAAAGAACACCTCAATACTAACGCTTCCTCATTTAAGAAACACCTAGTTAAATGCAAAAACACCGACAAAACCATAACAGTTAGGATAGAAACTAAGGAAAGAAACCTCGGCAATCTTAGAATTAAGGAAGCACTAATTATAGACAAAACACAACCACCAATCAATAATAGACTAGAACTCAACACCCAATTTATAACTTGATAGAGCTTCTAGCCCCATATTTACACACATCCCACACACGCACACGCACACACGCTTACACATCCACTTATTCTCTCTCACATACACACATACAAAGACCAGTTCTAACACAAGATAACCAAAGGCCAACTGTTTATAATATGCCAAAAGGGGAATTTAAAAGCAGGCTAGTTCAACATCATGCGTAATTATGATGAAAAACGCACATGTAGTGACAGGGCTGGTGACGTCAGAATGAGACGAATGTCTGTTTACATGAAACAACAGTCAAAAACATTCCGAAAAAAACTCTACAATATAAGGAGTTCAGCAAAAGCAATATTATCGCGGAGTTTTTTTAAAAAAGACCGGGATTAGTCACAAATAAATTTTAAGCACTCTAGGAAAGAAATCCGAGTATAAATATAAATGAAAAGTATAGAAATTATTGTAGCAAGAAGCCAACAGTATTCCATAATATATAAGTGACTATAGCGTCAAAATGGAAAAATAGTTAACGTAAGATGTGGGAAAATAATTCAAACTCAATTCAAAAAGAATCAGGATATAGATTCATCCACAGAATTTGGTGAAATCTAGGGAAAAATCAATAGAGCCTTAACTCAGAATAAAATAAAGTTTAAAATACTCATCCTTCAATTTGGAAAAGCTACAATGCTCTGTATAGCCTTAAAGACTATTTCACGAAACTTTCAGTGGGGATGGTCACGGTTGAAATCGATCATCAGCAGATGATATATATTTATTTATACATATATATAATATACATATGTATATTATATATATATATATATATATATAATATACATATGTATATTATATATACATATATCATCATCATCATTTCATTTTACGTCCGCTTTTTCCCTGCTTGCAAGGGTGGGACGGGAACTGATTCTGGCTTGATTTCTACAGCTGGATGCCCTTCCTAACACCAACCTCATTTACAGTGAGTGCTGGGGGCTTTTTTGCCGTGGCACCTCCACGACCACTTTGCAGTGGAATGATAGGGACCTCAGTCCCTATCATCTCATTTCTACAGCTGAGTAAACTGGAGCAATGTGAAATAAAGTGTCTTGCTCAAGGAAACAACACATCACCCGGGCTCAGAATTGAACTCACAACCTTTCGATTGCAAGGCCAATGCTCTAACCACTAAGCCATGTGCCTCCATATATAATATATAATATATATATATATATATATATATATATAGGAGTAAGTAAGACCCAGACGGCTGAGCTCAAGCCGTTTCGACGGCTAATTCTGTACTGTACAGAATTAGCCGTCGAAACGGCTTGAGCTCAGCCGTCGGGGTCTTACTTACTCCTATTACCCACTCTACTACCCTAAGTATTGAGTACTTTGGTGCGTTATGGTCCACCTGGTTCCTTACCACTTTTCCTTCGCTATATATATATATATATATATATATAGTAATAATAATAAATGTGAAGACTAAAATCTAAAGAGGGCTCGATAAAGATAAGGATAAATATATATATATATATATAGTGATATAGTGTCCCAATGTGCACTGGAATGACTAGAATAAGGTCATAAGGTCATAATGAACTGAAACCATAGTGATTTCCAGAGGTTGACTGAGGAGATTATCTGTTTGTCTTTCTGTTGCAATTTTTTTCCATTGTCTTTTTCCTGTGCACTCCCCATTTTGAATTTATATATATATATATATATATATATATATATATATACATAGATATATTCAAAATGGGGAGTGCACAGGAAAAAGACGATGGAAAAAAATTGATAGGCCTTTAATAGGGTACCTCGATCTGTTATCTGGTGGAAACTAAGTGTTGAAGAATGGCTTGTGAGGACAGTGCAAGCTTTTTAATGAGGTGCTGTCAGTAAAGTGAGGGTAGGGATGGAGTTTAGTGAGGAATTCCAGATGCAAGTAGGAGTACATCAGGGTTCGGTCCTCAGCCCGCTCTTGTTCATTATAGTCCTCCAAGCTATAATAGAGGAGTCCATGGCTATCCATGGGAACTTCTCTATGCTGACGATCCGGTTCTTATAGCAGAATCAGTAGAGGACCTAGAGAAATTCTGGCTATGGAAACAGCAGTTGGAATTAAGAGGACCGAGAGTGAACCTAGCTAAGACAAAAGTGTTGATGAGTAGAAAAGAGGACAAAACTCTGATTCCATCAGGGAAATGGCCATGTTCAATATGCTGGCATAAATTCTATAAAATGGCATAAATTCTATAAAATGTACACAATGCAGATCTTGTGTACACAAGAGATGTAGTGGGATAGCAGGCAAACTAACAGGTAGGGAAAACTATGTAGAAGTCACATTGATAGACATATTTTTCAAATGCAGCTAAGTTCTATAGAAGTGGTTGATAGCTTCCGGTACCTAGGTGATCAGATTAGCATGGGAGGGGGTGTTCCGAGGCCATAGTATCTAGAATAAGGACGGGTTGGAAAAAGTTTAGGGAGCTGCTTCTCCTGCTGACAAAGAAGGGGTTCTCCCTGCGTACGAATGGCCGGTTATATGATGCCTGTGTAATATGCGCGATGCTGCATGGTAGTGAGACATAGGCAGAAACTGCAGAGGATATGCAACGGCTGAAGAGAAATGTAGCAAGCATGCTCCGTTGGATGTGTAATGTCAATGTGCGTGAACGACTAAGCATGGATGTGTTGAGAGAGAAACTATGTATAAGAGGGATAAGTTCTAGTGTGTGGGAGAGAAGACTGTGATGGTATGGACATGTGATGCGCATGGAGGATGACGGCTGGGTAAAGAAGTGCCAAGAAATGCCAGTAGAAGGAAGACGCAGTAGAGGAAGACCACGAAAAACATGGGCGGAAGTGGTGAGAGCAGACCTCAGATTGCTGAAGCTAACGGAGATGACAAAGGACCGTGAGAAGTGGAGAGATGCTGTTCTGAATAGAACCCGTCCTACCCTCGCAAGCAGGAAAAAGCAGACGTAAAATGATGATGATGACATACATACATAATGGCTGCCCCCTTGTTATCGAGTATGGCCATTGCACAATATACCATTATTAATAATTATTAATTAATTCTATCGTGCAATGCCTGTGCGTGAAGATATTTTTTAAAGTGAGGAAAGACTGTCCACTGAGCCAATCCCCCTCTCTGAGCAACAGTAGCTATAACCTGAAAAGAAGAAAAGATCAACGTCATCGGTAACTACTGAGCCGCAGGTTTTATATCGGAGTTATCCCAGTTTCCTGAGTTGCCTTCTCCTAGAAGAAAGCCCTGACAAAGGCTAGAGGTCCTTCACTCCCAGTGGTTGAACCGCGCGATCGGGTGTCTCAGCACGACTATTTCTATGTCCCCACACATATACATACACATGAACATATACATATACATACATATGTACATGTGTATATACATATTGACACACTTTTGGATGGTCGTTGACTCTTGAGTTCTTTTGCCCTTAGTCAGGTTTTGTTTTTTTGTCCTGCAGGGTGTCCAAAATCACCCTCCTCACCAAGTAAACTTGGTGGGGTTGCCGGTTTAGTCGCCGACGACCCGACCATGCGACAGGTTGTACTGGGTTACATGTTACCAGTAGCACAAGAGTGACCCGACATATATATACATACATACATACATACATACATACATACATACATACATACATACATACATGTATGTATATATATATATGCATATAAATCTCTCTATATATATATATGTATGTATATGTGTATGTACATACATATTTATGCCTGTGACTATTGGGGCACTGGGGTATGTAAGTAACTGCCTCAATACAAATCTTAAGAAGCTGGGCTTCACAGAAACAGAAAGAACACAACTAGTTAGGAAATTACAAGTACAATCCATTAATGGAACAGTAAAAATATGTAAAACATTCCAAAAATGTTGCATCTAATAACTGCATATACACATGTACAGATACAAAGCATATAATACACATGCACACATACAACTCAAAACATCCACATCCACACATACAACCATATCTACACATGTATGCATACATACATACATATCTACCTAGTTGATGTTGTGTAAATTCCAATGAGAGAGTCTTGCGTCTATGTTAGAAACCGACTCTCTCTATTGGTAAAACTTTGTGAAATTATAAAACCAGATGAACACACGCACACGCGCGCGTGCAAAAACATTGTTGACTTAATTTGAAAATAAGTCATAAGTCATATGAAACATTGGTGCACACTTGAATTGTTACTACTCTACCATACACAGCTACTACATCAAACACTGCTCCCCTCTCCCTTTATTCTTACTCAGACTCTGCACTAACCAATGTCTTATGAATGGAGTTTTGAATAACGAAATCTCAACATAGAGAAACAATAACAAGACGCACGCCCAGACATTAATATCCAAAGATATGAAACGACAACAACAATAGTTCAAGGCCATTTTGATACAAATCCACCTAGATCTATAGCACAATTGTGTTTGATACAAATCCACCTAGATCTATAGCACAATTGTGTTTGATACAAATCCACCTAGATCTATAGCACAATTGTGTTTGATACAAATCCACCTAGATCTATAGCACAATTGTGTTTGATACAAATCCACCTAGATCTATAGCACAATTGTGTTTGATACAAATCCACCTAGATCTATAGCACAATTGTGTTTCATACAAATCCACCTAGATCTATAGCACAATTGTGTTTCATACAAATCCACCTAGATCTATAGCACAATTGTGTTTGATACAAATCCACCTAGATCTATAGCACAATTGTGTTTCATACAAATCCACCTAGATCTATAGCACAATTGTGTTTCATACAAATCCACCTAGATCTATAGCACAATTGTGTTTGATACAAATCCACCTAGATCTATAGCACAATTGTGTTTCATACAAATCCACCTAGATCTATAGCACAATTGTGTTTGATACAAATCCACCTAGATCTATAGCACAATTGTGTTTGATACAAATCCACCTAGATCTATAGCACAATTGTGTTTGATACAAATCCACCTAGATCTATAGCACAATTGTGTTTCATACAAATCCACCTAGATCTATAGCACAATTGTGTTTGAAAATGTTTATATTTATCTAAATAAAACTTCCAAGTGTGTGTTGGTGTACATTTAAATGTTAAGTGGTGTTCCAAACAGCAGCTTAATGAGAAAGTTAATTATATTACTAAATCTCTCCAGATACTTGATGATTTTCAAAATTATTTGAAAACCATAGGTAATGTCTTTCTTTATGTCTTTCTTTAGAAATATGGTAAGGAAAGGGTTAAAGTCATTTCTCTGGATAAAGCAGATAAAACAACAATTCTATCCCAGTTTTTAGAATAAGTACACTGTATATTTGTGTGCCATAATAAAAAAGTTGGTGTCAGAAATGGCACTTGCTATAAAACATTGCCCCAAAATATCCCAGTATAGAAAAGTGAATGTAAAAACAATAATGATGATGGGTGTATATATATATATATATATATATATATATAGTAATAATAATAATTGTTTCTACTTTTGGCACAAGGCCAGCAATTACCCAGTGTATTACTGGTACTTTATTTTATCAACCCCGTAAGGATGAAAGGCAAAGTTAACCTCGGCTGGATTTGAACTCAGAATGGCAAGGGCCGTAACTCTATGCGTCAAAGCATGGCGAATAATAGTAATAATAATAAATGTGAAGACTAAAATCTAAAGAGGGATCGATAAGGATAAATATATATCAAATATATAAGAACCCTAGAGCAAATATTTATTAAAATAACAGATTAAAGTTTAAGCAAAGAATTGCTGCTTTCACCCTTAACGGGATCTTCTGAAACTTAAAAAAAATCAATCTGTGAATGCAGAAGTAAATATTTCGAAATATTTACTTCTGCGTTCACAGATTGATTTTTTTAGTTTCAGAAAATCCCGTTAAAGGTGAAAGCAGCGATTCTTTGCTTAAAACTTTAATCTGTTATTTTAATAAATAAATATATATAAAGGGTAAAGAGTAAAGACCCCATTTGGTTACGAATGACCATGAGATCGGCACTTAGAAAGTTCCCCTATGAGGCACAAGTTCAAGCAAGGTTGTTTGTGGAAGACCAACAGACGTCCATGCATACAAGTCTCCCCTCTCCATGCCACCAATGTTGTCCAAGAGAAAGGCAATGGCCGATACAGCTTGACACCAGTGATGTCGCAACTCATTTCTACAGCTGAGTGAAATAGAGCAATGTGAAATAAAGCGTCTTGCTCAAGAACACAATGCAAAGCCCAGTCTGTGAATCAAACGCACAACCTTGCAATTGTAAGCCCAACGCTCTAACCACTAAGCCATGCACCTTCAGTGTGTGTGTGTGTGTGTGTGTGTGTGTGTGTGTATCAGTAAATGATGTAATGATACCCATATCACATGACCAAGATAACAAAAATGGAAAATGATGACTAAAGTTTCAAACCAATACGCTTCAACTTATCAGTTGTTCTCATACACAGGTTTTCTCAATTTTATATTCTTGTGGGAACAAAATTGGTGTAAATTCTTGACAGATTACATGAAATGTATCCCCTAGCGCCATAAACAATGGCAGCAGCAGCAGTGGCAGTAACAACAACACATCTTTTTTTTTTTTAATAGTGTTTAGAAACCTTGAGATATAAGGAAATGAGAGAAGCCAATCATCAGATCAGACCAAGGAAACAATGTTTTTATTAGTCTTTCTATTGCTGATACTGTTTGTCAGTCACAACTCCTGGCAGAATAAAGGAGCTGATCATGAGATCAGACCAAAGAAACAATGTTTCCATTAATCTTTCCATCCCACTACTATCTGTTGGTCACAACTCCTGGCAGAATAAAGAAGCTGATCATGAGATCAGACCAAGGAAACAATGTTTCTATTCATCTTTCTATTGCTGATACTGTCTGTCAGTCACAACTCCTGGTAGAAGAAGGTGGAATTTGAACACAGTGAGCTAGAACAAATACTCGGTCAATTCACTGACTAGAATGTTAAAGAAATAAAATATTTTTTCAAGACATAATTAGAATTTTACATGAATTTAACAGAATTTCATTCAAATGCCCCCTCCCATCCACTCAACCCACACCCAGTTATAAGACACAGCTAGAATAGCCTAATGTGGGAGAGTTTACATTATCACATGACTTGTTATAAATAGCAGCCAAATCTACCTCAAAACAGATGCTACTGTCTTTAAAAAAGGGAAGGTGATATTGAACAATGAAATCCCAGATAAATCATTCCTGAATAATAAAAAACAAAACAGGAAGATCATAGCTGGATCACCTTTGATCATAAGTCTGTTGGATCAAGTCTGACCTCACAACTACACAAATAACATCCTTACAAAGACAGATATATAGACAGATGGACAGAGAGATAGATACGTTTCTTTATTAGCCACAGGGGCACAAAAGAAGGGGACAAATACAAAGGGGGAAGTTTACATACAATAAAAACGTGTAAAATATTATCACAAATGTAATTTAAAAATTAGTCGATTTTCCCCAATAGGGGGGAGACATTTCATATGGGTAACACATACCCCCGAAAAAAAATGTGCAACCCTCATCTCCAGGAGTACGAAGAGTTTGTACTCCTTTCTTCTCCTCCTCTTTTTCCTCAACCTACAGGCTGATATAGAGAGAAGGCCCATTCACTCGGGCCATTCTCGCCACTTTCACCCACCTTTCATAAAACTTGCTGGGATACAGCACCTCTCTCTCCATCCTGACTCTTCTTCCAAAGTGGTATTTGAAAAAAAGAATCAGTTGTTGGCCGGAGAGAAAGGTGTCTGATCTCAGCCCTTTCAACCTTGTCCACCATACAACCTCTTTCGCCATACAACCTCTTTCGCCATAGCTATCACACAAAGGAAAACTGCCTCTCCTTCGTTTTTGAAGGAGGGTGGCGGTTTGATCATGACAATGGACTCGGTGGTCAACCGGATTGGTCCCACCCGCGACAATAGTCGTTCTACATAGCCCCACAGGTCGGTGACGCCCGGGCAGTGTATGAATGCGTGCGCGACGGTTTCTTCGTCTCGCACGTACTTCGGACAGATCTTTTTTGCAGGGTCCCTACCCGGGCGCCCATGTCTGTAGAGCTTGTTTCATTTATATAAGACAGTAAGTCACATTTAATAATTGTTTCTACTTTAGGCACAAGGCCAGCAATTATCCAGTGCATTACTGGTACTTTATTTTATCGACCCCGTAAGGATGAAAGGCAAAGTCAACCTCGGCGGGATTTGAACTCAGATTGTAAAGGGACGTAACTATGCTGGAAAGCATGGCATCCGACCCTCTACCGATACTGCCAAATAATGGTCCTTCCTCACCACTCCAACCACCACCACTACACTGCTACTACTACCACCACTGCCACTACTACTACTACTACCACCGCCTCTGCTACTACTACCACTGCTACTACCACCGCCACCACCACTGCCACTACTACTACTACCATTAACTACCACCGCCACTGCTACTACTACCAACACCACTGCCACCACCACATCTACCACCACTAGCACTAATACCACTCCCACCACTAATAATACCACTCCCACTAATACCACTCCCACTACTACCACTGCCACCACCACTCCCACCACTGCTACTAATACCACTGCCACCACCACTCCCACTACTACCACCACCACTGCCACCACCACTCCCACTACTACCACTGCCACCACCACCCCCCACTGCTACTACTAATACCACTCCCACTACTATCACTGCTACTACTACCACCACTACTACCACTGCTACTACTAATACCACTCCCACTACTACCACTGCTCCCACCACTCCAACCACTACCACCACCACCACCACTGCTACTACCACTTCCACTACTGCTACTACCACCACCACTCCCACTACTACCACCACTACTACCACTGCTACTACTATAACAGTCTATCTCTGGCTATAAATACTAGAACATTCTAATCTTACTTATGTCACTGAGTGTGACAGACTCTCTGGTGTCCAACTACCACACATGATTGCACACATATACATACATCCACACACACTCACACACTGGTACACACACACACACACAAATCCTATCATCACCATCATCATTATCATAATCACCATTTAACAACTATTTTCCATATTTGCATGAGTTAGATCAGGTGTCAGATCCTGTCGACAGGCAGCTTAGACAACTGTATCTTGCTCATACATTCCTATTTGACATGGTTTCTATGGCTGGTTTTCTATGGCTGATGTCCTTCAAACACTTTAAGGAGTGTACAGGGTGTATGGTTTCTATGGCTGACGTCCTTCCTAACACCAAACACTTTACAGTGTGTACAGGGTGTATGGTTTCTATGGCTGATGTCCTTCCTAACACCAAACACTTTACAGTGTGTACAGGGTGTATGGTTTCTATGGCTGACGTCCTTCCTAACACCAAACACTTTACAGTGTGTACAGGGGGTTTGGTCTATGGCTGACGTCCTTCCTAACACCAAACACTTTACAGTGTGTACAGGGTGTATGGTTTCTATGGCTGACGTCCTTCCTAACACCAAACACTTTAAGGAGTGTACAGGGTGTATGGTTTCTATGGCTGACGTCCTTCCTAACACCAAACACTTTACAGTGTGTACAGGGGGTTTGGTCTATGGCTGACGTCCTTCCTAACACCAAACACTTTACAGTGTGTACAGGGTGTTTGGTCTATGGCTGACGTCCTTCCTAACACCAAACACTTTACAGTGTGTACAGGGGGTTTGGTCTGTCTATGGCTGACGTCCTTCCTAACACCAACTTAGACTAATTGTATTACCACCATTTACTGCCACCCCTCAAAGTTCTTAGGATGGAAAGTCAAGTTGACCCCGTAAGAATGTGGAGGGCTAAAACCATACATCATTAACATCGTTTAAAGTCAGTTTTCCCTGCTAGCAAAGGTTTGACATATTTTGTTGTTTATCAGATTGGCACCGAAGCATTGCAGAAGAGATAAGGTTGGAGGTAGGCCAACCATCTTATCTGTCCTTCCAGTTTAACACCAGTACCACCCCCCACTAACACCATCAATACCACTAATACCAGCATCAACACCATTAACACCAATATCACCACCACCAACACTACCAGCAGCAGCACCACCACCACCACCACTAACACCAACACCAACACCAACACCACCACTCCCACCAATACCACCACTAACATTATTATTATTATTGTTATTATTATTATTATAATGGTTTCTGATTTAGGCACAAGGCTAGCAATTTGAAGGGGAAGGGAAAGTCGATTAAATTGACCCCAGTACATTACTGGTACTTTATTTTATGGACCCCCGTAAGAATGAAAGGCAAAGCTAACCTTGACAGGATTAGAACTCAGAAAGTAAAGGTCTCTATGCTTCAAAGCATGTTGTCTGGCGTTCTACTGATTATTATTATTATTTTTCTATTGGCCACAAGGGCTTACATATAGCGGACAATACAATAGACAGGGACAGTGGGGGTTTACATATATAACATATAAAAAATATGAATAACAATAATAAAGTAACAAGAAAAATACAACAATGAAAATTCCCCAGGTGCATGCTCAGAGCAGGCCCATTCACATGGACCATTCTCGCCACATTCACCCACCTTTTAGCAAATGTACTGGGGGACAGCACTTCTCTCTCCACCCTCACCCTTCTTTCCAATTGAAACTCAAAAAGGTTGATATGGGATTGGCCAAAGAGAAAATTGTCCATCTTCATTCCTTTCAACCTAGTCCACTGCACAACCCCTTTCGCTACTGTCACCAGATAGAGAAAAATTTCCTGTCATTCCCGACCAAAAGAAAATGGCAGGTCGATCTTCACTATGGACTCAGTCGATAGCCAGATCCATTCTACCTACTCAGTGGCTGCCTACCCTTTCTCATATAGCTCCTTCTCACATGTGGCATCAGATGATCCGCGAAACAGCACTTCTTACCAAGTCCAAGCCTGACCTTCCCATCCATAAAGACGTGGAAAACCTTCCTAATATGTGCTTGAAATCACACAAACCATTCTGAGAATCAATGAAGACCCTTAAAGACAATAATAATACAGAGAGAGAGAGAGAGGGGGGGGGTTAATATATATAGAGAGAGAGAGAAGGGGGAGATATGTGTGTCATACGAGGTGACTAAAAGGCATTTTAAAACATTCTGTCCGATCCAGAGTGTATTTGGTACATAATGTTTAGTTACTGATTGTTCACCAGTTTCAACACTCAATACTATGTGAGTCTGGCTACCAATGTGGGATTCTACGTTTGGTACTTCACCATTATTGGTATCCTTAAGAAGCAATGTGTTAATAATAATTATTTCTACTTTTGGTACAAGGCCAGCAATTACCTAGTACATTACTGGTACTTTATTTTATTGACCCCGTAAGGATGAGAGGCAAAGTTAACCTTGGCGGGATTTGAACACAGACCTTAAAGGGCCGTAACTCTTTGCTGCAAAGCATGGCGTCAGACCCTCTACCGATATTGCCAATCCACCGCAATGTGTTAATAATAATAATAATGAGCAGGAACGAAGTATCAATATAACATCAATATTCACACGGTCAATCAGCTAAAGGTAATGATCTGGCCTGACTGAAATCAATAGCTTATCAGACTTGTGGGAAGATTCTAACATCCCCTTCACACTTTTTACTGGAACTTTAGCAAGTTGTCATAAGCATTCTCAATTAAACCTTGCATTTTGTGAACTAATTTAACCCTTTAGCATTTAACTGGCCATATCCGGCTAGAACGCTATCACCTCTTTCTGTTCAAACCAGCTATTTTGAGGTATTTATTAAGGTATTATTCTCAAAATAAATAATATCAAAATCTCATAGATTCGATATTACGTGAGATAAAGCCTTTACCGTGAAAATATAATAGTAAATATAGAGTAATGTGAATGTTATGTGAGATATTACGCGAGATAAAGCCTTTACCATGAAAATATAATAGTAAATATAGAGTAATGTGAATGTTATGTGAGATATTACGTGAGATAAAGCCTTTACCATGAAAATATAATAGTAAATATAGAGTAATGTGAATGTTATGTGAGATATTACGTGAGATAAAGCCTTTACCATGAAAATATAATAGTAAATATAGAGTAATGTGAATGTTATGTGAGATATTATGTGAGATAAAGCCTTTACCATGAAAATATAATAGTAAATATAGAGTAATGTGAATGTTATGTGAGATATTATGTGAGATAAAACCTTTACCATGAAAATATAATAGTATATATAGAGTAATGTGAATGTTATGTGAGATATTACGTGAGATAAAGCCTTTACCATGAAAATATAATAGTAAATATAGAGTAATGTGAATGTTATGTGAGATATTACGTGACATAAAGCCTTTACCATGAAAATATAATAGTAAATATAGAGTAATGTGAATGTTATGCGAGATATTATGTGAGATAAAGCCTTTACCATGAAAATATAATAGTAAATATAGAGTAATGTGAATGTTATGTGAGATATTATGTGAGATAAAGCCTTTACCATGAAAATATAATAGTAAATATAGAGTAATGTGAATGTTATGTGAGATATTACGTGAGGTAAAGCCTTTACCATGAAAATATAATAGTAAATATAGAGTAATGTGAATGTTATGTGAGATATTATGTGAGATAAAGCCTTTACCATGAAAATATAATAGTAAATATAGAGTAATGTGAATGTTATGTGAGATATTATGTGAGATAAAGCCTTTAGCATGAAAATATAATAGTAAATATAGAGTAATGTGAATGTTATGTGAGATATTATGTGAGATAAAACCTTTACCATGAAAATATAATAGTATATATAGAGTAATGTGAATGTTATGTGAGATATTACGTGAGATAAAGCCTTTACCATGAAAATATAATAGTAAATATAGAGTAATGTGAATGTTATGTGAGATATTACGTGAGATAAAGCCTTTACCATGAAAATATAATAGTAAATATAGAGTAATGTGAATGTTATGTGAGATATTATGTGAGATAAAGCCTTTACCATGAAAATATAATAGTAAATATAGAGTAATGTGAATGTTATGTGAGATATTATGTGAGATAAAGCCTTTACCATGAAAATATAATAGTAAATATAGAGTAATGTGAATGTTATGTGAGATATTACGTGAGGTAAAGCCTTTACCATGAAAATATAATAGTAAATATAGAGTAATGTGAATGTTATGTGAGATATTACGTGAGATAAAACCTTTACCATGAAAATATAATAGTAAATATAGAGTAATGTGAATGTTATGTGAGATATTACGTGAGATAAAGCCTTCACCATGAAAATATAATAGTAAATATAGAGTAATGTGAATGTTATGTGAGATATTACGTGAGATAAAGCCTTTACCATGAAAATATAATAGTAAATATAGAGTAATGTGAATGTTATGGGAGATATTATGTGAGATAAAGCCTTTACCATGAAAATATAATAGTAAATATAGAGTAATGTGAATGTTATGCGAGATATTATGTGAGATAAAGCCTTTACCATGAAAATATAATAGTAAATATAGAGTAATGTGAATGTTATGTGAGATATTACGTGAGATAAAGCCTTTACCATGAAAATATAATAGTAAATATAGAGTAATGTGAATGTTATGTGAGATATTACGTGAGATAAAGCCTTTACCATGAAAATACAATAGTAAATATAGAGTAATGTGAATGTTATGTGAGATATTATGTGAGATAAAGCCTTTACCATGAAAATACAATAGTAAATATAGAGTAATGTGAATGTTATGTGAGATATTATGTGAGATAAAGCCTTTACCATGAAAATACAATAGTAAATATAGAGTAATGTGAATGCTAAAAGGTTAATATATTTGTAACAAAATTATCTTGTCAATGTTGCCAGAGCTCACTTGACCAACTTATCAGGTGATGCTCCTGGTGAAGGTGCTTTGTTATTCAAGTGTCTTAGTTACACATCACCTACACCAATGCCATGTGTATGTTGGTTTGCCTCAGAAATTCCAGTGTCTCTTGTTATGGCATGTGCATCTTCTCATGCTTTTTTTCTGCTTTTCATTTACTTTTTTTTTCTTCGTCTGATTTCTTCCTATAAATTGTTAACCATCTGTTGTAATGTATAATTAATTTTTTTTTCCTTTGCTACGATCAACAAGGTCCCAGACCTTATTTGATTACCTAATAAGGTGAAACTTTGTCAAATCAGACTAAGGAAACAATGTTTCCATTGGTCTTTCCATTACCAGTCACAACTCCTGGTATACAAATATAATGTCTTGCGCCAGGATGCAACACATTGTCTGGTCCAGGAATCAAACTCACAACCCCATGATTGTGAATTCAATTCTCTAACCACTAAGCCACATGCCTTCATAATTAAGTGTACTCATGTCAGCTCCCTTTTTAATAGCAAAACCATCTTTTTTTGCTATTAAAAAACATCTTTTTTGCAAAAACATCTTTTTGACTGCTTGCCCTGTGATAGTCTCATCTCATGACTGCTAAACGTTCACTGCTTTTCCTATGTTAGTCATGTCTAATGACTGCTAAACGTTCACTGCTTTCCCTATGTTAGTCATGTCTAATGACTGCTAAACGTTCACTGCTTTCCCTATGTTAGTCATGTCTAATGACTGCTAAACTTTCACTGCTTTCCCTATGTTAGTCATGTCTAATGACTGCTAAACGTTCACTGCTTTCCCTATGTTAGTCATGTCTAATGACTGCTAAACTTTCACTGCTTTCCCTATATGAGTCATGTCTAATGACTGCTAAACTTTCACTGCTTTCCCTATATGAGTCATGTCTAATGACTGCTAAACTTTCACTGCTTTCCTTATGTTAGTCATGTCTAATGACTGCTAAACTTACACTGCTTTCCTTATGTTAGTCATGTCTAATGACTGCTAAACTTACACTGTTTTCCTTATGTTAGTCATGTCTAATGACTGCTAAACTTACACTATGTTAGTCATGTCTAATGACTAACACTCAGACAAAACTACAAAGTAACAGGACCTTGACTCGGCCTTAGAACTGTGTGTGTGAGTGTGTTTATGTCTGTGCTATGTGTGTATCCTGGAACTTATTAATTTGATAAAATGAAGTCAATAAAATAATTACTGCAGTTGATATGATCTGACAAAAACCTCTTGAAAGGAGCTGCCCCAGCATGGCAGCAGTCAAATAGCTAAAACCAATAAAGACTTGTCACTACTACTATAACAGCTCAAGGCAATGCTAATATTACCAGATTTATTTATCTCAGGAGCTCCTTCACACTTCTATTATTGCTGCGGGTAATAATTGTTTCTGCTTTAGGCACAAGGCCAGCAATTACCCAGTACATTACTGGTACTTTATTTTATCGACCTCGTAAGGCTGAAAGGTAAAGTTAACCTCGGTGGGATTTGAACTCGGACTGTAAAGGGACGTAACTATGCTAGAAAGCATGGCATCCAACCCTCTACCGATACTGCCAATTCACCGGTAATAATAAAAGATCTAAAGCCCAGCTCCATAGGGAGCTCTTCTGGCTTTGATACTCTGCCATGCTTGCTGCCCCCACCCCCCTATCTGCTAAGCTTACTCTAGTCTATTCCTTCACCTTTCTCTCTCTAGGAATATTTTTTTCCTAATATCAGCTGGTTATTGAACATATGAAAATGAGAGAGAGAGAGAGAGAGAGAGAGAGAGAGAGAGAGAGAGAGAGAGAGAGAGAGAGAGAGAGAGAGAGAGAGAGAGAGAGAGAGAGAGAGAGAGAGAGAGAGAGAGAGAGAGAGAGAGTGTGTGTGTGTGTGTGTGTGTGTGTGTGTGTGTGTGTGTGTGTGTGTGTGTGTATGTGTGTGTGTGTGTGTGTGTGTGTGTGTGTGTGCGCGCGCGCGCGCGCGCGCGAGCAAGAGAGTGCCTGTGTATTTTAAAATGTTTGTATATATATATATAAACACACACACACATACACTATTAGAACTGATCACCATGTAGACCAGAAGACATGCCAGTCGTCATTGGGGAGCTAGGCACAGTCCCTAAACATCTTATGCCTTTCATCAAAAGCTTTGGGAACCCTGACTTCATAGGCAGTACCTAAATTTCTACCGTCACTAGCACTACCAGAATCCTATACAATCTCATTTCTACAGCTGAGTAAACTGGGCCAATGTGAAATAAAGTGTCTTGCTCAAGGAAACAACACATCACCCGGTCTGAGAATTGAACTCACAACCTTTCGATTGCAAAGCCAATGCTCTAACCACTAAGCCATGTGTATATATATATATATATATATACACACACACACACGTGGGAAAGTAAATAATCGGAGAATAGACCGTTAAAACATGTTTATTTACTTTCCCAGGTGCTTACGCTCTGCTAACTCTCTAGCCCACTAAATATTAACACTTCAAATATTTAATACTGCCGGCACTAGTACCGAGCACCTTTGGCATACGCTTCTTGGCAAATAACTATATGTATCACCTATCCCTCCTTTTTCTCTCTTTCTCGATACGTAAATACTATATATATATATATTCTTCGGAGTTCCCGGCTTGTATTGGCCGATAATACTTCTTGTTGTTTTAATTGCCCTGATGAGTCCTTAATAGGACGAAACATTGTCGGCTAATAAAGACTTTTGATGTGTTGAAGGCTTCTTTGTTTTACTTTCTTAATTCTTCGGCTCTGTTTAACTACATTGAGCTATACCTTTTACTGTCATTTCTATAATACGAAGAGGGTGTTTAACTCCAAGACGCTCCAGTATTTTAACCCTTATAGATATATATATATATATAAATCAGGATGGATTCAGTTTGAAACTAGTTAGAGCATTACTCAACAGAGTACTCAATACTTGGGGTAGTAAAGTATGGTTTTATTATAAAGAGTCGGAACCCGACGGCTGAGCTCCTGCTGTTTCAACAGCAATCAGGTCACGACTCTTTACAATATATATATATATATATATATCCACCTGTAAAAGTCCCACCCAAAATATAGTTCTGTTTGAGCAAACTGGCCAGACTTTTATCATAATTGTTTCTACTTTTGACACAAGCCCAGCAATTACCCAGTGTATTACTGGTACTTTATTTTATCGACCCTGTAAGGATGAAAGGCAAAGTTAACCTCAGCGGGATTTGAACTCAGACCATAAAGGGCCGTGGTCAACCTATCTAACCTATGCAAGCATGGAAAAATGGCCATTAACCGATGATGATGATATAGATAGATAGATAGATAGATAGATAGATAGATAGATAGATAGATATCATCACATATAATTTTACTTATGACAGGTAGGTGGGTAGAAGAGTTAGCTTGTAATAAGCTGTAGTCCTTGCACTCTTCATCTCCTCCTCCTCCCAAGACCAAGTCTATCTGTACACTAAACTTACTGCTGACTAACACATAGGGAGTCTAAGATATGTCCAAATAATAAAGTGGATTCCTTTCCTACTTTACCACTGGACACATAACACACTGTCTACCCCTGTGTGTCTGTACTTCATTCTCTGTGTGTGTGTGTTTGATGTATGTGTGTTTGTAGCACATAACACACTGTCTACTCCTGTGCATGCGTGTAGTTCATTGTGTGCGTGTGTAGCACATTCTCTGTGTACCCATGTCTGTGTGTGTAGTTAATTCTGTGTGTGTGTGTGTGTTGGTAGCTCTTTCTTTGTACTCATGTATCTGTATGTGCCTGTACTGTTGAATGTGTATGTATGTATGTATGTATGTATGTGTGTGTGTGTGTGTATGTGTGTGTGTGTGTGTGTGTGTGTGTGTGCGTGCGCGTGCGCGTGCGTGCGTGTGCGTGTGTGTGTGTAGCTCATTCTCTGTGCATGTGTTTGAGGGTGTGTGTGTGTGTGTGTGTATCTACAGTAGACAGACATTATCAAAGATCCTGTAGGGTGGGAGTGGTGGTTAAAGCAACTACCATACTGTATGTATATGTAGTGTATATGTAGTGCATATGTGTGTATGTGTATATATGCATGTGTGTATATATATGTACATGTGTGTGTGTGTGTGAATATTAGAATGGGATTGAAAGACTAGAGTCTGAGTCTTGGTGGTATATGTTGTTGCTGCTGATGTTGCTGTTGCTATTGGTGGTGCTGTTGTTGTTGATGTTACTATTATTGTTGGTGGTGGTGGTGTTATTGTTGATGTTAATGGTGATGTTGCTCTTGTTGTTTAGCCTAAATCTATGATGAAATTTGCTCCAGTCTGGACTGGTCTACTCATTCTGTCTTTTATTCTCATATAAGTATACCTAGGACTACATTATATTCAATACGTTCTTCCTTTGTATTATTAAGCCAGTAACGTATGATTTAAGTCACTATTTTTAGCTTTCCAAGCGACCACTTAGAGGTTTCTTTATCATGTAGTGATAGCTGTTTAATCCTAGGTCAACCTAATAGACCTTTAATCAGGGGCATTTATCATGATCATCCCATCTTTTTAGGGGTCTGCATTATCCAATATGTCCATTCTATATTTAAGACAGTAAGGATATTTGGCTGCTATTTCTAACAGATAGAATGACCATGTAGAAGTGCCTTCGTTGGCTCAATATTGTAATGATATATGTTGTTGGTTTAACCCCAGGCCACTACTAGTTCAATAGATTTATTATTAAATTACACTGCAACCAAAACTGGACTTTCAGCAGCTGACCCCTTAAGCTATATGAAAATTGAGGACCTTCTGTAAAAACATTCAGATAAAAAAATTTTAAATAATTACACATGATTAATATTTTTTATATTAATGTTAATGATAAAGAATAACTTTTATTTTTATATATATATATATGGAGGCACATGGCTTGGGCCTGCAATCGAAAAGTTGTCAGTTCAATTCTCAGACCGGGTGATGTGTTGTTTCCTTGAGCAAGACACTTTATTTCACATTGCTCCAGTTTACTCAGCTGTAGAAATGAGATGATAGGACTGGAGTCCCTATCATTCCACTGCAAAGTGGTCGTGGAGGTGCCACGGCAAAAAAAGCACCCACACTGTAAAGTGGACGTGTAGGCACCACGGAAGAAAACACCCAGCACTCACTGTAACTGAGGTTGGTGTTAGGAAGGGCATCCAGCTGTAGAAATCAAGCCAGAATCAGTTCCTGTCCCACCCTTGCAAACAGGGAAAAGCAGACGTAAAATGATGATGATATATTTATATATATATAAGACACAGGGGTAGACAGACTGTTATGTGCTACAAACACACAAGGGTAGACAGAGAATGTGCTAAAGACATACACAGTTCTGTATGAGCAAGACATGGTCACCTGACCTGGCATTGCCAACAACAGGGTAATTCGTCTAACCCATGCTATTGTGGAAGAATGGACGAAAAACAGTGATGATGATGATGATGATGATATAATTTTTGATGATCTAGTGTTAAAGAATAAAAACTAAAGATAAAATAAATTTTTTTTTTTTTAAATGAGATCACCGATCATGTGAGGCCTATAGATTATTTAGAAAGAGTTTGAACAGATCAGTAAGTATAAAGATCAATCAACTGAAATTGAGAAAATGTGGCACCTTAATGTCTGTACATAACCAATGATGGTCAGTGCACTTGGACTGATAAAAAGGGGAACTGCCCTGAGAAGGGAATTATCAATTTAAAAACCTTGCAAAGACATTTACTGTTAATAATAATTGTTTCTACTTTTGGCACAAGGCCAGCAATTATCCAGTACATTACTGGTACTTTATTTTATCGACCCCTTTAGGATGAAAGGTAAAGTTAACCTTGGCGTGATTTGAACTCAGAATGGCAAGGGGCGTAACTCTATGCGACAAAGCATAGTGTCCGACCCTCTACCGATACTGCCAATCCATCGCTGGTTTCTGATTAAGGCACAAGGCCAGTAATTTTGAGGGAAGGGGGGAAAGTCGACCAAATCAACCCCAGTGCCTTACTGGTACTTTATTTTATCGACCCCGTAAGGATGAAAGGCAAAGTTAACCTCAGTGGGATTTGAACTCAGAACAAAGAGCCATAACTCTATGCTGCAAAGCATAGTGCCTGATGCTCTACCGATACTGCCAATCCATTGCTCTTAATAATAATAATGCTATTAATGATAGTATGGTACAGAGACTAAATAAAAGATAAAATATAAATACTAGTATTGCATAAAGATAAGAAACAAATAAGGGAAGAAAAGAATAAAAAATATAAAATAGATGAAAGATAAGAACTTAAAGATGAAAAATATATATATATGAATAAGAAATAGAGAAATATATATATATATGAATAAGAAATAGAGAAATATATATAAAGAATTAAAAGATTCGGAATAAAAATGACTAAAGTAAAACAGAACCAAAATAAATAAATAATTTTTTTAAATGTTTAAATGAAAAAGAATGTAACATAATTGTTTCTATTACTGGTACTTTATTTTATCGACCTCGTAAGGATGAAAGGCAAAGTTAACCTCGGCGGGATTTGAACTCAGATCATAAAGGGAGGTAACTATGCTTCAAAGCATGGCGTCCGACCCTCTACCGATACTGCCAATAAGTGAAATGAAGTGAACCGAGACTGAAAGACCCTAAATCTTTTCCCATCATATATATGTATGATCCCGTAACTCCTGAGAGAGTTGTAGGGGCGGTGTATTGGCATACAGCGTTTCTTGGGCATTTTAAGCGTGGTGGAGCCCATTCCTCTCCAGGTCTGAGTACAGCAGATTTCTTTCAGGGAAAGATAGAAAGTGAGAGAGAAGAAATAAGAAAGAGATATAGAGGAAGAATCGACACCAGTACTTAGACTGGTACTTTTTTTGTTATCGACCTCAAAAGGATAAAAAGCAAAGTTGACCTCGGCAGGATTTGAACTCAAAGAGCCAATATGAATGCCATAAAGCATTCTATTTGACGTTCTTATGACTGCCTATTTGCCGCCTCCAGTCATAAATACCCTATTGTTAATTACCATCTTTGTTAAAGCTATGTCATCATGAAGTTTTCAGGAATTATAGATAGGAGGGAGGGAATGGGAAGAGGGAAAATGATGGCGGGGGGGGGGGGGGGTAGATGAGAATGAAAAAAAATTAATACAATTAATAATTGTTGTTGTTGTTGTTGTTGGTGGTGGTGGTGGTCATCAAAGCAAACCCCAATGTCTTTATTGTTGTTGCTATTGTTGTCTGGGATGGATGCACTGTTACTCTTGCTGGCGCAGCAGCAGCGTTTGGCGGCTGATTCAATGTGTAAATGAGAGACTGAACAATATACCGAGCTAGAAAGAATAAATTTGTCAACAATAGCATTAACAAACTTTTCTCAGAGAGTTCCTTTTTATTATAAGCCAGTAAGGTACGATTTAATAAGAAACAAAGCTTAGTATCTCATATTTGTTCACATCACACCAAGCAGCATATCAGCATAGTTGCATAACAACACCTCATAATTGTATGAGCATCTGATGATGTCACATGGGGACTGCCAATGATATAACCATTGCATAATATATATTATGCAATAAAACAATTATGTAAAAGTAACGTAAAAGGAAACTCCATCACACCTAATCACCAACATTCCACTGGGGATACACTACTGACGTGAAGTGCTTTTAGATTGCTGAAACCGGTTCATCCTCGCAGCGTTACATCATAATCTCCACTATATATATATATATATATGAGAATAAACGTGCTGCGTGGTTGCTAATGGGTTACATATGAATAAAGTTAGTCCTTCATCAGTGATCTTCCAACCATCATTGGTATTTCATCGCTTTAAAGACCATATACCTCCGGTTGGTGCAAGCAACGGCTAAAAAAAGTCGTTGGGACACGTAAATAAAGGGGACATGAGTGTAAACAAACAAAGATGGTGAAGCAACGAAAAGTGAGGAAGAAGGAGTCAAGTCCCAAATTTCTATGAATTTAAATTCGGTGAAATCGTGAACGAGAGAGAATAAAGACCATCAAACCTGGTTGGAATGTGAGTAAGGAAGGAATTCCGTACAGGTCTAACGGGAGGAAGAAGGGATCTAGTCTGTGAATTCGGTGAACGTAAGTTCTGTGAAATCATAGACGAGAGAGAGAAAAAAAAAAAAAATATATATATATATATATATAAGAGAGAGAGAGAGAGATAAACAAAGTTATCTCAAATATCGAGTTTGAAGTGTGAGTGTATTAAAATTTGTAGAATAATTGGAAGAACTCAACACAAGGAAGCTGTTAAAACAACAAAATGCCATCAATGACAGTGACAGGTAAAATTTACCTCAAAGAATAGACATAAGCAGTTAGAAGTGTGTTGGCCCACAGCAGTGATAGGAATAAAGGAGAAAAAGAAGAAAATGGATGAGAGAAGATGACACAAACATTTAAATACACTCATCAGCTTTTAGACCACTTGTGGTTTTGACGATTTAACTGAAAAAGTACCATGTAAAACAGACAGCTCGTGTAACCATGAAATAAATATTTCTGTTGGTATGATGTTTGTGTGAGGAACGAAAGGATGAGAGAGAGAGAGAGAGAGAGAGAGAGAGAGAGGGGGGGGGGGCAGAGAGATAAAATCACACCTGCAGAATCAAGTGGTTTCAGCTTGTGTGCCAGACTATATATGTGTGAGTGTGTATATGTGTATATATAAATATATATACAGAGGGAGAGAGAGAGGGAGAGAGAGAGGGTGGGTGGAGAACATGGAGGGAAAATATGGGAAAGAAAAAAGATATAACAGAGTTAATGGAGGTGTTGGTGTCAATGAGTCAAATAAAAAACACCAATGAATAATTTGATAATAGAAGGGTGTGGTGGCTAATATTCCTTATTAATTTATCCCTGTCTACCACCACCACCTCCACTGTCACCATCGCCAACACCAGAACCACACTACCATCACAACCACTACCACACCACTATCACAACCACCACAACTACCACCTCCACTATCACCACTGCCAACACCACAACCCCATCACAACAACTACCATACCACTATCACAACCACCACAACTACCACCTCCACAACTACCACCACAACTATCACCACCGCCAACACCACAACCCCACTACCATCACAACAACTACCACAACCACCTCCACCGCCAACACCACAACCCCCACTACCACCACCACCATCACAACCACCACCACCACCACCATCGTCACCAACACCATAACGACCACCACCACTACCACTTGAGTCACAATTGAAAAACCACAAAGGAGCAATGCTAAAAGTTATCACAGAATAACTTCTTCCTCTCCCCCATCTCCTCTGTTATTATAATCACAGATACCATCCTTCTCAACTGACGACAAACATAACATTTTCTCTCTGTCGTTCTTTCTCCTTCTCTACCTCTCTCTATCTCTCTTACTCTGCTCCTTCCACTCTCTCTCTCTATCTCTCTCTCTCTCTCTCTCTCTTCTTTGTCCTCCTTCTGCAAGACAAAAACAACAATTTTCCAATTTTCGGTTGCAACCAGTCACTTTCCTTTGCCGCCATTCAAACATTTCTGATAAAATTATCAAACCTCTCAAATGTTACTGTACCCACCCATTTGGTAATATGGTATTGAAGAAAGAGAGTGAGAGAGAGAGAAAACAGACAAAGAGAGAGAGTAAAATACATATATATATATATCGAGATCTCTGGCGTTATGCAGTAATACAGAAGACCCGCCTTCCCATAGGCAAGGGTTGAAGCATATATCTAGTATGCACTACCCTTCCCTCCCATTCCATTCTATACACCACCCACACCTTAACACACTACTTTTCACCAGATAAGTTCCCTATCCAGCCCCGAATTCACACTGTAAAGACGGGTTTGGAGCCATAACAAAAAGCGCCTAGTCCACACTGTAAATTGGTCATGTAGGTGTCACGACAAAAAGCACCCATGTGCCAACCACAAAAATGTGGTTGGCATTAGGAAGGGCATGCAGCCATAGAAACCAAGCCAAAATCAGCTCTGAGTAAGACACAATTACCTGATCCAGCTTATCTCACAACAGGACAACTCGTCTAACCCATGCTAGCATGGAAAAATGACGATCATAAATGAAACAGTTCTAGTCTTGTAAAAGTCATCTAAACTATAATAAAGTAAAGAATGCGGGACTGCGTACGGTTTATAATTTTTTATCCCATTAGTAAAATAAGTTGGATTACTTTGAATAAATAATTGTTTCTACTTTTGGCACAAGGCCAGCAATAACCCAGTGTATTACTAGTACTTTATTTTATCGACCCCATAAGGATGAAAGACAAAGTTAACCTCGGCGGGATTTGAACTCAGAATGGCAAGGGCCATAACTATGCGTCAAAGCATGGCGTCCGACCCTCTACCGATACTGCCAATCCACCAATGAATGAATATTACATAATTTATCTACTAAATTTCGTAGCTATTGATTAAAGATATTTTATTGTTTATTTAAAGATTCACTTCTTTAAAATTTTCAAATGTCAACACTTCCGGTTAGCAATCGCTTAAATAAACATTCATATATTTCCGTCACTAATTTTCTCCTAATGCAGTTTATATATAATATCGTCTTTTTTTTAATGTACCATGGATTACGTCACTGATTACATAAGACAGTGTAACACAGTCTTCGTTCAATTTCTGTGTATATTGTCAATTACGATTTTATTTGATGTATCATATCTACTTGCGTATAATATCAATATGCACATTACACATGCTAGCAGAAAACCACCCAAAGAGTGGTTTTTCTGCTAGTTTCTATAATAATGAATATACCTATACTCTACTAACGTATTGAGTACCTTTTTTGACAGTGGTTGCCTCCTGATTTACATTGGGATCCTACATATCATATATATATATATATATCTAAACCCATGCTAGCGTGGAAGATAGACGTTAAACGATGATGATGATGATATATATATATATAAACATGATCTATATAAACATGATATATATATATATATATATCATGTTTAATATAGAAATGGCTTCCACAAGACTAGAACTGTTTCATTCAAAAGAAATCATTTCCTGGTGCTTTCTTTTGAATGAAACAGTTCTAGTCCTGTAGAAGCCATTTCTGTATTAAACATGATGTTTACTCTTTACTTATGTATTGAGTACTTTACTTACTGCAGTTACTCTCAATTGAAACCAGGACACACACACACACACACATATATATATATATATTACATAAGAAACGGAGAATCAGTGGTGCGACGAATTGGAATTTATTAGACATATTACAATCATTTCTCTGGCAACCAGCTCAAGGCACGATCGATGTGATGGTCGAACCTGACTCTGAAATCGCAAGTTCTTCAGACACGTCTCAATCCCTTGAAGCAGAGTTTCCAAATTTGGAAACTCTGCTTCAAGGGATTGAGATGTATTCTGCTCTGTAAGAGCATTGAGTGTTCAAACGGCCTACCGCATACGGGCGCTTTAAGCATCCCACACCAAATGCATATATATATATTAAACAATGAAAGAATAAGAAAACCTAAAGTGGGGGAACAATTAATCCCCCGTTTTAAAGAACAAAGTCATTTTAAAGTCGTTTCAAAGAACACAGTAACATTGTGTAGCCTGATCAATGGCAGGTAACTCCATACCATCAGCTTCAAATCAGGAATCTGAGATGGTGTGCAAAAGAGAAGACAGCATTGGTAGGGACATGTGATGTGGATTGACGATGAACGCTGGGTGAAGAAGTGCCAGGAAATGCCAATGGAAAGAAGCCACAGTAGAGGTAGACCAAGGAAGACCTGGTCAGAGGTGGTGAGGACTGACCTCAAACAACAGAGACTCAGAGGACTACTGAAAACGACCCACCCAACCATGCAAGGCTGGAAAAACTGACATAAAAGTGGTTAATAAAAATGCTGATGTGTGTGTGTGTGTGTGTGTGTGTGTGTGTGTGTGTGTGTGTGTGTGTGTGTGTGTGTGTGTGTGTGTGTGTGTGTGTGTGTGTGTGTGTGTGTGTGTGTGTGTGTGTCTGTGTGTCTGTGTGTGTATGTGTCTGTGTCTGTGTGTGTATGTGTCTGTGTGTGTATGTGTCTGTGTGTGTATGTCTGTGTGTGTGTGTCTGTGTGTGTGTGTCTGTGTCTGTATGTGTGTCTGTGTGTGTGTCTGTGTCTGTGTCTGTGTCTGTGTGTGTGTCTGTGTGTGTGTGTCTGTGTGTGTGTGTCTGTGTGTGTGTGTGTGTCTGTGTGTGTGTGTCTGTGTGTCAACAACTACCACAACTAGATTTGTTTCTCTATAACATGAGAAAGGATACTCAAGCATCTGGAACCCTCAATGATACCCGAGCCCTCACCCCTGATCATGTAGTTCTTGCCATTAATAGCTCTTTTATATTTTCACACACGCAACCCCACTTTTGTTGATCGCCCCACCCACGCCAATAGCCGCCACACCACCCCTACCCGACTCATTCACTGTCCCCACACTGACACCAACACATAAGTAACACCCTCACAGGACTCTTGTTGAACATTCCACCCACACACCCAGAATAAATCACCCTTTATCATCTTTAAATCAAAAGGTCAAGCAAAGTTGCTCTCTCTCTCACACACTTCACATATTTTGATAGTATCTGTCTGTCTGTCTAGTGTGGTGGATTGGCAGAATTGGTAGAGTGTCCGATAAAATTCTATTGTGGTATTTGTTCTGGCTCTTTACATTCTGAATTCAAATCCTACAGAAGAATAGTTTGCCTTTCATCCTTTCAGGGTCAATTAAATAAAGTACCAGTCAAATAAAGAGGTCAATTTAATTAAGTTTGCCCTTCTCCCAAATTTGCTGGCCTTGAGCTTCAATTAAAAATCATTATCTCTCTCCCCACCTCCACCCTCTCTCATTTACACTCCACATAATTCCTATAATGTGGTTGGTGTTAGGAAGGGCATCCAGTCGTAGAAACCAATCCAAAATACAGAACCATATAAGCATGACGTGGTCTCTGGACCTGACTTGTCTCATAACGTGACAACTCATCTAACCCATGCAAGCATGGTAAAATAGACATTAGGCAATGGTGGTGCTGGTGATGTTGATGATGATATTTCAATATTATCAAATGCTAACTTAATAACAAGGCCCTCTATACCGGTCAACATGGATCAATGGATCAAGCCTATAAGAAGCTCTTGGATGGATGGTTTAGCAGTTCACTTAACAGTCATAAGGTCCCAGATTAGGTCCCATTGTATGCCATCTTGGGTCAACTGAAGCCTTATGAGAGAAATTGGATAGACAGAAACTGATTGGAAGTCTATCAGATAGACTGTAACCCATGAGAAGTATGTTAAAAGTATACATAGCAGTGGAATACTCAACCAGAAGTGAAATAGATAGATAAATAGACAGACAGACAAGTAGATAGATAGAGAGACAGACAGACAGACAATTAGATAGAGAGAGAGAGACACACAGACAGACATTTAGATAGGCAGACTGACAGAGAGAGAGAGAGAAATAGATAAACAGATAAACATACAAAAAGTGATATAGATATAGAGTATACAGATGTGATATGAGAAAAGTCAACAGAGGAAAACAATTCAGTACAATGATGATGTATATTGGTTTAATGCTTGTGTGATGTAGGAAAATAGTATTAACATTTCAAATGTTAGTCCTTTGTCCTTCATTAAAAGATAGGCTAAGAGAGAGCAGAAACAGAAAGATGAGAGTAAGGAAAGTTAGTCAGCTTTTTTTCAACTCCCCCTCCCACACACACACACACAGAGAGTAGCAGAAGTACCTGGCGCTGCCAATGTACCATATATGTCGAAATGTTTGTTTTTGTTAAACATAAATGACATAACAGCAACACTTTATCTACTTCTTTCTGCATCCATCCATCTTTTCTTATGAAGCAGACACATGTCACAAGTTGAAGTTTTTCAGGCTTCTGTGATGTATGAATTTCAGAGAATGTAATTATTGTTAGTCTTAATTTTTTGTGACACAAGAAAACCGTATATTTATTCCTTATCTTGTAAGTCTCCATTGATATACATGTAAAACGGAAGCAATTGTATGAGAAATTCTTCTGCTTATAATCAGCAGAAGCTCTGAGATATATCTTGTTCTGTGGTTTGGTGGCCTGATGATGCACTGCTTACCACAACAAAGTTAACCACCAGAGAAACCCGACACTGTGAGTTCAATACCAGCAACCTTAACAGACTCTTCATAAGGATTGTTGATAATAGTCATAACAAAAATGACAATGTCACAAGAAACTGGATGTGCTTAAAGTAGTATAGTTAATATGAAGTATTTATTGTTAGATATATAATAAATGACTGATAAGTTTCAGAAAGCCAGTACAATGTGGTAGAAATATATAAAG
The DNA here is from genome assembly GCA_964016885.1 of Eledone cirrhosa. Taxonomy (NCBI): domain Eukaryota; kingdom Metazoa; phylum Mollusca; class Cephalopoda; order Octopoda; family Eledonidae; genus Eledone; species Eledone cirrhosa. Next base: position 14,978,126 of record OZ024746.1, on the reverse strand, counting down.
GGTAAAGGAGGACAAATAAAACAAAGTAATGTTTTATCCAGTATATTTCAACATATTTCAGGGTTATCACCCTCTTTTCAAATGAAGGTTCAAAACAAATAAAGGTTCAAAACAAAAATAAACAATCGATATATTCTTCCCTAACTATTCAATGAGATGGCAATGAATTAGGGGAGTCATTAAAACGTTGGATAGAATACTTTGCAAGTATTTCTTCTGGCTCTCTAAGTTCAAATCCTGTCAAAGTCAACTTTGCCTTTCATCATTTTGGAGTTGATAAAAAAGTACCAGTCTAGTACTGGCTTTGATTCTTCCTCAATATCCCTTTCTCACTTCCTCTTCATAACTATTTCTCCTTCTCTAGAAGAAATTGGCTATATTCTAACCTGGAGAGGGATGGGTTCAACCAGGCTTGAAAAAATGTCCCTGTATGTCACTATGCCACCCCTACAATTCCATCAGGAATTATAGGTACACACACACATATCTGATAGGAAATGGAAGTATCTTTTATCTTGATATAATCAGTCATAATGGTAGCTGTCACATGAATTATTAGAGTTTTAATAGTTAAATGTTGGTGCTACAGAGTTTTGGTTCCTCCCAATTCTGTAGCAACACAAGAGGTGCTCTCATTTTTAGTTCCAGATTCTGAAGTGGGTTTCATGTGAGTTTAACTCGGTATTTACATTACTCTCTATATACTATTGTATTTTTGTAGTAAAGGCTTTATCTTACATAATCATCTCACATATCAAATCTATGAGATTTTGATGTTATTTATTTTGAGAAAGACAGTATGAACGGCCAGTTATGGCCAGTTTGAACAGAAAGAGGTGAGAGAATACTAAAGGGTTACCTTTAGTATTTTAAATACTAAAGGATTACCTCTTCTGATACCAATGCGTGGATGAGTAGGCATAGGTAGGTGTTGTCCGAAGGGATCGGGATGTCTTTGGATGAGAAAGAGTACTGGAATTTCTCCATGGTGATTCGCTGCAAGCGCTCAACTTGGGAAGGAGCAAAATAATTGGTGTGGGGTGCTTAAAGCGTCCATATGCGGTAGGCCGTTTGAGCACTCGATGCTCTTACAGAGCAGAGTATAATATCACATAAGAAACAGAATCAGTGGTGCGACGAATTAAAATTTATTAGACATATTACAATCGTTTCTCTGGCGACCCCTTACCTCCTACAGTAGTAATTCCGATATAAGAAACAACTTTGATTAACAGGTGGCATATGAAAGGAACCAGATAAATGACGGCCATGAGTGGTCAAAAATACCGACGAAGTGTACAATTCTTGACCACTCATCGACAGACAACAACAGGATTTAAGCTGGCCAGCGAAGGCCACGGGAGTAACTGGACATTTGGAAACTCTGCTTCAAAGAATCGAGACGTATCTGAGGATCTTGCGATTTCAGAGTCAGGTTCGATCATTGCATTGATTGTGCATCCATCTGGTCGCGAGAGAAACGATTGTAATATGTCTAATAAATTTGAATTCGTCGCACCACTGATTCTCCGTTTCTTGTGTGATATATATATATATATGTAGATGTTTCTAGAATTCAGGGAAGCGGAGTGTGTGTGTGTGTGTGTGTGTGTGTGTGT
>OZ024746.1:14919007-14971507 GCA_964016885.1 Eledone cirrhosa | reverse complement strand
CTTTACTACAAAAATGAACTATAATATATATATAATATACAATATATATAATACAGAATGACTTACCAGGCAGGCGATCAGATAGTTTGTTTTTGTTTTGTTGCGTTGTGTTTTTAATTATCAGTCCGATATTAATTAAGGGAAACAATGATAATGAATTATTTGAAGAAGACACGTCTATAATCAACAAAAAACGATAAGTGAAGGAAGGAGAGGAATTAAAAGTTGTAAGTGGTTGTTGACGTCCTGTAACAGTCCATTGAAGTAAGAGGAGAACTTTCGCTCACACCCTCACTCACTATATATCCCCTTTATCTCTCTATTTTTCTCCCTTCATTAACTTTATTCTGTCTTTCTCACTCGTTTTCAAATACACACACTCTCTCTGTATCTATCAATTTCCCTCTCTTACTGTGTCATTATGTATCTATCTGTTGCGCGTACATTTCCTTACCCTCCTATTTCTCTTTCTCTCTCTTATTACCACTCCACTTCATCTATTTATCTATCTGTCTACCTATCGCACACACTTTCTTTTCTTTCCCCCTCACTAACTTTATAATATCTTTCTCTCTCGCTTGTACCATCCTCTTTCTCTTTTCCTCTCTATATCTATCTATTGCACGTGATTTCTTTTACCTCCTTCCTCTCGTTCTTTCTTTTCCCCTCTCTATATATTGTCTTTCTTTTCTGTCTCACTCCATGGCATCTATTTCCATTATCTCCCTCTTTGTCTCGCTCTCCTTTACTGGCCTTGTGCCTAAAGTAGAAACAATTATTATATCCCGCCGAGGTTAACTTTGCCTTTCATCCTTACGGGGTCGATAAAATAAAGTACCAGTAATGCACTGGGTAATTGCTGGCCTTGTGCCAAAAGTAGAAACAATTATTATATTATCCCTCACCTAAAACTCCAAAACTCTGTTTCTCTCTCTCGACTTTCTTCTATAGTTTTCTTCACTCTGACATTCTTTTGCTCTCTTTCTCTCTCTCTGACTTTCCCTCCTTCCCCTTCTCTCTCCATCCCTCAAGTTCCTTTTAGTCCTAATTTCATCATTCTCTTCTCACTCTTTCTCTATTTCCCATTCTCTCTTACTTCTCATTATATGTCCTTCTCTCCCTCTTTATTTCTCTATCTATCTCTATTCCTCTCTATCTATCTGTTTCTATTTCTCTTTATCTATCTCTATTTCTTTCTCTCTCCATCTAGCTAACTCTCACTTATTCTAGCCTATCCCTATCTACCCCCCTCTTTCTCTCTCTCTAAAATCTATTCTTTCTTCCTTATATTTACCTCAATATATTTTATCCTCTAACATCAGCTCATTTTCTCATTTCAAGTTATTCAATCCTTTCCACTCCCCCGACATACGACACAATACAATTTTAAGAGTTAGTTCAACTTCTATGTCCGTTTTTCCATTGCTTTGTGCGGTTGGACAAAATTGTAAACCAGACACAATTTAAGTAAGTTTTGTATGTAATAACACGTCCTGGTGGAAATATCAATCAAATGCCCTTCCAATTGCATAGCACTTAGTCCTAAATATCCGTTTTAAAAAAAAAACGAAATCGCCCGCATTTTATGTGTGGGTCTTTAACGTGGTTTATATCCCTAAAAGGGCAGGAGGATCACCCGTATTTTAACAATGGGTCTCTACATAGGATGTATCCCTAAAAAGCAGAATCGCTAGTATTTTAAGCATGGATCTTTAAAATGGGTTGCTGGTATTTTAAGTGTGGCTCTTTTCAAACAAAGTTCACATTGGGTTGAACAACAACTATTTCTTAGACAGAAGATCGATATTTTTGTTTTGATGACTGCGGGGAAGATTAGTAATAAATGTTTCGGACATTGGAGAAGCGTAGGGTTGAAAGAAATTCAACCCCAGACGATTAAAGAAAATAAAACCAAGATTATTGGTGTTGAAGGATAGTCCCGTAAACACAAACTCAAGACATTTGTTATATTTAAACTATCACATGGCATTTTTTGACAACTTATTACATAATGTGTTTATTTATTGCCAACACTTCATTTCCCAGGGATATACGTTTAGTTTGTGTTCTATCAATGTTTGTTGTCATTTCTTGGTGTTGTTTTCGTGCAGTTTAGATTGGTTTTTAAATACAACCACACAAAGTGATCAAATCACGGAAGTTAAGTAACAAAATAAACTAGAGAAATTATCAACCAAAAGAAAGGGGACGAGATTATCAGATCAGACCAAGGAAATGATGTTTCCATTGCTGATACTATGTTGATAGAAGCAGAATTTGAACTTAAAACATACAGATTCAGGTCAGATACCTGAAAACATCCTGGATTCCTACTTATCGACAAAAAAAACTGCAAATAATGGTTTCTGATTTAGGAACCATGCCAACAATTTTGGGAGGAGGGGAAAGTCGATTAAATCAACCCAGTGCGTTACTGGTACTTTATTTTATCACCCCTCCGTAAGAATGAAAGGCAAAGTTAACCTCGGCGAGATTTAAACTCAGAACGTAACTAAAAACCACAAAGCATTTTGTCCGATTCTGCCAATCCACCGCCAAAATACAAATAACTGTTTCTACTTTAGGCACAAGGCCAGCAATTACCCAGTGCATTACTGGTACTTTATTTTATCGACCCCGTAAGGATGAAAGGCAAAGTCAACCTCGGCGGGATTTGAACTCAAATCGTAAAGGGACGTAACTATGCTGGAAAGCATGGCGTCCGATCCTCTACCGATACTGCCAATCCACCGCCAAAATACAAATAACGATAAAGAATGTGTTATACTTTGGGAGGGTCATGCTGCCAATAAAAACACACGCACCTGTTAGTTTTCACTTCAATTTATTATAAATTTCCAGTTGGTTGGTTCGATAACTGGATGGTTGTTTATATATTGTAAAAACCCAGTCTCTGACCTATCAGTGACTGAGTTTTTATTTTGTGTCTCTCCTTTGTTCTGTCCTACATCATCTTCTTTTTATGTGTTTTTGATAAAGAATTTCTTGACCTCAAAACACTTGTTCTCCTTTTTTTTTATGGATCGTGAAATCCTCCACTAAGGAGTAATTTCTCTTATATCATAAATTTCAATTCTGGTGCGAGGGGTGGAGGGGGGTAAAGTCAATTCTTGGGGAATTTGAACTCAGAATCTAGATGTTATTCTAAACCCCGGGATCAACAACTGTTTGGAAGGCACCATATTTTTTTTAGAGGGGGGGGGGGGGGGGTCCAGGACCTACGTGTATACTATATCTTACGTAGGAATGGCTGTGTAGTTAAGGAGTTCGCTTGGCAACCATCTGCTCTCAGATTCAGTCCCACTGCATGACGCCTTGAGCAAGTATCTTAACCTGGAGCTTAAGACAACACCAATAACTTTTTTTTTTTTTTGTAAAACAATAAACGTACTAACTCAATATAAACTGGTTCATTCGATAATATTTTTTTAATCGATGAAAAATTAGCAGCAAACTAAATACTGAGGCCATTATATTTAAAGTCCTTAAAGGCAGTGCCCCAGCATGACCGCGGTGCAATGACTGAAAGCAGTAAATAAAAATAATAAATACAGAAAATATACATACATACATGATAATACAGAATATATACCCCGTAAGTCGACGGTGTGTGTGTGGTGTATGTGTGTGCATAGACATGTATGTATATATGTGCGTGTGTGTATAAAGATGTCTGTATATATATTATATATATGCATGTAAAGATGCGTATGTATACAAATACATATGTGTGTGTGTATACAGACGTGTATGTACATATATATGCATATATGAGTTTATAAAGACGTGTACGTATATATAAATGTGTGTGTGTAGTTAATAATAGAGCTGATACTAAATGAAAAATGTTTGACAAGTGGTCGCTAATGACAGTTTGTTTACTGGTTAGTGTTATTTTATTTTATTAAATATTTATCTGATTACATATTTAATAAGCCAAGCCGGTTAAATGTCCCTCAAAATACACGTTGACACATTCGATTATGTAGTCTGGAGCCGCACAGCTCCCCCAAACTTCTCAAACACCACAGGCTGAAGAAAAAAAATAATTTGCCTATAATTCCTCGTACTTCATAATTTTATTCCATTCAGCTACAATTGCTGTGACCCTCACTTTTACAGCAACATCCAGGATGTGGGAAGGAGCAAAGGAGTCGGTAACTGTGGTTTCCTCAAATAAGACATCTACTCCTCACCCAGAGACAAAGGGTAAGGCCCTCTGACCTCTTCTCTCGAACCTAGACAACCTGTTTGGCTCCAGAATTGAGCGGGTGTTGACTTGAGACAGGGCTGTCTTCATAATTAGGTTTAGCTCGGCATGATGAACGAAGTGACCAGTGTTCAGGTAACAAGACAACCTATGATGACCCGTGGAGTCAAAGGGTCTGCCACAAAGACATCGGCACTTACTCCAAGGGCAATGGAAATGTGGAGCTCATCCAGACTGAGTAGGTCGCAAGTATCAACCCAGTCCTACGAAAATTTGGTACTCGTAGAAAAATAAATTGATGGTCATTCGACTCATGGATAATGAGTTATCTCCCATGAATTACAAATATTTTGTATGATTTACCTCCCATGTCCCACCATTGTTTCAAAACATTACACAAATGGGATCAACGGAAAAAATAAATTACCTTAGTGGTTAAATTAAGTTTTTCCTACGTTATATTAAACATTTTACTGTTTATTATATTAATAACTGTATGGCAGAAGTTTCTTGAAATATCACTAGCTGCCATCAGAATTACGAAGGGATCTTCTGATGAGGATAAATACTCAAGCTCCTTATTGAGATTTGTACAAATTGAAAAAATGGTTGAGGACAGGAGCTTGTTTTGCTAGTTTTTGTGGCAGGAGTGATGCCATTTGATGTTAAAGTAAAGCTGCTGGATCACATGAAAGTAAAGAATGATGCATCTGTGACAGAAGTGCCAAGTCTTATATCAAATATTTCCTTACAACAACAGTTTAATTTAGACATTGCCGAGAAGAAACAGTCTCAGACAATTACAGCTAAGCCTCAGAAAGAAACAAACTAGTCACTATAATCGAAAACTGAAAGGCAAAATATTCGTGGAAGAAATGTCCAGTGTTTTGGAAAGTATGTTATGGATGTGGGAGCAAAGGTCATTTTAAAGGTTTTATTTGGCCAGTAATGTTAACGTCATTAAAGGTGATTCAGTAAAGGTTGCACACCTGAACTGAAGTCATCAGATGTTAGGAAAAGTGAGAGAAACAGTTCTCTTGATGAGGATGAGGATGGAAAGAATGAGATATGTTGCAAATATTAAATATAAAGATATAGACATTGCGTTTGTTTTAGTTGGTACACGATATGACATTGGATTGTCTGGCTGCAACATAATGAATACAGATAAGTATATTTACTTATGTGCTGAAGTACCATTTGCAATTAAGGGGTTTAAGGTGAGCATAATTTTAAAGGATCACAATGACAAATTCTTTTCTCCTCATTCTGTCCCTATTCATTTAGTGGCCTACACAGGTCCTTAAGAGTTAATGTAGAGCTAAAGAAGAGGGGTACTGGTTTTCTTACTTCAAGAATTTTAACATTCTGGAATGTTCCATTTTAACCCCAAAATGAAGACTTATTACATCTTTTTTTTTTCTTTTTCATGAAATTTTCACAAAGTTCAGCAGCTTCAGATGAAATCTTTTTCTTCAAATCTAGAGAGTTCAAAAGTTCTTTAAACTAACCAAGTCACTGATCTCTATTTAGGACTGACTTTTTTCTTTTATCCTTGAAAAGTTTCTGATTGTTTCCAGAGTTTCAGCATATATTTGAATTCTTCCAATATTTCACAGATGAAGCTGTTAACCATCAAGAAGAGCTAAAAAGACAACAGAAATTCAAACAATGAAATTAAAATTGTATTCTACAAAATATTGATTATTTTATAACAGTTTAAATAGTTATGTAAAGTTGATATTAGATATATTAATGTTAGCATTGGATATTAACTTGAATTAATATTAGATAAAGTTAACTTTGCCTTTAATCCTTTCGAGGTTGATAAATAGAGTACCAGTCCAGTACTGAGGTTGATTCTTCCCCCCCGCCCCCTCTCTCTCTTTCTCTCTCTCTCTCTCTCTCTCTGCATCTATCTATCAATCTACAAACATATATATGTATATAGTATATCATCATCATCATCATCGTTTAACATCTTATTCCACACTAGCATGGGTGGGATGAGAGATCCAGGTTTGACCGTTTTTTTACTCACACAAAACTGATTTTGGCTTGGTTTCTACAGCTGGATGCCCTTCCTAACGCTAACCACATTTACAGAGTCTACTGGGTGCTTTTTGTTGTGACACCTACACGAGCACTTTACAGTGTGGACTGGGTGCTTTTTGTAGTGTTGCCAACATGACCACTTTACAGTGTGGATTGGGCGCTTTTGTTGTGGCTCAGGATGACCACTTTATGGTGTGGATTGGGGGCTTGGGTGGGGGAGATACATGGGGAATTAGGGTGGGGTGATTACAGCGAGGGAGGTCAATGGGGTGGGAAGGTGGTGCATACTAGATGTATGCCTCAGCTCTTGCATATGGAAGGGCGATTATAATAATGGTCCTAGTCGGTTTTTAACAACTTCAACAACACATGACAACATTTCACTAACACTTCAGTCACAATGACCAACTATATAACCACCTACCAAACACTCACAATGACCAACTATATAACCACCTACCAAACACTGACAATAACCAACTATATAACCACCTACCAAACACTGACAATAACCAACTATATAACCACCTACCAAACACTGACAATAACCAACTATATAACCACCTACCAAACACTGACAATAACCAACTATATAACCACCTACCAAACACTGACAATAACCAACTATATAACCACCTACCAAACACTGACAATAACCAACTATATAACCACCTACCAAACACTCACAATAACCAACTATATAACCACCTACCAAACACTGACAATAACCAACTATATAACCACCTACCAAACACTGACAATAACCAACTATATAACCACCTACCAAACACTCACAATAACCAACTATATAACCACCTACCAAACACTCACAATGACCAACTATATAACCACCTACCAAACACTCACAATAACCAACTATATAACCACCTACCAAACACTGACAATAACCAACTATATAACCACCTACCAAACACTGACAATAACCAACTATATAACCACCTACCAAACACTCACAATAACCAACTATATAACCACCTACCAAACACTCACAATAACCAACTATATAACCACCTACCAAACACTGACAATAACCAACTATATAACCACCTACCAAACACTGACAATAACCAACTATATAACCACCTACCAAACACTGACAATAACCAACTATATAATCACCTACCAAACACTCACAATAACCAACTATATAACCACCTACCAAACACTGACAATAACCAACTATATAACCACCTACCAAACACTGACAATAACCAACTATATAACCACCTACCAAACACTGACAATAACCAACTATATAACCACCTACCAAACACTGACAATAACCAACTATATAACCACCTACCAAACACTGACAATAACCAACTATATAACCACCTACCAAACACTGACAATAACCAACTATATAACCACCTACCAAACACTCACAATGACCAACTATATAACCACCTACCAAACACTGACAATAACCAACTATATAACCACCTACCAAACACTGACAATAACCAACTATATAACCACCTACCAAACACTCACAATGACCAACTATATAACCACCTACCAAACACTGACAATAACCAACTATATAACCACCTACCAAACACTGACAATAACCAACTATATAACCACCTACCAAACACTCACAATGACCAACTATATAACCACCTACCAAACACTGACAATAACCAACTATATAACCACCTACTAAACACTGACAATAACCAACTATATAACCACCTACCAAACACTCACAATGACCAACTATATAACCACCTACCAAACACTCACAATAACCAACTATATAACCACCTACCAAACACTGACAATAACCAACTATATAACCACCTACCAAACACTCACAATGACCAACTATATAACCACCTACCAAACACTCACAATAACCAACTATATAACCACCTACCAAACACTGACAATAACCAACTATATAACCACCTACCAAACACTCACAATGACCAACTATATAACCACCTACCAAACACTCACAATAACCAACTATATAACCACCTACCAAACACTCACAATAACCAACTATATAACCACCTACCAAACACTGACAATGACCAACTATATAACCACCTACCAAACACTCACAATGACCAACTATATAACCACCTACCAAACACTGATAATAACCAACTATATAACCACCTACCAAACACTCACAATGACCAACTATATAACCACCTACCAAACACTCACAATGACCAACTATATAACCACCTACCAAACACTGACAATGACCAACTATATAACCACCTACTAAACACTCACAATAACCAACTATATAACCACCTACCAAACACTCACAATGACCAACTATATAACCACCTACCAAACACTCACAATAACCAACTATATAACCACCTACCAAACACTGACAATAACCAACTATATAACCACCTACCAAACACTCACAATAACCAACTATATAACCACCTACCAAACACTCACAATGACCAACTATATAACCACCTACCAAACACTGACAATAACCAACTATATAACCACCTACCAAACACTGACAATGACCAACTATATAACCACTTACCAAACACTGACAATAACCAACTATATAACCACCTACCAAACACTCACAATGACCAACTATATAACCACCTACCAAACACTGACAATTACCAACTATATAACCACCTACCAAACACTCACAATGACCAACTATATAACCACCTACCAAACACTGATAATGACCAACTATATAACCACCTACCAAACACTCACAATGACCAACTATATAACCACCTACCAAACACTCACAATAACCAACTATATAACCACCTACCAAACACTCACAATAACCAACTATATAACCACCTACCAAACACTCACAATAACCAACTATATAACCACCTACCAAACACTCACAATGACCAACTATATAACCACCTACCAAACACTCACAATGACCAACTATATAACCACCTACCAAACACTCACAATGACCAACTATATAACCACCTACCAAACACTCACAATTACCAACTATATGTTGTTCCGAAGGACTGGCGTAGCAGCATCATCATTAACTGTTACAAGGGTAAAGGAGACGCCCTAGATAGGAGTAACTATAGAGGGATTAAATTAATCGACCAGGTCATGAAGGTCACGGAAAAAGTAATAGTGCAACTAATCAGAGAGAGAATCGATCTAGATGAAATGCAGTTCGGGTTTGTGTCGGGCAAAAGTACCACAGACGCTCTTTTCATTGTACGACAACTACAGGAGAAGTACCTAGCTAAAAGTAAACCCCTATACGTAGCCTTCGTCGACTTGGAGAAAGCCTTCGACAGAGTCCCCCGTTCCATTATGTGGTGGGCTCTTAGAAAACTAGGTGTTGACGAATGGCTTGTGAGAGCTATACAAGCCATATATAAAGAAACAGTGAGCAAGGTTAGAATTAACAACGAATATAGTGAAGAGTTTAGCGTAAAAGTTGGTGTCCATCAGGGCTCTGTTCTTAGCCCCCTACTATTCATTATTGCTCTTCAGGCTATAACAGAGGAGTTCAAGACCGGCTGCCCATGGGAACTCCTATACGCAGATGACCTAACGCTCATAGCTGAATCAATGGCCGAGCTAGAGAAGAAATTCCAAACATGGAAGCACGGCCTAGAATCAAAAGGCCTTAAAATTAACATGGCTAAGACTAAAGTTCTAGTTTGTAGGAAAGAAAATAAGGCGCCGGTCCCTTCCGGGAAATGGCCATGCTCAGTGTGTAGGAAAGGCGTAGGTAGAAACTCCATTTTATGTCCCAAATGCAAAGTATGGGTGCATAAAAGATGTAGTGGGATCACAGGTAAGCTAACTAAGAACACAGATTTTACATGTGGCCGGTGCTCTGGTGCAATAAGTAGCAGCAAGTGCCCACAAAATACTAGCTCTTTCAACTGCGCAGAGGGTTCTATAGAAATAGTGGACAGCTTCCGTTACCTGGGTGACAAAATCAGCAGTGGGGGAGGGTGCTCCGAAAGTACAGTAGCTAGAGTCAGAACTGGATGGAAAAGTTCAGAGAGCTTATACCACTATTAGCCGCTAAAGGGTTCTCCCTAAAAGTGAAAGGCAGGTTGTATGATGCCTGCATACGAACAGCAATGTTGCATGGCAGTGAGACCTGGGCATTGTGTGCAGAGGATATACGCAGAGTAGAGAGGAACGAAGCTTGCATGCTCCGCTGGATGTGTAATAGTAATATACGCGAACGGCAAAGCATAAACGAACTAAGGAAAAAATTAGAAATAAGAGGGATCAGATGTTTACTCGAGTGAAGGCTATGTTGGTATGGTCACGTGATGTGCATGAAAGACGACAGCTGTATAACAAAGTGCAGGGCAATAAAGATAGATGGTAGCCACGGAGTAGGCAGACCCAGAAAATCCTGGGACGAGCTGATAAATTCCGACCTCACACACTTACACCTCTCCAAGACAATGTCACTGGACCGAGACCTTTGGTGGTACTCAGTAACAGAGAAGACCCGCGTTACCTAAATACAAAGTAAAACCTACTACAGTCAGTAGGCATCTCTAACAAAATACACCCCCGCCCCACCACCCCCACCCCATCCACACCGCCCCTTTCAATGTAAAGTTATGTTGGTGCCACAAAATCCAGGCCGAAACAAATGAGACCGTGTAGGTGTCACGAAAAAAAAACACACACAGTCCACGCTGTAAATGTGACCGTGTAGGCAACACGGTAAAAACGTCCCAGTCCCACACTGTAAATGTGGTTGGTGTTAGGAAGGGCATCCAGCTGTAGAAAACCTGCCAGACAGTCCACGCTGTAATGTGGCTGTGTAGGCAACACGGTAAAAACCTCCCAGCCCCACACTGTAAATGTGGTTGGTGTTAGGAAGGGCATCCAACTGTAGAAAACCTGCCAGACAGTCCACGCTGTAATGTGGCCGTGTAGGCAACACGGTAAAAACCTCCCAGCCCCACACTGTAAATGTGGTTGGTGTTAGGAAGGGCATCCAACTGTAGAAAACCCGCCAGACAGTCCTATGCGAGCAAGACAACCACTCTTGCCTCAAGTAGGAAAACTCCCGTCCAAACCCATGCAAGCATGGAACACGGACGTTAAACGATGATGATGATGATGATGATGATGATGATAACCACCTACCAAACACTGATAATGACCAACTATATAACCACCTACCAAACACTGACAAACTATATAACCACCTACCAAACACTGATAATGACCAACTATATAACCACCTACCAAACACTGACAAACTATATAACCACCTACCAAACACTGATAATGACCAACTATATAACCACCTACCAAACACTCACAATGACCAACTATATAACCACCTACCAAACACTCACAATGACCAACTATATAACCACCAAAATGACAAACTCCCATCAAACCAAACTTGTCTTCTGCTAAAAATTCCTTACCAGCACAGCTTCCTTTAATAGAAGCCCGATCCAAAGGTCCACCTATTTCATCAAACTCTTCCGTAATAACAGATTCTTCAATATCTTCTGTTGGACCACTGTTAGCTTCATCTTTACACAAAAGGTTGCTGTACTAAATTCACAATGGAAAAAAAGGAAAATTATTGATTTCTATTGGTTAAAGTGATGATCAATGTTTGTACAAATGAAGTGGTCAAATTTAAAGATATATTTAGAATAATTTACTTTCAATAATATAGTTTTATAGGGTGGTGGATTGGCAGTAGAGGTAGAGCTTCAGACAACATACTTTGCAGCACATAGTTACAGCCCTATATGTTTTGAGTTCAACCCATGCAAGACTCTATCTCAGCAACTACAGCCACCCCCTAAGCCCCATTAACTGCAAGGTAACTCGTCCCTATCCTCCTCCACTGCCACTACCACCTTATGTTGATTACTTCTCCACAATTAATTCCCCCTCCCCAACCTCAAGTCTTCCTTTATTTATACTGCATCTGCTATTGAAACGTTAGTTCTTGTCTGATGACCTTGTGATAAACAGGTAAAACTCCAGAGTAACAAAACTCACTATTTAGCCTTAATAAAATGAATATATATATATATATATATATATATATATATATATATATATATATATATATGTGTGTGTGTGTGGGGGGGGTATGTATATATATATGCGTGTGTGTGTGAATTTCGCATATCTTTTGATATACAAAAGTCACATACCTGTATGTATACAGATATGTCGGAGCTAAAATGTTTATATATATATATATACATTATAGGGAAAAAACTGACTCATAAACTATATTTCCATAAAAATCTCACCTGAAATAATGGTTCTTTGACTTTTGTAGTTGCAGTCCGTATTCTTGGTGTGGGTATCTCTGTAGGTGGAATATCGACTGTTTCAAAACTGTTTCCATTTTCTTGAGAAAACTGAGATTCATTTACTTCAGAAGATGATTTGCCTCCATTATTATTAAATTCATTCTTTTTAGGAAAATTGTAGCGTTTCCTTCTAAGTGAAGCATCTTCATATTTCTTGGCTGAATAACGTCTTTTCTGTTTTTCTGTTCTTGATACTATGTATGCAGTTATTGCAACAAACAGTAATACAAATGCTGCACAAGCTCCTAAAATAATGCCAGTTTCCTTAGCCCTACTCATCAACAGTTTCTTACCATCCGTCATATAGACAAATAAAACTGCGTGAGTATTATGGTGGGGTTTGCCATGGTCTTTAACAGAAATCAACAGTTTATATGTTTGTTTCAGATTCTCGACTTTACTGTCTTTTACCAACATTATTTCACCAGATGTCTCATTAATTCTGAAGAGATTTCTTATTTCAGGAGTATTTTTAAAGAAATAAGATAACCTAGCATTTTCTCCTTCATCATTATCATAAGCTATGACTTGTGAAATAGGTTGGTCAGCTGGGGTCATTTCATAACTGACCGAAATACTGTTGTTTGCATCACTTGGGTATATGATATAAGGACTGTTGTTATTGGTATCCTCAACAACTACTATGACATTACATGATGAATTCAATGGTGTTTTTCCATGATCAATTGCTACAACAACAAAATTATATTTCTGAGCTTCTGTGCGGTTTAATATAGCTTTAGTCTTCAAAGTACCATCAGTTACAATAAAAACTTGTGAAGCTATATTTTTTTTTTCTATTATATACGAAACAGTTCCATTTTCCTGAGTATCTAAGTCTTTTGCTTTTACAGTTCCAATAATGGTCTCCGCAGACTGAGCCTCCAATACTTGGAACTTATAATATTGTTTTTGAAACTGAGGTATATTATCGTTAATATCAAGTATTTGTAACCGTACTGTTGCAGTGCCAGTCAGGGATGGAACTCCAGAGTCCACTGCAAAAACTTTAAACTGAATCACTGAAATATTTTCTCTATCAAATATTTTGTTTGTTGTTATCATAGCAGTTCTATTATTTATAGTAAAATCTGATGTGATGTGAGGTTCAAGATAATAATATATTTCAGAGTTAACTCCATTATCTTTGTCTGTCGCTGTCATTTCAGCTATAACTTTAGGCGCTGGATTATTTTCTGTGATATTAACAATTTTTATTTCACTGTTAAAAATTGGGGGGTTATCGTTATAATCAATAACATTTACTATAATAGTTTTTTCACTGTTTAGTTTAGGTGTGCCATTATCTTCACATTTAATGGTGATATTGTGAGTGGTTATATTCTCAAAATCCAATTTATTACGAATGAGTATTTGATAGGTGTTCGAATCACGTTTAAGTTTGAAATATTGATCGACATCAGCTATTGAACAGTACACTTTACCATTGTCACCTTTATCTTTATCACTAACAGAAACAAAAGCAACATGAAATCCTGGCTGTTGTAATTCTGATATATTGACTAAGGAAGGATGAAAAACAATATGAGGGGGGTTGTCATTAACATCAACAATATTAATAAAAACAGAGGCAGAAGATGACCGACTCCTCAAACCTTCGTCATAACCTATTACAGTGAAGGAATATTGATATCTGTCACTAAGACTACCTTTCAAAATAATTTCTCCAGAAGATTCTTTCACTTCAAAGATTTCTTTAATCTTAGCAGATGTTTTATGACTCAATTTATATCTCACTTTACCATTTATATCGGAATCTTTGTCAGTTGCCCGCAACCTAAGAATTGTAGAAAATATGGGTACGTTTTCAAAAATTGTTTCATTGTAGACAACTTTTTCAAATTTTGGTGTATTATCATTTTCATCTAACACAGTAATATTTATTAACATACTTCCACTCCTCTGTGGAATACCTTGGTCTTTTGCTACAATGGTCAATTGGTAAAACTTTTGTTCTTCATAATCCAAAGCCTTGTTAATTTTCAACCTAACCACTTGTTTATTATTTTGCATCAAACTAAATCTATTATTGTCATTTTTTAACAGTGTATAACATATCATAGAATTATTAATTCCTGAATCACTATCCCAAGCATCTACGATGGGATATAACGTTTCAAGTGGATTATTTTCTGTAATCTTTAATGAAACTTCGTTTTCTTCAAATACTGGTGCATTATCATTGATGTCATCAATCCAAATATTCACTTTGACTATTTCAAATGTTTTTGAATCTATTCGAACTTTCACAACAAAGATACAAACAGGTTCAGATGCACATAAATCTTCCCGATCGATATGCTTTGCAGTATAGATCTCTCCAGAATCTTTGTTAATACTGAACAGATTTTTCTTTGATTCAATGATCAGATATCTGGTAGACTGACTAGATGTGTTGGGGTTGCTAACAGAACCAATAAACGTATTTATTGGTTCTTCTTCAAACACATGAAACTCAAACTCTATTGTTGAGCAAAACCCCCAAAATATCAGAAAATATACAAATGATAGAGTAGACATGTTATTTTTAAAACGTTTCATTACCAATTAATATATTTATTATTGTGATTATCTTGTTTAACTCTTAACACTCTGTAGTTATTCAGCAGAAAATATCTAAAAACAGGTTTGTTAATTCGAATGTTTTATAGTATCTTTATTATAAGATTACGGCATTAAAATAAAGACTTTCATTTTTAATGTGATGCAATCATAGAGCTGTTTTCTACTTTTCAAGAATGCCTTGCTAATGTGGTGTCATGTGGTACAGAACATTAAAAGTAATTTATTCCAATTGATCCAAATGATGTTTTCATAACTGATAGGACATTTTTGTATATTTCTGTGTCATTTCCTGTTAAGATTTTGCTGGTCATGTATAATATTTCTGGTTCTATAATTTCATTAAAGAAATATCAATGAACCCAACAGTTTTGTTGTAGCTGTCTTAATACATTCCATTAACACTTCCTTACCATATTTCCTACAAAATACTCTGTATTTGAAAGGATTTGGATGGATTTACTAAAATCATTGATTATTTCATTCTTAAGATGGCATTTTTACCTTAAATTAACAAAAGGTTTTTATTTTAAATAATGTTGGCAGATTTTAATTTAAATAGGAACCCTTTAAAATGGAAGGGTTTGTTTCCTAGAACCAGATGTGGTTTTGTTTCATAGAACCAGAGCTGGTTTTATTTCATAGAACCAGAGCTTGTTTTATTTCATAGAACCAGGGTTGGTTTTGTTTCATAGAACCAGGAGTGATATTGTTTCTTAGAACCACAGACAGGTTTATTTCATAGAACCAGGGGTGGTTTTGTTACATAGAACCAGGGGTGGGTTTACTTCATAGAACCAGAGGTAGTTTTGGAATGTTTTAATTCTGGCCAATACAATGTCGTAAGACCTTTGTGGTCAGTCAGCCCACACAAATAAGCTCTCACAAGATCAATACCAATACTCTTGGTAATCCAGTTTTTGCATTCCAGTGAGAATTTTGTAGACCAATTAGTACGTTCCAATATTAATTCGCTGTGATGTTGCTGGAAAAGTAAATTAAATATATTTAAAACCACATTCTTGTATATTCATTTAAAAACATTTGATTTTAATTTTTACTTTGTGAGTTTAGTTATAAAAATAAAATATATATAAAGTATATATAGTAGATAAAGTATATGATATATATAGTATTTATATTATATATAGCACATATAGTATATGATATAGTATATATGAAGTATTTATAGTATATACGAGAGTCAGCTGAAAAGTTCATTAGCTGACTATGAAGGAGTGATGTTAGAGCTGTGAAATTTTGCATGCATTAATTTCAACTCTTCTTATTAATAATTGCATTGTTTCTTTCCAGGAACTATGTTGAAAATTAAAATTCATTTGGTCATTCCATGAGAGTTTCTTGGTCAGCCTATGAACTTTTCAGCTGACCCTTGTATAGTATATATAGCAAATGAAGTATATGATATATACAGTATATATGAAGCATTTATAGTATAGATAGTATTTATAGTCTATATAGTATATGAAGTATATTAGATAACTACATAAAAAACAGTTAATTTGAGAGAGTGGTTAGAGATTGTTTCACTTCTCTGCATTCTGAGTTCAATTCCTGCCAAGGTCCACATTACAGATAAAGAAAGTACCAGCCCACAACTAGTGTAGCCCTCTCTCATTCAAGTTGTCGGTCCACTTTGCAGATAAAGTACCAACCCACAGCTAGTACAGCCCTCTCTCCTCCAAGCTCTCAGTCCACTTTGCAGATAAAGTACCAACCCACAGCTAGTACAGCCCTCTCTCCTCCAAGCTCTCAGTCCACTCTGCAGATAAAGTACCAACCCACAGCTAGTGCAGCTCTCTCTCCTTTAAGCTGCCAGTCCACTTTTACCAATAAAGAGAGTACCAAGCCACAGCTAGCAGATAAAGGAAGTACCAACCCACAGCTAGTGCAGCTCTCTCTCCTTCAAACTGTCACATCCTAGGTGTTCTGCTAGATAAGAGGTAAGAGGGTGAGAAAGATGTCTGTGTCTGCTCATGACAGCATGGATATCTAAAACCTTTAGAGAAAGCATAGTACATACTACCACTTGATTGCAAATGATGGCTGAAATTGTTTATTTTGCTGAATACATATCTTATTTCTAGCATATATTAATTAATGGTGCATAATTAGCACATTGTCAAATAATCTAGACTTTTGAGGGATTCTCCAAAATTGTTAATCATTTAATTACTAAGATAGCAACTTAACATGTGGTTCATATATAAAATTATGCTGGAAGATTTAAATAGGAACTCTTTAAAATTAGTGGTTTTATTTCATAGGACCAGAGCCAAGATGGTATGAAAAGGGTTTTAAATATTTGTATTTGTTTCTGTTTCAATCTCATTAACATTACCATATTTCTAATGAATGACACTGATTATGGTATTCAAATAATTTTGAAAATTAACAAAAAGTTGGAGAGATTTAGTTCTCACATAAAATTATGATTGAAGGTCTTTAAATAGATATAAACCAATTTAAAACAACCAATTTCATATCATAGAACCAGGTTTAACTCTTTTTTTTAAATGAAAGATCATTGCTCAATGAAAAATCCTTAATTATATTTATAACTTAATTGTATTAACGGAAAAAATGAAACGAAATTTCATTTCTCACTCTTAGTACGGCTGTTACTTAAATATAAGTATGTCATCATCATCATCACCGTTTTACGTCCGTTCTTCCACGCTAGCATGGGTTAGACGGGTTGTTCTGGTGTGGGCAGTGTCTGGTCGGCTGACCATGCCTTGCTCATACAGGAACTGATTTGGCTTGATTTCTACAGCTGGATGCCCTTCCTAACACCAACCTCATTTACAGTGAGTGCTGGGTGCTTTTTCGTGGCGCCTACACGTCCACTTTACAGTGTGGGCTATGTATACGTACATACATATATGTATACAGACGTACAGTAGTATGTATATATATATATACATACATGCACACATATATATATGTACGTATGGATTCACTGAACATTTATTATAATGCTCGGTGTGTTTGTAAACAAACATCCCGAACTAAGCCGTACAGTGTCTAGCAACCATCGTTGCTCTTTTGTTCAACACTGACAAAGGAACGCTGTACTAGTTTCAACCTTATTAGCTATCGTCAGCAACGTATACCTTCCTGCCAGATGATTGAACGTCTGAAAGTATATACTTTCCTTATGCATATTAACGGCTGAGCAGCCTAATTTGCATATCGAGTGAGTTAATTGCCCGGGGTAGCGAAAATGATAAACGGAAAAAATGAAACAAAATTTCATTTCCCACTCTTGGTACGGCTGTTACTTAAATATAAGTATGTACACGTACATACATATATGTATACAGACGTACAGTAGTATGTATATATATATACATACATGTACACATATATATATGTACGTATGGATTCACCGAACATTTATTATAATAAGCTTGAAACTAGTACAGCGTTCCTTTGTCAGTGTTGAACAAATGAGCAACGATGGTTGCTAGACACTGTACGGCTTAATTCGGGATGTTTGTTTACAAACACACCGAGCATTATAATAAATGTTCGGTGAATCCATACGTACATATATATATGTGTGCATGTATGTATATATATATACATACTACTGTACGTCTGTATACATATATGTATGTACGTATACATACTTATATTTAATTGTATTAGTTTACTGCCATACTGATATATGTGTGTGTGGGTGTATATATATATATATATATACACGTCATCATCATCATCATCATCATCATTTTAACATCTGCTTTCCCTGCTAGCAAAGGCTGGATAGATCTACATAGACCAAGTCAGTATTGAAGTGGTGGCCACTAATCTCCCAGAGCAGCTAGGGATCTGTCATCTCACTTATGTACAGTTGGGCACAGGGGAGGTTGTCATACTTTTGACACAACAGAGGGTCCTCCCAGCCCCTTGTTTGGCAAGCTTTCTATGGCTGTATGCCCTTCCAACCACTTTATAGTATGTACTGGGTGCATTTATTGAACATCACCAAATACTAGGGAGGCTGTCATGTCCTTGACATGGCTGAAGGGTCCTCCCAACCCTTTGTTTGGCAATAGGTACACTGTATCCCTGTGTATATATGATTTAGAATAGGTACACTGAGTCCCTGTGTGTTGTAATAGGTGACCCCGCCAATAACATATTTCTCCCTAAACTACCAAAACACACATCTATTTGTATATCCGCTACAATTTAAGTACATGTTATGTTTATCACATATTGAAGTTTTTTATATCTTGGTTGATAATAACAGCTAAACTAATCACAACTAAATTGACCAAATTTGACCCCACTAGTTCAGAAATGCTTCACTGACCCTGAATACCAATGTGATAGTGAGAATTTTAGTTATAATATTAAATCTCTTTCTTTTTTTATTTTAAAAATTAATTGAAAAGAGGAATTTATTTGTTTTAAATATATATATAAATAACATTACAAACTGTTCATAATTCTTTTTAAATGAAAATATAAACACAAATACTAAATACAACTAACTATTGCTAGGAACCTCACAAATACAACACACCAAAATATGACTAGAGCGAGAGAAATAGAAAATAGGGGGAAACACAAACAAAAACTACCATCAATTCACCACCAAGTGCAACAATTGGTCACATACCACATCACAAGGGTCAACAAGTGATGGTGAGGCTAAGGCACTGAAACAACCAGGCACCTGATACCTTGGTAAGAAAGCAAGGCAGGGAGAAAGACGAGCATTTACGCAGACTGAGACCTCCAAACCGTTTAGGCAAGACAGCTTGGTCGCGGGACTCTGGAGAGTCAGGCATTGACCTGACTCTCGAGCTCACTGAATATTAAGTCATCACAGCATTTTGGAGAGACGAGAATTTGTAAGAGGGACTAATTCTGAGGAAATACAAGTAATTCCTAAGTATAAAAAAACCTTGGTGGGGCTCAATGGCTTGCAGTGTATTTCTTCAGAAATATAATAATGAAAGGATTAGTAATGAGAAAGTTAGTTACATTACTAAATCCCCCAAATTTCTTAATTATTCAAAAAAATATTTGAAAACTTTAGGCAGTGTATTTCTTCAGAAATATAGTAATGAAAAGGTCAATCTATTTTCTGTTGTTTTAATTTACTTTAAAAAATTATATGAATTGAGAAAGAAATCTTACCTTAATATTTCATTTTGGAGGTTCAGTGTTTAATCATTTCTCTATAGACCAGTTATCATCCCCCATACCTTACAGATTTTGTAGTCAATCTGAGAGATATTTGTAAACATGTGACAGCATGATGTTTGCACAATTACAACAATATGTTCTATTGTTCAAGCTTCCCTTCGCAGGAAACTGCTATTTTCTTTTAATGTCAATGTTTCTGCTATCTTCTTTTTAATCCTCTGACCAATCAAAGCTGGAAAAATTAACATGTGACCAATTTCTGTTTACCATTTATCACTCTAGTTATTTCTTTTATGCTTTGCTTGACTCAGTGTCTAACTGCTTGTGAATATATACAGAGTTTTATATATATATATATATACATATATATTGTACAGATATAGATATGAATGTATATATGAAATCTTATTTTATTCGGAGTAGCTTAGTTTTTATCTGCATGTAGGTGTATATATAATAGAATATGCATAGATGCACACACACACGTGTATATATATATATGTGTGTGTATAAGTTATATATATATATAATCATCATTATATATCCTTTTCTCTATATACACACACTCTTACCGTCACCCCTCTCACTGTACCAACATCAATATCTCTAATCCAGCATGCTAAATGTGTTATCTAACCCATCCTTCCCTTCCAAATTTCTATATAACAGGACATATATCTGACACAGACCAGCTTCAATTAAATATTTACTGTATTAATTACATCTCATTAATTCTATTTCTCGGTCAATAAAGGCTTCAAACACCTATTAGCATTCTCTGTCCTCTCCAGATTAACATATAGGTATTTAATGCTGGTGTCACTATAAAATGCACCCAATACACTCTGTAACATGGTAGTGCTGGTATTTTGGGACCGTGTTCATGAGTGATGGAAAGCAGGAGGCTAAATTAAGTGCAAAAATAGCAGGAGCTGGTGCAGTAATGCAAATACAAGCAGCCGAAATGGGGTTCCTGAAGGGTCTTTGGAGTAATGTTACTTGATAGAGTGTATAGTTGACGATCAGAGTGTCACTCCCAATAGAGCTACTACTTCTCCAAATTGGAAGACCACAGCTCTGATATTACGGACATGCGGTTAAAATATCTCAGGAAAGGATCCGTGGACAGATTTTATGAGCAAAAAACTGGCAGGAGACCCAAAGGTAGATCTCGAGCAAGATGTTTGGATAATATTGATGAGCTTAGTTGGTCTTGCTTGGGGGTTCAGCAGGATCAATTGGAGATGGTTGATTCTGGCAGGACCTGCTGGAAGGCATACCTGAGTACACTGCTCCCATGATCCTCCCAGGAATAAGTGGATGCAAAAAAAGAAGAGGAAAAGATGAGTTCAATGACTAATATTATTTTAATCACTGTAGACAACTCCAGACATGTTTAGGTCTCATTCAACCTCCTCAGCAAACATAGACTCAACTGTAATGGACAAAGTAGTGATAAGGCAATTACTAAGTCTATAACAATATTGTACATATGTAGGCATTAACATTTAATATATTAAAAAAAAGGTTAATTTCTTGGGAATGCCATCTGCATGAAAACAATAGTTAGTTTGTCGAAATGTTTGAGTAGGCCACTTGTAATTTTACTGCATAACCTATTGTTCTGAAAATTATAGAGAAAGTCCCCACTTGATTTACACAACAGTAATTTCTCCTATAGCTACTTTATAAAAAAAAAGTTCTCAAATTGGGACTCCAGGAGCTAAGTAATTTTTAAGTACTTGGTTGAAAATATAATCTACACACACTATTCGGTATCTATTCTTCTTTAAATATAAATATTCTCCCTGTATAACAATCTGGGTGGGGGAGTAATTGTAGTAAGGAGTCCATTGAAAAATTAATTTGCATGTACCTTTAAAATAGGTACACTGTATCAGGTTTACAATAAGTACCCAGTATCCCTGTGTATATGGTTTACAATAGGTACTGATTCCCTCTGTAAAACTGATTTACAATAGGTACACTGTTTCCCTATGTGTATCTAGTTAAGAATAAGTACACCATATCCCTGTGTGTATCTGCTTTACAATAGATACACTGTATCTCTACATGTTGTAAGAATCAACTAAAAAGTGCCAGGCAGGTTATCTGGTTGTTCAAACATTGCATCAAAAAGTCCTGTCCAACCCATACCAGCATGAAAAATGATAGCAGTAAGTAGAAGTGAAAAGGTTGGTAACTACTGCTATAAATGCTGAACAAAGGATTATATAGGGGTAGAGATATATTTCAAGTATAAATTATTAGTGCAATGTAAAATAAGGTTTAAGGCTTATTACATTAAGTGTGTTTAAAGATGTTTCCTGTTGATACAAAAATACAAAAAACAAAGACAGCCTCCTTCAAGTTTACAGTTTCAGTGACTGGCGGGATTGGCATAATATATTTAAATTCAAACTTTCTTTATTGTCTATTTTCTTGAAATTATTCCAAAGCTTTATAAATATTGTAATTCATATTTTTTTAATTTTTCACACTTAGATCAGTTTATTGCATAACTAAGCTGTTTATACAAAAACAAAACACACTATTACAGGGAACAAAACAAAGGAAATGAAAAGAAAAGAAAAAAGAATCAAGCAACGAAAAAAAGGGCGAAAGAGAGGGACAGATACTACACCCCAGTCTAAGCTGCGCCTCGTGGACAAAATGGCAAAGACATTACCACAGAGAATGGCTTGAGACACCTGCTGCAACAGCCATCCCACCTCACAGGGATCCCTCTCCAAATGGGCTGCTGTCATTCTGGCTTTACAGAGAAAATCAATTTACAGTGTATACTGAGTGCAATTATCATGTAGATCACCAACACTAGGGAGGCTGTCATATCCTTGATACAACTAAAGGAAGGGTCCTCCCAACCCTTTGTTTAGCAAGCTCTCTATGGCTGGATGCCTGAGTGAAGAATATTTTTTTTGTTATTCAGTTCTTTATTTAATTTGTTAAAATTGAATCAAATATTTCATTTTATTGTCTAATGGAATGAAATTTAATATTGCCCATAGATTCACTGAAACTGCAATATAAAGCTAACTCATGCTAGCTGGAAAATGGACGTTAAACGATGATGATGATGATGACACTGAAAGCCTGACAAATAAAATCATTAATTAATTAATCAATTGATTTATGAAATAAATATAATAAAAAGCTGAACACAAAATTATAAAAAAATATATCGTCCATTTATTTCCATTATATTTGTTTTTTCAGTTGCTCGAAATGTATTTATTAGGTGTATAAATGAGAGGGAAGTTTTTGTTCAATTATCTTACAGATTAAAATATACTTTGTTAATATCTTTTAGATTAAAATATACTTAATTAATACAACTGAAGACATTAGTTTAGAAATTCAACAAGATGAGAACAAATATAAAACATTTTCCCCTACCATTGTTATTTTCTTGTTCTAAATAATTCTTTCTAACATTGGCACAAGGCCAGCAATATGTGGGGAGAGGAAAGTCAATTATATTGACTCCAGTATTTAACTGGGTACTATCGAGCCCCAGAAGGATGAAAGGCAAGGCTGACTTTGGCGAGATTTGAACTCAGAATGTAAATAGACGTAACTATATGCCACAAATCACTTTGTCTGATACTCTAATGATTACTGCCTATCAAACACTATGTTGTTCTCATAAGTAATAATTGTTGTCATTGTTATCATCGTCATTGAGACAATAATATTGGTTTCTTACACAGGTGTAGGCTAAATATTTAAAGGGAACAGGTTTGAAATAATGAAGCTCCTTTTCAAGAGTATTATTGCTATAAGAGAAATGAAGCAATTACATCATAGAAGAATTATATTTTTTTCATCTAAAAACACACAAAAACTATTACATTCATTTTCCATAAGGGCATAGCAACGTCTCTAGTGCTGATGATATAATAAAATGTACCCAGTACACTCTGTCAAATGCTAGAATGTATGTAAACAAGATGCAAGCATCCATGCCTGTCTGAGAGGTCAATAGTTTCTATTAAGTACTGATTTGATCAGTGACCTGTCTAATCCATGCCAGCATAGATAAATGGACATTAAATGATGATGATGATGATGATGGAAATGATTTGTGAGTTGTCACCTCACAAAATATATAAAATGTGATTATAACAGTTTCTGCATGGGTTTTTTTTTTTAACTGGCTAAAATTAGTCTTCCACAACATAATTGTTTTAGTTTCAACATACCACTGTCAGATATAGGTCACATACCAAATAACTTGAGTCACAAAGCAGTGAATTTAAAGAGTGTAAGTAACTGAGTTGGGTCAAAATTGCAAACATCATCATCACTTAACATCCATTATGTAAGCAAGATGTGAACTCCCAGCACGTCTCATGGGTCAGTAGCTCCAATTATATAACTTGGTCTGTGGCAATCAGTCCAACCCTTTCTAGCAGGGATGACAGGTTTTAAATGATGGTGATGTTGATATATATGTGTGTGTATGTGTATATCATCATCATCATCACCGTTTAACGTCCATTTTCTATGCTAGCATGGGTTAGATAGGTTGTCTTAATTGAGGTAAATCAAGGTCAGATGACCATGTCTTGCTCATTCAGAACAGATTTGGGCTTGGTTTCTACAGCTGGATGTTCTTCCTAACGCCAACCACCCACACACATATATCCATTCCTGCAGCAACCATGAGATACATTTTTGATGGATGACACACATAATGTCACGTGCTTTGGCTTATTGCATCAGTCTGCTAATCAGAATGACTGGAATAACTCATAATTTAAACCATCTTACATAAAATGAACATATATGGATATCTATATATACATATATATATAACATCTATAGGCATAGGTAAACAGAATTACAAGTAGCTTTAGGGATTTATTGTCAAGGAGAAATTCCCAATTGAAGTTCATTTATATTGTATATTGCTTATTAAAAACAGTTGAGGGCTGTGTGTATCCAGTTTAGAATAGATATTGTTACCCTACATAACATAAGAGGTAACTAAAAGGATTGGTGCCAGGGAGGCCGTCTGGTCATAAGACAATGCCTCAAAATGGACCCTAATGGACCCTAAGATGCTAAGTATGAAAAATGAAAATTAAATAAAATTTGCAGTTCATACCTGTGAGTTTAGTTGGCCTCATAAAGGTTGTATCTCATAGAAGGGTTCTTGGGTGTTTTCATGATAGGGGCTCCCAGTTCTATCTTCTTGTAATTACAGTTGACACCTATGTAACTTTAGCTGACCTACAAGGCTGTATTTCATAGGAGGTTTTAAAGTTAAGAGCCCCAATCCTATCATGAAAATCAATATGAAATGAAGGATCTTGCTTAAGAAGACAATGCATCATGTAGTCAAGGAATTTAACCCATGACCTTATGATTGTCCATCCAACACCCTAACCACTAAGCCATGCACCTTCGTTTGTAATGCAGCTGGCAATGATAAACTCTTCTTTAGCTGGTTTTAAAACACTTGATGCTGATGACAATTAGAAATGTGATGTTAACTCAACAGATCTTCTGCAAGAGACAAGATGTCTGTTGTTAACAGATCTACAATAAACAAGGTGTCTGTTGTTAACAGATTTACAATAGACAAGGTGTCTGTTGTTAACAGATCTACAATAGACAAGGTGTCTGTTGTTAACAGATCTACAATAGACAAGGTGTCTGTTGTTAACAGATCTACAATAGACAAGGTGTCTGTTGTTAACAGATCTGCAAGAGACAAGGTGTCTGTTGTTAACAGATCTACAATAGACAAGGTGTCTGTTGTTAACAGATCTACAAGAGACAAGGTGTCTGTTGTTAACAGATCTACAATAGACAAGGTGTCTGTTCAGATCTACAACAGACAAGGTGTCTGTTGTTGACAATAAACATAACAACTTTACTGTTTTATTCCACAACTGATGTGTGTTTCTTCTGGAATCAGTCAATCAGAATTGTCAGCAATAATTTTACTTCTGGACGCTAGTTTCACCAACTGAAAGAGAAAGGGCAGCAACAGTTAGACAGAAAATGGTCAGACACAGAATAAATGGATTTTAGACAAATTACTTCTTATGATGATGATGATGGCTACTAATTTAGGCACAAGGCCAACAGTTTGAAGGAAAGGGGAAAGTTGATTGTATCAATTGCAATACATAACTAGTATTTTACTTTATTGAATCCAGAACGATAAAAGGCAAAGTTGAACTTGACAGTATTTGAACTCAGAACATAAATATCCAGAAGCATTTTGTCTGACGCTCTACTGATTCTGCCAATCCATTGTCCTGTGATGATGACAATAACGATAACAGCACTGCCGAGTGTGTATGAGAGAGAGAGGAGAGGGGAGTAAGAGAGAGAGAGAGAGAGAAGAGAGGGGAGTAAGAGAGAAAGAGCAAGAGGGAAGTGAGAGAGAGAGAGAGAGAGAGAGAGAGGAGAAAGTGAGAATGAGAGAGAAAGCGCGAGAGAGGAGTGAGAGAGAGAACACACCTTCATTGTCAGATGAAATTTTCTTTCGTTTTAAAAATGGTTCATGAAAGACATTGTACAGCTGTTCAGCCTGAAAATAAAAAAAGATTTTTTTAATGGCCATTTTTGGTAAATAAGTGTGGAAAGTTTCAGGAAGAAGAGACATTTACAATTTAATTCTTTATTAATCTTGAGGAAGATAGTTAAATACCGGGGCCTGACTGACTACTTCCTCTTTGTACTGGTCTCCACCAAGACCTCTGATGTTCTTGGTCTCCATATTGCTGATTTCCTCCGCTAAACCAAAAAGGTGGCCTGCTTGTCTTGAAACCTGAGGAGGTGGGGTGGCTGTTGCACTTGTTAATATCTGACTAGTTGACACAGTGTCAGATATTAACTGGAGAGCCAGAAGTACATATATCTTACTACTGGCACAGCTCTATTTAACCCTTTAGTGAAACTGGCTGTAACTGGTCGCTCAAACTGATGTTAAAGTATTGTTCCCAAAATAAATACTTTCAAAATCTCATAGATTCGATAGTATGTGAGATAATTATGTGAGGTAATGCCTTTACCATGAAAATATAATAGTATATATAAAATAATGTAAATGCTAAAGGGTTAAGACGATGACACCTAACTTTCAAAATCAATAAGTAAAATACCAGCCTAGGACTGGGGATCAATTCTGTCTCCCTCTCTCTCTCTTCCTCTTTCTTTGGAAGAAAACAGTTGTATTGAAACCTGAAACCTAAAATGCTGAAGTCCTGCTACAATGGTGCCCTTACAACTCCTGACCAACAGAGAGAGAGAAAAAAAAATAGGTAGACAGATATATGTGTGTGTGTGTGTGTGTATATATATATATATATAGAGAGAGAGAGAGAGATAGAGAGATAGAGATAGTTAGACAAATAGAGCGAAAACAAACTTCTACTCACTTTTCGTGGCCCTAAACCAGGACAAAAGGTAAAATCTTTTTTGTCACTTTGAATGATGGCATCTAACGACTGAAAATAAACAGGATTAGAGAGTAACTAACACACAGGATTAAATGGAGGTGTATCTTTGGAGAATTAACTATTTACAGGGACAAATGTAGGGATAGAAGCTAAACAGGACCTTGTGGTTGGAAAGTGAACTTATTGTAGCAACATGATTGAAATGGGAAATATATTTTGTGTATGTATGTGTGGATAGATTTTAAAGAGTTACAGACAGATATATATATACAAACACGCACATGGTGTGTTCATTGTTATCCTTTATTTGTAAAGGAACAAGAACTGAGAAAACAACCAAAAAGACATTAAATAACAATGACAATGATGAATAGTGAGTGTATATTATGTTTATAACAAAGTAGCTGAAAATGGGAACTTATCTGACTACTGTTTTGTACAAGAATGTCTTGCTGATGTGGTTTCATGTGGTACAGGAGGTTAAAAGTTAATTTAAAACATTAAACTAAAAAACCAAAATAAATAAAAAGCCATAGTCACCATAAATTTGGAGATGAGGTTAACACAGTCAGTCTTGTTAATTTGTTTCACTGTTGTTAAACAGTCTGTCAGCTGCAATCAAAGAAAAATAAGATTGTGTTGTTGTTGTTGGTGTTGATGAAGATGTTGTTCTTAATGTAGATGTTTTTTGATGTTGTTATTGTTGGTTTTGACAAGTGTTCCTGCTGTTCAATCAATGGAACAGTCTGCTCATTAAATTGACATGCAAGTGGCTGAACATTCCACAGACACACACACTTTTAATGTAGTTCTCAGGGAGATTCAGCATGACAGTGTGTGACAAGGCTGGCTCTTTCAATTACAGGTACAACTCATCATTTACCAGCTGTGTGAACTGGAGCACTGTGAAATAAAGTGTTTCTAGAACAATTACACAGTTTATCTGTGTTTGTCATATGATGCAACTAAAAGGGTTGGTATGAAGAATAGCATCGGGCTGTAAAATATTGCCACATAAAGCTCCAGTCAACCCATGAAAGTCAAGGAAAAGTGGATGATGATGATAATGGTTTCTGATTTAGACACAAGATCAACAATTTTGGGGGAAGTTAAAGTCGATTAAATCTTCCCCCAGTTCATTACTGGTACTTTATTTTATCAACCCTGTCAGGATGAAAGGCAAAACTAACTTCAGCGACATTTGAACTCAGAACATAAAGGGACATAACTCTATACTGCAAAGCATGGTGTCCAACGCTCTAACAATTCTACTGCCAATCATTATTTTACATTCATTTTTCCATGCTTGCCTGCTTGGGTTAGACGGGTCTTCTCCAGCAAAACCTTCTTCTTCTCATAAGGTTCCTTAGTCATATCCTCATTGGGGTTCAGTGTTTTTAGATCAGCTCTCACCACTTCTTCCCAGGTCATCCTCGACCTTTCTCTACTGCAACTTCCTCCCACTAGCATTTCCTGGCACTTCTTCACTCAACAATCATTCTGCATATGGTTCACATGTCCATACCAGCACACCCTTCTCTTTTGCACACTACATCTGACTCCCCTTGTGCTCACTATTTCTCCCAGCTCATCTGTATTTCATTACTAACACCACACATCCATTGGAGGATAAACACTTGATTTCTCTCCAGCTTTCACACATCATCTACATTCACCATATCATCATTTAATGTGTGCTTTCCCTTCTGGCCTGGGTCTAAATAAACCAAGTCATTACTGAAGCAGAGCTCCAGACCTCCCAGTCAGGCCAAGGGGTCCACATCTCGCTTAAGTGCAATTACATGTTCATCAAGTGCAGATAAATTGTTGTCTTCTGACACAAACTGAAGGTCTTCCCAACCACTTGATTTGGCAAGCTTTCTAAGGCTGGATGCCCTTCTTAACACTAGTCACTTTACAGAGTGTACTGGGTATTTTTATTGTGTAGCTCACCAACACTAGCGAAGTTGTCATGCCCTTGACACAACTAAAGGTCCTCTTCCCATTACCAATCATTTTATATCAATAGTACATTCCAATATATAATAACTAATCAATAATGTAATTCAATATATAAATTTTAAACCTACCATTGATGAATAATCCTTCTCTGACTTCTCCATAATGGCATTAGGTGGTTTATTTTCATAGATTTTATATGTTTCAAGATAACGACCAGCTTCATCGGGGCTGCAGAAAGAGGGAGGCATTTGATGTAATGTATCCCTTAACACTATCATTATCATATTTCAGAGATACAGAAAGAGGGAGACATTTAATGTAATGTACCCCTTAACACTATCATTACCATATTTCAGGGCTACAGAAAGAGGGAGGCATTTTAGATAATGTGTCCCTTAACCATATTTCAGGGTTAGAGAATGAGGGAAACATTTAATGTAACGTATCCCATAACCATATTTCAGGGCTACAGAAAGAGGGAGACATTTGAAGTAATATATCGCTTAACCTTTTCTTTACCATATTTCAGGAGTACAGAAAGAGGTAAATATCTAATGTAATGTATCCCTTAACCCTTTAACATTCGCATTAATTTTCAAATGTCATGCTTATCTATTCGCATTATTTTGAGTTAATCATACTCAAGAGGGTTATCAATTTTATTTGTTTGTAATTTTCTTAATTTTCTATGTGCAAGGCTTGAAATTTTGTCAGTAGATGTTTAAATATCAATAATTTACAATTATATAATTTTACCTGATTTTTTTGGTTAAATTTTTATGAGCAGGTGAAATTAATTAATAGGGGCATTTGAAGTATCAACCAGGTGCAAATGCTGGTTTAATTTTAAATACGTTGTTTTCAGCATAATATTTGATATATAAGGATCACTAAACCTTATATGAGTGCTCCAGTAATTCCACAATCTTGGAAATTGTTTTATACCGAACATATTTACGGTAAAAAATGCTTGCATTTCTGCAGCATCTGTCGGTCGCCAAACAGATCGGGTTTTCCTCGATTTGAAATCTGTTGTTGGGCATATCGATTAATCTCTTCTGCCACAACTTCAAAGAAAGTTTGTGGTAAAAACAAAAAGAAATAATACAGTGCTTTAACATCGGGAGCTAATGTGTGTTGTGGACCAGTATTTTGAATAAAATCGGGAACATATATTGGTGTGGTATTTTTCAACCACGTTGCTGTAATATTTTCAATGGCGTCCTGGAGATCTGCTTCGTTTTCATTTTCAAAACAACAATCATCGTCAGATGAAATTTCAGAAATGTAAACATCTGATTCATTTGAAGATAAATCACTAATATTATCTTTTGTTTCTTGTTCATTCTGAATATCGTCATGTGTAAAACCTTCAAAGTCGGTATTACTACTTTCACAAGCCATGTTGATACACAAAAATCTGTTCTACTTTCAACGTTAAAAAAACACATGTTGTTTTAAGGTGTTTCACTATATTAAGTGTTAATTTTCGTGGTAAGGGCTTAATGTCGCAGTAATCTCAAATTTACAAGATTTTGATGATGGTTTGTTTATTTTTAGAACAATATTTTAGTGTGGGTGTTATTGGCCGGTTTCGGGCGGTTTGAACACTAAAGGGTTAACCCTTTCATTACCATATTTCAGGGCTACAGAATGAGGGAAACATTGGAAGTAATAAATCCCTTAACTCTTCCATTACCATATATGGTCAGAATGTCTCAAGAAAGAATTACTGGACAAATTTTATGGGCAAAACCAACCAGCAGGAGACCCCAAGTAAGATGGTTGGATAGCATCCATGAGTTTGGCTGGTCTCGTTTGAGGACAGTTACTTTGGACAGGGCTTGCTGGAATGAGTGTTTGAAGTCTCTGTCCCACATGACCCTCCCAGGAATAAGTGAGCGAAGAAGAAGACACTGCTGATAACTTTCAAATAACTTTGAAAATAATCAAGAATTTGAAGAGACTTAGTAATATAACTAGCTTTCTCATTATTATCTCACCTGAAACTGCCCCTGATTCTATGATGGTCCCTCCCAGGAATGAGGAGGAGAAGATAGAATGATAAATGCATTTCATGTGATAACTTACGTAAATGCAAGAATCATTGTGCAGTTGGCAAGAATGCAGATTTTCCCTAAGTCTTTGAGAAGATAAGAACAGTCTTTCTGGGAAGAGAAAGAAAATGAAGAAAATTTAATAAAATGCAGAGTTACTAACAATGAAATAATAAAAAGACTGTGTGTGTGTATCATCATCATCACCATCATATCTTCCATGCTAGCATGGGTTAGACGGGAATTGTCCCATTTGAGGTTAGATTAGTTGGGTGACCGTGTCACGCTTGTATAGGACTATCTGGCAGGTTTTCTATGGATGCCCTTCCTAACATCAACCACGTTTACAGTGTGGACTGGGAGTTTTTTACCATGTTACCTACACGACCATATTACAGCGTGGACTGTTTTTCCCCCTCCCTTTTCTTTTTCCCTTCTCTCTTTTTTTCTCTTTTGTGTATATATATAAATATTAATGATCAGGTCAGGCTTTTGCCTGCTAGTGGTACCATGTAAACCAATTCAACCTGCTTCATTGTCGGGTGATCGGTGACTAAACCAGCTCCCTCACCAGACCCTGATCTGGCGAGGAGGGTAAGTGGAATCCCAGCAGCACAAAAAACAAGAGCTGTTAAAACGGTGGATGAATTCCTCAGAGTTGATGATAATGTGCATTGTATGTTTGTGTAGTGCTTATATATATATATATATATATATATATATATATATATATATATATATATAGTAATGTGTAGTCAAAGTGACGGTCTTTTAACTTTTAATGTGTCACTAAAGATTATTTGGTTATCAATATGACGCCATTGTTATCATTAATTCAGGTTGTTAATTGGAGTAGTAAGACAAGATGAGAATTTTCCCCCAAGCATATACACAAACATATACAAACAAAAATATTAATTCATAAGCTGAAACCCCTTACCACATCAACCTGAACAAGTAATACTCTCAAATCATAGCTTTTACCAAGAGACTCAAGCCGTTTGTGTATATATTCTGAATGTAATTGATGGTACCGTAAACTGTAGAAAATAAAATAATGACATACAATATAGACATATGCTTATATATATATAGTGTAGGTGATTCAGTCGATACACAATAAAGATCTAAATACATGTAAACGAAACTTCATCGTTCTTATTAATATAATATATATATAGGAACGAGTAGGACCCCGACGGCTGAGCTCTAGCCGTTTCGCCGGCTAATTCTGGACGTCCAGAATTAGCCGTCAAAACGACTAGAGCTCAGCCGTCGGGGTCCTACTCGTTCCTATTACCCACGTAACCCTAAGTATTGAGTACTTTGGTGCGTTATGGTCCACCTGGTTCCTTACCACATTTCCTTCGTTATATATATATATATATATCAAACAAAGTTATTTGTCACTAATAACACAATTAGAGATGTACTTTACATACAAACTATTTGTATCGAATTATGTAATATATATATTTACATATACAATAGCATAAATAAGATATTTTATTTTTAATAAATCAATTCAGTTGTAGAAATAACATTACAAATATTGATGGAAATATGAAAGAAAAAGAGAAAAAAATAAAAACAAAACCAAATGAACAGAAAGGGGAAGGGGTAAAGAAGCGCAGATCTGACTGTATAGGAATGTAGGAGAAAAGGCTATAAATTACAAGGACTATGAGGGCAAGGAAGGAAGGGAGAAGACGACGGGCTCTACGCCTGGGGTAGAGCAGTTATCATCATCATCATCATCATCATCAGGTTTAGCGTCCGTGTTCCACGCTTGCATGGGTTTGGACGGGGGTTTTCCCACTTGAGGCAAGAGTGGTTGTCTTGCTCGCATAGGACTGTCTGGCGGGTTTTCTACAGTTGGATGCCCTTCCTAACACCAACCACATTTACAGTGTGGGGCTGGGAGGTTTTTACCGTGTTGCCTACACGGCCACATTACAGCGTGGACTGTCTGGCTGGTTTTCTACAGCTGGATGCCCTTCCTAACACCAACCACATTTACAGTGTGGGGCTGGGAGGTTTTTACCGTGTTGCCTACACGGCCACATTTACAGCGTGGACTGTGTGTTTTTTTGTCGTGACACCTACACGATCTCATTTGTTTCGGCCTGGATGTTGTGGGACCAACATAACTTAGCCATCCTGGGCCGAAATATATATATATATATATATATATATATATATATATATATATATATATATATATATCACTCCCTCTCTTTCTACCTTCCTCTATCTTTATTTTTCTCCTACTCCATCCACTCTCTGCCTGTCTGTCTCTTTCTTCACCCCCCCCCCCCCCCAACCAAGTAAATGGATACCACAATCCTACAATCAACCCAACCTGCTCCAATTACTGGTATGGGGTTGACAGATATCATCATCATCGTTTAGCTTGGAAGATAGACGTTAAACGATGATGATGATGATAAATAGAAACTACATAGTATGATAGCTGCAGACTGATAATATCTGTCACCCCCATACCAGTAATTGGAGCAGGTTGGGTTGATTGTAGGATTGTGGTATCCATTTACTTGGTTTCATGGTAGGCATGGTTTGGATTTGTTTACATTCTAGTTAAAGTATATATGGTCTTAGTTACGCACACATATACATATTAGTCCAACCCTTATATATAACTGCTACTTCTTTACAGAAGACGGTCATCTCTTCAACAAATTCCCTGCTATTGTGAAACAACACCAACTGCAGGCTGCTGGTCAGTTTGATGACTGAACAGGCTTTGTTTAGGTCACCCTTTCTAAACCCTTCCCATGTCGTATGAGTGAACAGTGCGTCCTCAAAAATACCTGCTCAGGTGTTCAAGACTCCACCGAAGCATGTTGCTGTTTAGGTTAACAGTGCAGCGACATTACGATAAGATACAAACCACCCAGGTGAACATTTGTGACTATGTGCTTCTAACGAGTCGAGTCAGCACACGCCACTCCTCCACCTCTGTGGGACATGTGAAGTCTAGTCAGCACACGCCACTCCTCCACCTCTGTGGGACATGTGAAGTCTAGTCAGCACACGCCACTCCTCCACCTCTGTGGGACATGTGAAGTCTAGTCAACACACGCCACTCCTCCACCTCTGTGGGACATGTGAAGTAGAGTCAGCACACGCCACTCCTCCACCTCTGTGGGACATGTGAAGTAGAGTCAGCACACGCCACTCCTCCACCTCTGTGGGACTTGTGAAGTCTAGTCAGCACACGCCACTCCTCCACCTCTGTGGGACATGTGAAGTAGAGTCAGTACACGCCACTCCTCCACCTCTGTGGGACATGTGAAGTCTAGTCAGCACCCGCCACTCCTCCACCTCTGTGGGACATGTGAAGTCTAGTCAACACACGCCACTCCTCCACCTCTGTGGGACATGTGAAGTCTAGTCAGTACACGCCACTCCTCCACCTCTGTGGGACATGTGAAGTCTAGTCAACACACGCCACTCCTCCACCTCTGTGGGACATGTGAAGTCTAGTCAGTACACGCCACTCCTCCACCTCTGTGGGACATGTGAAGTCTAGTCAGCACACGCCACTCCTCCACCTCTGTGGGACTTGTGAAGTCTAGTCAGTACACGCCACTCCTCCACCTCTGTGGGACATGTGAAGTCTAGTCAGCACACGCCACTCCTCCACCTCTGTGGGACATGTGAAGTCTAGTCAACACACGCCACTCCTCCATCTCTGTGGGACATGTGAAGTAGAGTCAGCACACGCCACTCCTCCACCTCTGAGGGACATGTGAAGTCTAGTCAGCACACGCCACTCCTCCACCTCTGTGGCACATGTGAAGTCTAGTCAACACACGCCACTCCTCCACCTCTGTGGGACATGTGAAGTCTAGTCAGTACGCACCACTCCTCCACCTCTGTGGGACATGTGAAGTAGAGTCAGCACACGCCACTCCTCCACCTCTGTGGGACATGTGAAGTAGAGTCAGCACACGCCACTCCTCCACCTCTGTGGGACATGTGAAGTAGAGTCAGCACACGCCACTCCTCCACCTCTGTGGGACATGTGAAGTAGAGTCAGCACACGCCACTCCTCCACCTCTGTGGGACATGTGAAGTAGAGTCAGTACGCACCACTCCTCCACCTCTGAGGGACATGTGAAGTAGAGTCAGTACGCACCACTCCTCCACCTCTGTGGGACATGTGAAGTAGAGTCAGTACGCACCACTCCTCCACCTCTGAGGGACATGTGAAGTAGAGTCAGTACGCACCACTCCTCCACCTCTGTGGGACATGTGAAGTCTAGTCAGTACACGCCACTCCTCCACCTCTGTGGGACATGTGAAGTCTAGTCAGCACACGCCACTCCTCCACCTCTGTGGGACATGTGAAGTCTAGTCAGCACACGCCACTCCTCCACCTCTGAGGGACATGTGAAGTCTAGTCAGCACACGCCACTCCTCCACCTCTGAGGGACATGTGAAGTCTAGTCAGCACACGCCACTCCTCCACCTCTGAGGGACATGTGAAGTCTAGTCAGTACGCACCACTCCTCCACCTCTGTGGGACATGTGAAGTAGAGTCAGTACGCACCACTCCTCCACCTCTGTGGGACATGTGAAGTAGAGTCAGTACGCACCACTCCTCCACCTCTGAGGGACATGTGAAGTAGAGTCAGTACGCACCACTCCTCCACCTCTGTGGGACATGTGAAGTAGAGTCAGTACGCACCACTCCTCCACCTCTGAGGGACATGTGAAGTAGAGTCAGTACGCACCACTCCTCCACCTCTGTGGGACATGTGAAGTAGAGTCAGTACGCACCACTCCTCCACCTCTGAGGGACATGTGAAGTAGAGTCAGTACGCACCACTCCTCCACCTCTGTGGGACATGTGAAGTCTAGTCAGTACACGCCACTCCTCCACCTCTGTGGGACATGTGAAGTCTAGTCAGCACACGCCACTCCTCCACCTCTGTGGGACATGTGAAGTAGAGTCAGTACGCACCACTCCTCCACCTCTGTGGGACATGTGAAGTAGAGTCAGTACGCACCACTCCTCCACCTCTGAGGGACATGTGAAGTAGAGTCAGTACGCACCACTCCTCCACCTCTGTGGGACATGTGAAGTAGAGTCAGTACGCACCACTCCTCCACCTCTGAGGGACATGTGAAGTAGAGTCAGTACGCACCACTCCTCCACCTCTGTGGGACATGTGAAGTAGAGTCAGTACGCACCACTCCTCCACCTCTGAGGGACATGTGAAGTAGAGTCAGTACGCACCACTCCTCCACCTCTGTGGGACATGTGAAGTCTAGTCAGTACACGCCACTCCTCCACCTCTGTGGGACATGTGAAGTAGAGTCAGTACACACCACTCCTCCACTTCTGTGGGACATGTGAAGTCTAGTCAGCACACACCACTCCTCCACCTCTATGGGACATGTGAAGTCTAGTCAGCACACGCCACTCCTCCACCTCTGTGGGACATGTGAAGTCTAGTCAACACACGCCACTCCTCCACCTCTGTGGGACATGTGAAGTCTAGTCAGCACACGCCACTCCTCCACCTCTGTGGGACATGTGAAGTCTAGTCAGTACACGCCACTCCTCCACCTCTGTGGGACATGTGAAGTCTAGTCAGTACACGCCACTCCTCCACCTCTGTGGGACATGTGAAGTCTAGTCAACACACGCCACTCCTCCACCTCTGTGGGACATGTGAAGTCTAGTCAGTACACGCCACTCCTCCACCTCTGTGGGACATGTGAAGTCTAGTCAACACACGCCACTCCTCCACCTCTGTGGGACCCGTGAAGAAATATCTGCATATAAAGATGGCAATTAATCCAATTGATTGATTATCGATTACCAATTCTGTTAAAAGCCAACAAAAGACAAAGAGCTACTCATCCTAGATATGTCCCACACTGTATAAAATACAAAATATTAATTACTTGGGTCAATTTCCATTTGCCTGACGTTCTCTTGGTGCTGTGAAACAGTACTGTCAGGAATATTACTTATTCCTCCTTAATCATCATCATCATTTTATGTCCGCTTTTCCCTGCTTGCAAGGGTGGGACGGGAACTGATTCTGGCTTGATTTCTACAGCTGGATGCCCTTCCTAACACCAACCTCATTTACAGTGAGTGCAGGGTGCTTTTTTGCCGTGGCACCTCCATGACCACTTTGCAGTGGAATGATAGGGACCCCAGTCCCTATCATCTCATTTCTACAGCTGAGTAAACTGGAGCAATCTGAAATAAAGTGTCTTGCTCAAGGAAACAACACATCACCCGGTCTGAGAATTGAACTCACAACCTTTCGATTGCAA
Organism: Eledone cirrhosa; assembly: GCA_964016885.1. Classification (NCBI taxonomy): domain Eukaryota; kingdom Metazoa; phylum Mollusca; class Cephalopoda; order Octopoda; family Eledonidae; genus Eledone; species Eledone cirrhosa. Next base: position 14,933,325 of record OZ024746.1, on the reverse strand, counting down.
AGCCAATGCTCTAACCACTAAGCCATGTGCCTCCATATGTATGTATATTTTTTTCCTTAATATTATTTGTATTAAATATGTGTACAAAATGTGATTCTCAAATTATATATGACTCTTCCTCTTTCTATCTAAATATATCTTTTGAATTTGAATTATTGATGCTCTGAACTAAAGTCCATAGAGCTTATTTAAAAAGAAACACAGTTATCAAATATATTAAATATCTTTTGATACCTTAACATTGTATATATATATATATATATATAGAAAGAGAGAGAGAGAGAGGGGGGGGGGCTATAAACAACATCAATGTAATGACAATGTACTGTAGGCAACTGAAAATCTTACCTGAGAAAAAGAGCACAGCAAGCTTTCCCCATTTCATAATCAGGTACAATATTGCCAAATTCCCATGGAACATTCCGGATACCTTTTAAAATTGGATTACCTCTCTGAAAAAGAAACAACCATTTACTTTCCCATTGGCTTTAACCTTTTGTTACCATATTTCTAATGAATGACTCTGACTATGGTTTTCAAACAATCAAGAATTTGGAGTGACTTAGTAATATAACTAACTTTTTCATTGGTAAGATAGTGTAGGGTGGTAGATTGGCATAATCGGTAGAGCGTCGCACAAATATTTTGCAGTATTTCTTCCAGCTATTTACATTCTGGGCTCAAATCTCAACCAAGTTTGCCTTTCATCTCTCCAAGATCGATAAAATAAAGTACCAGTTATGTACTGAGGTCAATATAATTCACTTAAGTCAACTGATGCTTTGAGGCAGTGGTGAGGCATTGAGAAAATTTGAGCTCCAGAGTCTTCGGTTGACCCTTGCAGCACACAGGTCCATTCCTTTAAGGCTTGTGTCCATCTCAATGATTGATTTCAAGGTGATATATAGCCGGAGTCCAGAGGAGCATTCTTCCAGTGGGTTCATAATAGTGAGTGACATGGCTGGCAAGGGCCAGACGATTCTTCACATGAGAGAAGCAAGGTATGGATCCATACCCCCACACACACACAAAAAAAAAAATTGCTGGCATATTGCCTAAACTAGGAAACATTGGTGTTTGGAACGTAACTTAAAGTTCTTATTTAAGCAATGGTGTTCAATACAATAAGATTGTTTTAAATCTTACAAAGATATATAGTAATGTTTGACAGCAGGAGTATACAAGGTAAGCAATACACATTCATTACAATAAGATGATTTTAAATCTTACACAGGTACACATTAGATCTTACCTGTCTTGGGTTAACTATAATGGAATTACTGGAAGTTTTGGTATTCACTGGAGGCTGAGCAGAATTGACCCTTAAATAGAAAACAAAAACCTACTATTGGCAATCATTTGAGAAACAACAATGAATTGTGTGGCTTAGTGATGAGGGTCTTCAGCTCCCTATTCTAAGATCATGAGTTCAATTTATGAAAACGCTGTGTTGTATCCTTCAACAAGGGCACAATGCAATACCTAGTCTGGCAATCACATTACCTTATGACTTTCAGTTCAATACTCTCACCATTAAGCCCATGCATCTTATATAAGTAGTTGCAAAAGATTCAAGCATTTCAAATTATAAAGATAAATGTAGAGTAGGCTAACTGAACCTCTCGGCATTAAATAAGTGGTTTTATCCAAAACTCTCTCTCTTTCTTTAACTCTCCCTCTGTAAGTAGTTTTATTTCACATTGTTCCAGTTTACTCAGCTGTAGAAATGAGATGATAGGGACTGGGGTCCATATCATTCCACTGCAAAGTGGACGTGTAGGCGCCACGGTAAAAAAGCACCCAGCACTCACTGTAAATGAGGTTGGTGTTAGGAAGGGCATCCACCTGTAGAAATCAAGCCAGAATCAGTTCCCGTCCCACCCTTGCAAGCAGGGAAAAAGTGGACGTAAAATGAAATGAAATGATGATGACTCTCTCTCTGTAATATCTGTAAGTGGTTTTATCTAGTAATCTCTCTCTCTATAACTATACACTCACATATTGAGATAAGTTATAAAAAGAGAGTTAAGGCACTGGTCAGTGAGAAGAGATATAGTTCTTTCTACCAGTTGTATGTCAGTTGGAATCATAGTTTACAAGCCTTTTCCTGCCAATGTTTTCCTTGTGTTAAATATATTCTTTTAGAGACTAAGATTTATGTGTCGTTAATATAGAGACTTATGTTCTATCAAGGTATTTATAATTTAGTTACACACACATACATCTTTACATCACCTGTAAACATACTTCACTTTAACTTACTTTCCATGTAACTAGTATTGGATCGAACATGTATGTTAGTTTTTCTCTATGTAGTTATATCATATAAGATTTTTAAAAAAGGGATATTTTATTACAAAGCTCTTCTTGTTGTTATAGATAAACTCTGTTCTGATTTATTTAAATATTTGCTACAAATTGGAGACCCTGGCATAAATAACACAACATAAAAATAGTAACCTTCTGACTTCTGCTTTCTGATTTTCAGACATATTGGAACACATTTCTGATGTTGGTTTAGTGGGAGGATCAACAGAGATTGGTTTTGTTAAGGTATATGTTGGTTCAGTTGAGGTGGGACCTTTGGTAGGAGAAGAAACAGCTTCTTTGTTTGATGATAAATCTTTCTTCACAGGTGTAGAGGATTTATTTAAAGAGATTTGTTTAACAGATGAACTCTTTGCAGTAGGTTCAAATGATAATACAGGAGCTATCGTCTTCTGAAATGCTGATGAAACAGGCAATGGCTGAAAATAAGAATAACCATGCATCTATTATCAATCAATCTGACATTTTCATTTAAGAATTATTACACTAGATGGTAAAATGTCAGATTCGTTAGAACGTAGGAATTCTAGTTCTCTGAGTTCAAATCCTGCCGAGGTCAACTTTGCTTTTCATCCGTTCGAGGTTGATAAAAACAAAAAAGTACCAGTTTAGTACTGGGTCGATTCCTCCCCTATATCTCTTTCTCACTTTCTATCCTTTTCTGGAGAGACTTGGAGAGGAGATGGGTTCCACCACGTTTTTTTTAATGCCCCAGAAACGTCGTATGTCACTTCGGCGTCACTACGATTCCCCCAGGAGTTACGTGGCCATACACACACTTTAAACTAAGTAGGATAAAGTTTTACTATTACACCCGTCTCCCAGGCGGTAGTATTTTTCTTTTTAATTTTAAGCATAGTCAGTTCATAGGTTTAGTTAGAATTTCCTATTACTTTTTAATGTGTTATAAAAGAATGTGGCCTTCAAAACCGTTGTAAATTACGTTTTGTTTCACCTACCTCAGAACTCCATAACACCCGCTAGTAGTTGTTTAGCCCAAACTCAACCATTATCGAGTAAACATAAAATTAAAAGCATCCCAGTCGTGATCATCTCGCCTTCTTTTCAGGCATTTCACAGATAGTATTCAGGCCAGATTTGAGAATACCTTCCTTACTCTACCCAACCAGTTCCGGAGGCCATGGAGGTATTTGTGGTCATCGCCCTTCCCTTTCTAACTAAACAGTAAAACATTAAGAAAAGATTTAGCTACTATTTCTAGCAAGCCAAATGTCCATGTAGGGAGTCTCTTATTGATGTACAAAACCTACGGGATGGTCATAATTGGAGAGCCTTTGATCATGATAATGCTCAATCAGAGCTGACCCGGCCCTAAACAACAACTCGAACTTACAGCTATGATAAAATATTGGTTCGAATAAAAGTTACATAAAACAATAGAATTGTTATGATTTTACGGGAAATCATCTGAATAGATAAGAATAATAACAAACCTTTTCTTGTTTTTTCTCCATTTCTTCCAATGTTGGAATTTGGAAAACTCGACGTTTGGCCGCCATCGTTGCACGACAGAGGGTAACACGAGGGTTGTACTAAAAACTGAAAGGAACGAATTTACTGCATCCTGCTTTTTCTTTCATTTTTTTTTTTTCGTTTTTTACTCGGGCTTTATTACATTGGATAAAAACTAAGATAAACAGGAAAATGTTTCAAATTTTAGATGGTATATAATTGTATTTTTCGTTACACTGAATCCATGATTATAATTGAACCAACTTATTTATTTCGTATTAATATCAGTTGATATCATACTGCAAAGTTCTGCTGAACCGAATTCAAAAACATGTGGCGACTCTTGTTTAGTCTTGTTTCACTTCATAAGTTTTACGTGTACCTTTGGAAAATATACAGAATTAAGGGAAATAATGTTTGTAAATTTGAAGTTCACTCTTTCGTTTTTTTTTGTCAAAATAAATATTGGGAAATTTTCCAATGAGTTGTTTGGGTAATGGAAAAACGAAAAACATTTCGTATTTCCATTCCAGTTTTTGAATGGTTAAAGACTTCATTTAACATGGCGGCTCTCATTGTTGTAGAAACGATGTTGATTCCAGGAGTTTATAAAGTTTCCATTCAACACTGTCAGTATAAATATAGATAATTCATGTCTACATCAGACTGTAAGTAATAATATTTTTGTATGACATTCCATTAAAATACTCTAAAGGAGTATCTATTTAGATGTAAACAATGTGTAGAGATTGAGATCAACAAAAGCATATGTGAGAAGACTTAGGTAGAGAGATGCATTTGTCAACAATTGACCATGTCTGTATTGGTGATACCAACCCAACTTGCCAGGATACATCTCTGCTTGCGTTCTCATAACTTGAAAATAGACTATTTCCATTTTCTGTGTATTTCTATCTCTAAACGTTTTCAACGGCTCTTTTCTTTATTCCGTGTAAAATCAATTTATACAAAGTCCCTTTTCTACGGAAGTCCCATTTATCACCCCTAAACTATATATATATATATATATATAAACAAAGAACAATTGACTTATCTATTTTATGTAATCTGTTTTAGTGTCTAGTCGTTATCAGCGAAGCTTTTCGCAATGTCCAACCCCGCCGTTTGCTCTGATGTGTCTGATGCCGTTGAATTAAGCGAGCAATTTAACCTCTATTTAAAACCTATAGCTCGCATTAATGTGTCCGTACAACTACCTCAACTGAAATGTCCCGGTAAAACGATATCCAACTGGGAAGTAATGGAAAAAGTGAAAAATATGATTAAACCTCATATTTTTACTTCGCTAAAAGTGACCAAGAGTACTCTCGAGTTTATTCGACTGGAGGGAGAAGCTGAAAACAAAAGCCACGTAAAAGTTCTTTTATTAAAACTAGATGGCAAATCTATCAAACTTAGTGGATTTTCTGACACCCTTCGTGTGAGGGCGGCTCCGGCTAAAATACATTTCCCCACCCGTCACGATATGGCTTCTTACTTCAGAGATGCTAAAAATATCAACGAAATGAAGCCGGGTGAAAGACCAGACACTGTTTACTTTAAAGACCTGCCAACAAGATGGTTTACCGCACAGAATGATTCCAACAAAGACAAACCTAGTGAAGCGGTATTAAACTCTGTATTTAGTGTATTTGGTGACATCCGCTGTGTAGATTTACCAGTTTTAGATCCTTACCGAAAACAAATGACAGAATCAAAACCTGGTACTATACAAACGTTTTCATTTGGTCAAGATTTAACATTTGAGGCCTATGTACAATACAAGGAATATGTTGGCTTCATCAAAGCTATGGACTGCCTTCGTGGAATGAAGTTGATGTATAGAGGAGAAGACAAAGCTTTGACTGCAAATATCAAGGTAAATAGTTTTAGACCCACAATTTTTCTATCGGGTAAAAGTACTATCATAATCATCACTGTTTAACGTTCATTTTTCTATGCTAGCATGGGTTAGGCGAGTTGTCCTGCAGTGAGATAAGCCATATCAGATGACCCTGTCTTGCTCATACAGAACTGTTTCTGGCTTGGTTTCTATGGCTGCATGCCCTTCTTAATGCCAACCACATTTACAGTGTGGACTGTGGAGTGTATAGAAGAGGAGGAGATGGTAGTGCAAACAAGATGTATGCCTCAATCCATGCACATGGGAATATATATATAAAACAGCAAGCGGAATTCGAAAATTAAATTGTTAAATTTCGCTGTAATTTTGACTAAATAGTTTAATAATAGCATGTATCAACCTACTGATGCCCTTCTTTTTCCATTTGTGGGTTTATAAGTCCTGTTATTATTAGATTATTTATCAAAGTTACAACAAAATCTCATTAAAAAAAAACTATATATATATATATATATATATAATATCATTTAATGTGCGTTTTCCTTGCTAGCAATGGTTGTGGGTTTATAAGTCCCGTTATTATTAGACTATTTAGTCAAAGTTACAACAAAATCTCATTTAACTTACATATGAAGCCACACTCCACCAAGTGAATTTTACCTTGGTATCAACACCTGAAGGGTCCTCTCAACCCTTTGTTTGACAATCTTTCTAGAACTGGATGCTCTTCCTATCACCAACTTATATATGCATTAAGAATAAACTATGGAATATTGTTAGAAATTCAATATCATCCTCACTATTTTACATCTATTTTCCATGTTTGCATGGAGTAAACAGATTGTCATATTCTGAGGTCAGACAACTGTGTCTTGCTTATACATTCCATTTTGGAAAGATTTCTACAGCAGGATGCCCTTGCTAATGCCATTCATTTCAGGGCATATACCAGGTTTGCTTTCTCGCAATACCAGTGCTACCACTTACAGTGAGGACCGGGTACTTTTCTTATGGTACCAGCCCTGTGTGAACTGGATGTTTTTCTCATGGCACCAATCTTACCACTTTACAGTGGTACAAGCCCTACCTCTATGCAGGGTGGATTGGATGCTTTTCTCAAGGTACTAGCCCTGTGTGAACTGGGTGCTTTTCTTGTGATACTAATCCTACCACTTTACTGTGTGGACTAGGTGCTTTTCTCATAGTACCAGCCCTACCACTTTACTGTGTGGCTAGCTATGTATGTGATGCAATAATTGTTTGTAAAACAAATTGAACTTTGGAAAATTATTATGAATAAAAACAAATCAAACAAATATTTAAAATTTTTCTATTTTAAGGTGAAAAATATTTTCTCATCTTGCTTTTGAAATGATTTTCTCTTTTTAGGTAAGAGTTGCATGGATGCTTTCCTTGGTTGCAAGCAGCTTGTAATAGAGAGAGGGTAAAATTTATATTAAATGTTTTTCTTTTTATTGTTGCTAAGATGAATGGTTGTTACTGAAGTAGATTTTATTAAACTAACCTCCTCCCTTTTAAAAAAACAACTTGCTTTCACTTAGCTTTAATTGTGTGTTGTATAAATGAAACAGTGAATTGATGCAAGTATCTAACTGCCAATATTGTAATAGGTTGACTTTGATAAAAGTAAACACCTCTCAGAAAAAGCCATTCGTGAACGGAGAGCTGAGCGAGAAAGACTACAAGCAGCCGAGAGGGAACATGCTGAACAAGAAAGACGGAAAAAGGAGGAAGAAATTCGACAAAAAGAGAAAGAAAGGTTTGATTAAATTGTTTGTCAATGTTTATTTTAATCTTTTAAACTCTTTTGATACCATATTTTTAATGAAATACACTGTATTTTGATTAATTAATGAAGGATTGGGAGAGCTTTATTAATTATATATTTGTAAGGGCAGTGGATTGATAGTCATTAGAGCATCAGATATTTGTTTTGGCCCTCTGCAATTTGAGTTCAACCTCCATCAAGGTCAACTTTGCTGTTCATCCTTCTGGGGTCAATAAAATAAAGTACCAGTTATATACTGGGGTCAATATAATAGGCTTTTTTCTTCTCCTGAATTGTTGACCTTGTGCCAATGTTAGAAAGAGTATTATTAAGATAGAATTTGTAACATGACTTAACAAAAGGTTTTATATACCCTGTAATTGACTTTAGCACTCCTTTCAAATTGCTGGCTTGGTGTTAAAAGTAGAAACAATTATTATTATTCAGATCCATCGATTCCAAAATTCTTTAACCCAAGCTCCATTATACCAAAGGCTTATTATATGTGTTTAACTATTATCACTAACATCCACTGTTGACACGACAAAAAGCACCCAATCCATCCGGTATTGTGATCGTGTTGCTGACAAGACAAAAAGTACCCAGTCCACTCTGTAAAGTGGACATGTTTGGTGACACGACAAAAAGCACCCAGTACAACCTGTCAATTGGTTGTTTTAGTGCCATGATGGAAAATGCCCAGTCCATGCTATAAATGTGGTTGGCATTAGGAAGGGCATCCAGCTGTAGAAACCAAGCCAGAAACAATTCTGTATGAACAAGACACGGTCGTCTGATCTGACTCGTCTCTCAACGAGATAACTTGTCTAACCCATCCTAGCGTGGAAAAGTGGACGTTAAGTGATGATGATGTTGCTACTATTTACACATTGATTTGTGATTTGAAATCATTAAATTGATTTTCAGTTAAGAAATGGTCCTAATTGATTTGCTTGCAGACTGAGAATTGAGTATGAGAAACGAGAAAAGGAGCGCAGACTTGCTGAGAAGCTGCAACAACAGGAACTACGGCGACGGGAGAGGGAAGAGAAACGAAGGCAGAAACAAATAGCTAAGCGCAAACGAGAGGAAGAAGAGAAAGCTAGTCTAAAAGTTGCCCAAGAAAGCCGTAAACTGTTGATAACTCAACGTAAGCTGGATTCTTTACGTCTCATGAATGAAATACTGAACAATGTGAAGGTAATTATCAATTTTCTTCTCTTGTTGCAAACATTCAAACTAGATTTTTGATTTAAGAACAGCAAATCATTGATATAAATAAGCAGGGAAAGATCATGTTGTTCAATTATGGATATAAGACTGTTCTTGACTGGTAAACTTAATCTGTCTCCTGGTTTAACACCATCATCTGGTCCTTGGGTGTTTTTTGGTAGAATTCACTCCCTTCATTCTCCTCATGTCTTGGAAGCCCTAAAACAATATTTTAAAAGTCTCATGGTGCAACTCTTTTTCCCTACTAAACAGTAAAAAAAAAATTGCTAAGTTAATTTTTTCTGGAATTTCTTTTCTTCCTCTCAGACTTCATACTAAATCTTTCTAGTTTTTTACCCATATTTCCTTACCAATCACAAACCAGTTGTCCTCTCCTTCCCATAACTGCATACTTGTTGATAAGTGTTTCTCAAGGTGGTGGCATTAGACTTCAGAATGGAATGTGTATACTATGCTAGATACTAACTTTATCTGATTATAGTGGGGGCACTTATGTACTTTTGGAAAGGTGTTGGAATTGAAGTGGAGTGTGGGACATAAAAAGGTTGAGAAATTGAGAAAGACTTCTAAATCTTCTTCTCAATCCCTACCAACCACAAACAACTGTTATCCTCTCTCATTTCTTTCCCTTTGTTTATCTATCAGGCTGTGAAATTAAAAGAGAAAGAACTTGAGCAGCAAGCTGCTCAAGAGAAAGAGAGACTCAAACAAATGGAGATGAGCAAACTGAAACGAATTGAGGAGGATAAGAAACGTGTTGAAGCTGAACTAAAGAAACAAACAGACATGGAAGAGCAGGAACGAATACTTCGAGAGAGACTTCTACGGAAACGGCAGGCTGCTAAGGACCGACAGAAGGAGGAGAACCGGGAAGCTTTAAGAATGAAACTTACTCAAAGTACTGTTCGACTAAAAAGTGCAGTTGTTATGAAAAGATAACACCACATTTTTAGGTGCCATTTCTATCTTTAGAAATGGAAGAATGCTACACTTTTAGATGCTATTTCTATCTTTAGAAATGGAAGAACAAAAACTATTCAAAATTAATATTTAATTAATTTTTTTTTAAATTGCAAATTTTGCAGAAAACTTAATATATTATTTATTTAAGATTTTCTTTTTCAATTCTAATCATTTAATTTCTTGTATAATTTCAAATGTTTCCATTGTAAATAAGAAGGTTCTCGATACATTGAGGCTCGTTAGTGGAGGTAATGGATGAATAACCTAAGTTGAATGTGAGGTACAGTATTTTCAATAGAGTTCACTAAAAGTCGTGGCCTAGTAGAAACCGTATTGAACTTACAATCATAATGTTGTGGGTTTCATTCTTGGACTGGGTTGTGTGTTGTGTTCTTGAGCAAAACACTTCATTTCATGTTATTCCAGTATACTCATCTGAAAATGAGTACCAGCAGTGATGGACTGGTGTCATATCTAGCAAGTAGTCTTGTACTATCAGTCGCTTAACACCATGGAAACCAGGATAATCATCGGCCTGTTAAGCCTCCTGGCTTGAGACATACTTCAGACGAAAGTTGAAAGCAGTCCAGTTGAACTAAATTGTCAAGTTAAAGGAGTTCATGATTATGTTTCTAATGAAATATTTTCTGTTTCAATTAATTGATGAAGAATTTTGAGGGATTCAAAAAAAAATTCTTAATTATTACAGTACTAAAATAGTAACTTAACATATGGTTCTTATATGAAATTATGTTGGAAAATTTTAATTTAAATAGGAACCTTTTAAAATGGGTAGTTTTGTTTTATAAAACCAGAACCAGTTTTGGGCCATGTTGGTAATGGAATGATTAAACTATTGTTCTGTGTACTACAGTCAATTTGGTAAATCATTTATAAATAATTTATTTTAGGAACTTCATGTTTTGGTATTTTGAAGAACCATTTCAATATATAAAGTAAGCAATGTTTTCCAGTGGAAGCTGTTTCATTTATGTTGGTAATATTTGTGGGAAGTGTGTTAATGTCACATCATCACATTCATCCTTGTCTTCAGATCCAAAGCTTTGTGCCTCTATAATATAAATCAATACCTCTTAAACTGTAACATTCCAAGAACTTCTGTTTCTTAACAAGGAAATTCCAAACTATGAAACACATTTTGACTTTACCTTTCTCATCATTGAAATACATCCAGCATCCAACATTTTATTGGTCCAATAAAACACTTTACCTCAACTATTAAATGACCAAATAAATGGTTTATAATAATAAAAAAAAAGTACCAGTCCAGTGCTGGATTTGATTCTTACTCTATATTTTTTCTCACTTTCTCTCTCTTACTCTTTTACTCTCTCTTTCTTGCTCTGCTTCTCTTGAAGAAATCAGCTGTTCATACTTATGGAATTTTCAGCACATTAATTTTATGAGCAGACTGGAACAGTCTTTGTTGAAAACTATGGAGGTCCTTTCCAGATTGTTGGAGAAGAGTTTGTAATGGGTGGTGGTGATGGTTATGGTGAAATATTGTAATTAGGGGTGGAGTATATCGAGTGTTTAGTAAAAGGTGTAGTGGTGGTGGTAGTTAAATACAGTCACTGCAGTAGAGGTAGGGTATATCAAATGTTTATTACACACACATATATATAAATTCTCAACACAGTTGTTTGCTACCTGAGGTTTCAAAGCTCATCCTAGCATAGATCTTAGAGATGATTACATGTATAAAGGTGGTTGTGATGTGACACGATTAAAAGTACTCAGTACAACAACAGTAACAGTATATCTGCAAACGACCTGCTATTTGCCATCAGAATACAAGATTGTAAATCTCCTTATTTCACAGTTGAGTGTCACTCTTCCATACACATGCACAGATCCCAATCATGTCACACATGTCTGTCATTCACCAATACCATCATCTCCACTAACTTGGTTTAATACATGTTAGATCTGTGGATCCTGCCTCTCTAAAGCCATGGTCTACAAAGCTATCTTCACATTGTCAGATGTGTGTGTAAATGACACCAGCAAATGTTTATAAGAATTTTTCTTTTCTTCGTGAATTGTGGAGAAACTTTGTCTAGAATATTTGAGTGTAGTCGTGATGATGATTATATATATATACATTTTATTATAGCTGAATAGTGAATCTTGTTACTCTGGAGTTTTGCCTGTTTATCACGGTCTTCACACAAGTATATATATATGATAGTGGGAACCAATTCACGGGAGACACAGTAGAGGAAGACCTTCGAACCTTCATCAATCAACTCAGACAATACAAACCTCAGTAGGGAACAGTTTCCAGGAGCAATGGAAAAGCATGAATTGTGGAGAGACTTTGTCAGGAATGTTTGACTGGTCACAATGATATTGTTGACAGAGATAAGATACACACTGCTGATGTTCTCGGTACTTTACCAGTTCTCTACCGACTAGAATATAGTGTTGTGTATATAATAAAAATATTCTTTTCTTTTACTGGTTTCAGTCAGACTGCAGTCATGCTGGAGTTATTTATTTGTTCTTATCAACACCAGTACTTTCTTTCAAATCTGGTACTCAGTTTATCAATCTTTTTGTCCTTTATTAAGGAACATAAACAAACGATAAATGTATGTAGTTGACAGACGAGAGAAAAGAGTACTTGATATCGAAGTAAAGTTTAAATATTCATTTATTATGGCTAAGTAGTGAGTCTTGTTACTCTGGAGTTTCACCTGTGAGTGCAGAGGTGAAACTCTTAACTACTTTTATATTTCTTCTCTCATTCAGTCTGCCAAAGAAAGACATCTGATAGATATATAGATATATATACACACACATATATATATATATATACGAACAGCAATGTTTCATGGCAGTGAGGCATGAGCATTGTGTGCAGAGGACCTGCGCAGATTGGAAAGGAACGAAGCATGCATGCTCTGTTGGATGTGTAATAGTAATATACATGAACGGCAAAACAAAAACGAACTAAGTGAGAAATTAGGAATAAAAGGGATCAGATGCTGTTTACTTGAGAGAACATTGCATTGGTTTGGTCATGTGATGCGCATGAAAGACTACGTATAAAAAAAGTGCAGGGCGATCAAAATTAATGGAAGTTACAGAGAAAAACCTTTGACATGATAAAATCCAACCTTGCACACTTACACCTCTCTAAGACAATGTCACTGGATCTCGACCTTTGGCGCTATGCAGTAATACAGAAGACCCACCTCCCCTACGTACAAAATTAAACCTACAGTCAGTAGGCACATCTTAACCAAATATACACCCCCAACCCACTACCCCTACTCCATCCTCCCACTCCCACCAACACCACCCTTTCTCTGTAAAGTTATGTTGGTACCACAGAACATCCAGTTCAAACTAAAGAGGTCATGTAGGTGTGACGACAAAAAAGCACCCAGTCCACGCTGTAAAGTGGTCATGTAGGAGACACGGTAAAAAGGCTCCTAGTCCACACTGTAAAGGAAGTTGGTGTTAGGAAGGGGCATCCAGCCGTAGAAAACCTCCCAGATACAGTCCTATACAAGCAAGACACGGTCACCTGATCAATCTTGCCTCAAGTGGGACAATTCCTGTCTAACCCATGCTAGCGTGGAAGGTGGACGTTAAACGATGATGATGATATATATATATATATATACATATATGTATATATAAACTGTGTGAAGAGGAATAAGTTGTGTGCGGGAGAGAAGACTGTTGATGTGGATATGTGATGCGCATGGAGGATGACCGCTGGGTAAAGAAGTTGCAAGAAATCCCAGTAGCAGGAAGACCACAAAAAACATGGGCGGAAAGGGTGAGAGCTGATCTCAGATCGCTGAAGCTCATGGAGGACATGACGAAGGACCGTGATGAATGGAGAGATCTGTGCTGAATAGGACCCGTCCCACCCTTGCAAGCAGGGAAAAGCGGACATAAAATGATGATGATGACCACAATCAAATAATCAAAACACCTGGGATGTTAGATTTTTTTTTTTTTTTTACTTTCACTTTAATATTGAAAGCTTATAGGAATTGCCTCAACTCTGCCATTTGGTATATAATAACTAATATATCCTCTTCACACCAGTCACCGTCAAGACCTTAGGCGTCCTCGGACACCATACTATCAAGCTCTTCCGCAAAATCGGAATGTCAGCAGTCTGTCTGAGGAAGGTGACCCATGAGGTGTCGCTGGCCATTGTACACAGAAACGCCTTTGTAGTTTTGTCCGTGGATTGCAGCTCAAACACTGCCCTGCTCAGAGCCCAACACCCTCTCCCCCTCCCTTTCTTCTGTGGCCCGAGAGTCCTTGATTTTTCTTTCATTTGTGGCATTTATAGTCCTCTCCTCTATTTTCCCATACAGCCAGATATGCCCTTCTTTACCCCTTCCCCCCTTTCTCATTACTTAATTTTGTTTTTATTTTTATTTTTCATGTAATTATCAATGGTTTTTAAGCCAACTTTGTAAATAAAAAAATATACATTTATGTTATTTATACAACTATGAAAAAAGCCCCAGTGCAGTAATATATATAACAATATATATTACTGCACTAGTTATTTTTACAACAGTGGTGGGGTGGGATTTGAGGGAGTTTTGGCTGCTGTTTTGAGCAAAGCGACCGATCTTATAGAAATGTCTTCGTTGAATTTTATCTATGGTG
>OZ024746.1:14817291-14918807 GCA_964016885.1 Eledone cirrhosa | reverse complement strand
TTAGGAGGTACAACAGTACATCCTCATCAGACAAAATATAATGAAACATGACTGAGATGTTAAATGGTTAAGATTTAATCAAGGTTCCTTGATTAAATCTTAACCTCCGAAATATATATAATAAAATGTAATTGATCAAAAGAACATCTATTTTATTAATATTTGTATTTTATATTAAAATAACATATTAAAGTTTAAGCAAATATTCGCTGCTTTCACCCTTAACTGGATCTTAAACTTTAATCTATTTTAATAAATATTTGCTCTACGGTTTTGTATATTTTATATATATATTATCCTTATCGAGCCCTCTATATATATAATGTACCCATGCCAAAGATATAGACAAATGAATTAGAATATGAAATATATAATAATCTTTCAAGAAATATAGTTAGGTGTGGGTATATGTATGTATATACGCTCACAGATGTGTATGCACATATGTATACGTATAGTGAAAAAGTGTGCGTAAATATATAATTTAGGACAAATGTATCTGTATGTTTGTAATCTACAGACAGAATAGATACATCATAAGAATATGAAGGCACGCGCATAAACACACCTACACACACGTACACTTAGATGCGGAAGTAAAAGAGGTAAGGGAGTGTAATAATTAAAGGAAAGTATCAATCTCGATATATTTATAAAAATGGAACAATAAATTTAGAAAGAAAAAATTAAAGAAAAGAAGACAAAAAAGGTACATACATACACACACACGTATATCTCACAAAAGAAACGCAAAAATATACATGCTTATATACACACGCACACTTACACATCCATACGTACACACACACACACACATACTTACACTCACGCATATTGACTAGTTTGCATGCACACGCATAAAAATGAGTAAGTAAAAATATATATATATATATATATATTCCTAAAATGCATTCTAGATATGAATGGCGTTCTGATAGTGTCCGATAAGACAACACCTCTTTATGGCACTATATATATATCTCTCTCTCTACACATATATATATTGTATATCCTTTTGAGGTTGATGGCTGAGAGATAAGAGTACTCAATACCGAAGTAGAGTTTAAATATTCATTTTATTAAGGCTAAATAGTTACTCTGGAGTTTCGCCTGCTTATCACAGGGTCATCAAGAACTCGTATATATTTGAGTTCTTATCTGATGACCCTGTGATAAACTGGCACAATTTAGCCTTAATAAAATGAATATACATAGATATAAATATATTTCTTTATTTGCCACAAGGGCGCACAAGAAAAGGGGACATATGCTGGAGATAAATATAGATACAATACTCGGCACTGGTTAGAGATCAGCTGTAGGGCAGCAGTATATTTAAAGATTAAAGATTTTTTTTTTTTCTTTAATTCGACAGAATAAATATTTTTATATTTGTTACATTAAATGCATTAAGTTTTATTAAATATTACCGTTTTCGATATAAATATACGAGTGTCGGCTGAAAAGTTCATAGATACTCTCATGGAATGATCAAATGAGGTTTATTTTTCTGCGTTGTCGCTAGAAAGAAACAATGCAGTTATTAACAAGAAGAGTTGAAATTAATGCACGCAAGATTTCACAGCTCTAGCATCATTTCTTCTTAGTTAGCCTATGAACTTTTCAGTCCACTCTCGTGTATGTATATGATATACATATGTCCGAAACGTCGTAACCTCCCCCATTCTCACTAAGCGTGAAGCTAATAACTGTTTCTACTCTAGGCACAAAGCCAGCAATTATCCAGTGCATTACTGGTACTTTATTTTATCGACCCCGTAAGGATGAAAGGCAAAGTCAACCTCGGCGGGATTTGAACTCAGATCGTAAAGGGACGTAACTATGCTGGAAAGCATGGCGTCCGACCCTCTACTGATTAACACTATGTACCATTGACTCCTGCGTTTTTTTGTTCGTCATTTTGAACTATATAGAGAGAGACATTACTAAAATTCTGTGATTGCTTGCTTGCTTGTCTGTAAAGTAATACAGCCAAAAGGGCGCATAATGGGAAAATACTTTGAAAGGAAGTTGCTCCTGAAATGAGAATTCAAATGGAATAAAACAAGTTTTGTGTAAATCGAAGCACGGGTTCCTGAGACATAGTGTTTTCTGGGTACCTTCATAAACAGAGAGAGAAAGAGATAGTGGTTGTGAGAGAGTAGATTGAAAGAGAGAGAGCTGGTGGTGGTGTTGTGTGTATATATATATATATGTGAATGTGTGTGTGTGACTGACCAGTGTATATAGATCAGACACCCACATATATATACACACACACACATACATATATATGTATATGTATACAAACACACATTCATATATATATTACATACACACACGTATATATATGGGCCTTCCAATTTCATTTTACATTATATACATGTCTATATTTTAATAATTTAAAAATTATTTTTAAGTGAACATGATTTTAAAAAAATATTTTGAAGTGAACGTGACCTAACGGGTCACGGGTGGTCTAGTATATATATATATATATATATATATAGAGAGAGAGAGAGAGAGAGAGAGAGAGAGAGAGGCGAAGAGTGAGTTAGGACCACATGACAGCCTATTTATAATGACCGCTAGTTATTTTATTGGTAGATAACAGATGGCCCCAGAATATATTCTCTTTCCTACCACTGGTGCTGTAAATCCTACCATCAGGGGAAATTTATCTATTGTCTTCCCAGCGTTGCTCTGGGAAAACATTTCTTTCGCTACATATATATGTTATGAAGTGATGATTGCTTTCAAGATTACTGGAATACACCTGTAGAAAGCTTCCCAAATGAGGGGTTAGGAGGATCTTTCAGTTTGTGTCAAGACACGATAACTTCACCTCTGCACTCAATACTGACTGTTTGTAAACAGGATACAAACCTCCCTGGCTTGTCTGGGATGTCAGTGGCCCCGCTTCAGTACTGACTTGGTATATAGACCCATCCAACCCTTGCTAGAGGGAAAGCTGATGTTAAATGATGATTATATATATACACACACACACACAGAGTTCTCTCTCTCTCTCTCCAATTTGGAATTTATTATGGAAGATGATATTTATTAATATCGTTATTGTTATCTGGGCTCTGGTAAAGAAAGAATTATTATTTTGTTTTTCATCCTACTACTGTCAATAAAAAGAATGGTTATTGTTATCAATAAAAAATGAATGTTTATTTATTTGGAAATAATGTTCCTTACAAGAAATGATGTTTAGCAGTAATATCAGTAATATACAAAAGAAATTCAGTTGGATATTCTAAGCACTAAGCAATCTGGAAACTTCCAATGGTAAAAGTTGCAAAAAGCAGAGTAATTAAAGTTGCAACAAACAATAAGAGAAAATGTTTAATTAAAAAAAAAAATTGCCTTCCAGAATCACTGAGATGCATGTTTGTGGTCGCTTTATATCCACCTCATTATGTTGGCATGGGTTGGAATATGTTCAGCAAAAAAAGTGAAAGTAAAAACATGTTTTGATGAAATGAGGGATAGTTAATGAAGACAAGTATGTCGTCCCAAACCTGTATGGTGTAAAATGATTCTTTTTTTTCTCTTTGAACTATTCAATAATTTGTTAAGGAAGTTTCTCTAATTATGTATGTGTGTCTATATATATATATAGTATAAAATAGAAAACACAGGTAAGCATTAAGAGAAGGATTTTATCCAGGTATTTACGACCGTTTCATTGGTAAGTGCAACCTTATATTGCTATACTGCAAATAGCAGCCACTCAAATATAATTGTTGTTCATAGTCCAAATTTTCAAAATAGTGAGTGACTCACTATTTTGAAAATTTGGACTGTGAACAACAATTATATTTGAGTGGCTGCTATTTGCAGTATAGCAATATAAGGTTGCACTTACCAATGAAACGGTCGTAAATACCTGGATAAAATCCTTCTCTTAATGCTTACCTGTGTTTTCTATTTTATACTTTATACTCCAAGATTGAATGGAATTCTTACAAACTTGTGGAGTTACCCCTAACCGTACGTTGAAACCATCCATGAAACTGGCTTTCTTAACCAAGAACTGGATCACAAGCAATTTTTTGCTTCTCTAACTATATATATATATAGAAGTGGTTACACAACCATTTCTACCTAACTCGTCCCATGGACTGAGTGTTCTACCACTACGGATATTACCTTCCAGTGTTCTACCACTATATATATATATATATATACACACATAATGTGTGTGTCTATGTCAGGTATGGTTTCTGTCTGCTATTGGTCCCATGTAATCCAGTACAACCTGCTTCATAGTTGAGTGTTCAGCAACTAAACTGGCTCCCTCACCAGACCCTGGTCTGGAGAGGAGAGTAAGGGGAACCTGAGCAGTTCAAAAAATAAAGAGCTGTTAAAGAGCCATCCACTCCAAATATGGGTTAAATAGCCTCACCAACCCACAATTGGCCAACCCCTGACATGACCAAAACCAAACAGAAAGTGATGGAGATAAATGAAGAAGGGGCTCCTCCAATAGGAATAGGAAGGCCCTGGATTGGATTGGATGTAGGACAACCAGGAAGGGATCCCTCCAACAGGAGTGAGAAGGCTCTGGATTGGATCAGATATAAGACAACCAGGAAGGAGTTCCTCCAACAGGAGTGACAAGGCCCTAGATTGGATAATGTGTATGTATAGTAAACACTGATATGATGTTAAAGTAACTTATAATTAATAAAACAGTAGCATTGTTCTATTGGACTTTACTATTGTCTGGTCCATTGTTATATAATTAGTTCATTAGATATTTACTGTAATCTATTCTTGGAAGTCTTTAATTGTCTTCAGTAATTGTCAACAAGTCATTCCATTATCTCCTCTAAAATGCTTCACACAAAGAAATGAATACTTTATGATGGATCAATGTGAAGTTCATTTGAGTCAGTATTAGATTTGATTATGCTAAAGTCAAGGTAAACAATAATTGTAAGAATGTTGAGCTTACAACGGCTGTCATTGAAAAACTGACTTTTGCATTTATGGCAAGTTTACCTGATTGCCATTATTCTAGCATCAATCCTTATTGTCTTGAGAACTTAGAGGGGGGGGGGGGATGTTGTGTGGTATTTGTTATGGCTCCTTGAGTTCAATCCTACTGAGATCAACTTTGCCTTTCATCCTTTTAGAGTGGATAAGATAAAGTACCAATCTTAGGTGATAGATTAATAGGATTCTTATTGTCGAACAAGTTAGATGTCTTGGGGTCGTTTTTCTTTGTATTCTGAGTTCAAATCTCACTGGCCTATTTGTTGTTAGACAATCCATCACCCAGTTTAATATTATCTCCTAGCCCATGAGTACCTTCAGAAGAGTTCACCATGTTGCAAGCATTTGGACTAGGACTCCATGTTTTTGATTTCAGAACAGAAAATTTTCACCATCATCGTTTTATGTCCATGTTTCCATGCTTGCATGGGTCTTTTCCAGCACAGCTTCTCTATCTGGATATTTAGGATTGTTTTATCTTACTGTATTTCCCTCTAATACTCAGTGATGGAAATAGGTGAGAATACACAGGAAGTGATTGGCTAGTACAGTATATACCTACTTTTCTTAATCCTAAATATCCAGTTAAACTCTATTTCTATATTTTACAGAGTTGACTTCAATGTTCCAATGAAGAATGGTGAAATCACAAACAATCAAAGGTCAGTTTTATTGTTTATTGATCTTGTTTGGTTTTTATAAGTATTTCTAAATATTTTAAAACAAGTGTAATATATAAATACTAGTAAACCTGTGCTGTCAAAGTTGATAGCTATCCCCATATATATATATATATATATATATATATATTTTTAATAGGTTATTCATATACATATGACATTGCTTCACATATATATGAGTGTTTCACATATATATACATGACAGTGCTTCACATATATACATGCATGACAATGATTCACATATATACATGAGTGATTCACATATATACATGGCATTGATTTCACATATATACATGGCATTGATTTCACACATATACATACATGACAGTGATTCACACATATATATGACAGTGCTTCACATATATACATGACAGTGATTCACCTATATACATGACTGATTCACATATATACATGAGTGATTCACACATATACATACATGACAGTGATTCACATATATACATGACAGTGATTCACACATATACATACTTGACAGTGATTCATATATATACATGACAGTGATTCACATATATACATGACAGTGATTCACATATATACATGACAGTGATTCACATATATACATGACAGTGATTCACATATATACATGACAGTGATTCACATATATACATAGCTTTAGAGAAAACAGAAACAAAGAAATACCCCAACACACACACATACATGCACACCAGATACACACACACACACATACACACACATAGATGTACACCCACACACATATACATGTACACCCAGACACACATACATGCACACCCATACACACATACAGTTGACACTTTGATAATGAATCTAATTAATCCCAGGACCACTTTCATTCCGACATCAATTATAATATGTATTTAGGGACTGTTTGTTCCAAAATCTTATTTGTTACCACAAAAATTACTGATCACATATGTAGATTTAAGGACAATGTGTTCCAAAACCTTAGTCAATACCAAAGGTTTATGACTAAAGCATCCCTTAGTTTATAATTTATTGTTTTTGGAAAAAAATTGTTTGTTGAGAACATTTTCAGTCATTACCAAATTTTTAGTAAGTCATTCATTACCAACATTTTCTATAGCACATACATTTGTTACTAAAGGGGCCACTGTACATATATACATAAATAGATATATACATACATTTGTGTATACACACACATACACATGAAAGTGAAATAATATCCATATCTTTTATTATAAAGTAATATATTTTTGATGTTTAGAATTGTTGCTGCTTTACCAACCTTGAAGTATGCCCTGGAGAATGGGGCCAAGAGTGTTGTGATAATGAGTCATCTAGGAAGACCAGATGGAAAATCCAATGAAAAATATTCCTTGAAAGTTTTAGTTCCTGAACTCAATAAACTCTTGGGAAAGTATGTATTTTTTATGTAATATTTTCTATATTCTTTATCACAGGCTTATTTTCATCGAACTGTCTCTTCCCTTTACTTTTCAATTGTCTACCCTCAAATTTAGAAATTAAAGGATCCTGAAATATGTTCAACTCAGACTATTCTGAATTTGCACCAAAGTTTAGCAATCATCCTGCATTATTGTAGGTGCAGTCATGGCTGTGTGGTACCTTTTGAGCCCCAAAATTTAGCATCAGCCTTGCATTATTATAGGTGCAGGTATGATTGTGTGGTCCCTTCTGAGCACCAAAGTTTAGCAAAAGGCCTGCATTATTATAGGTGCAGTCATGGCTGTGTGATCCCATCTGAGCCCCAAAGTTTAGCATCAGCCTTGCATAGAAATATCGGTAGAGCATCGGACACGATGCTTCATAACATAGAGTTATCGCCCTTTACGTTCTGAGTTCAAATCCCACCAAGGTTAGCTTTGCCTTTCATCCTTATGGGGATTGATAAAATAAAGTACCAGTAATGCACTAGAGTCGATTTAATCGACTTTCCCCTTCCCTTCAAATAGCTGGCCTTGTGCCTAAAGTAGAAACAATTATAAGTGCAGGTATGACTGTGTAGTTAAGGTGGTTGCTTCAGAACTACAGGGTCTTAGGTTAGGTTCTATCGCACTGTCGCACTGTTTTCTACTGTAGTCCTCGACTGACGCATAACTTGTCAATGAATTTGGTAAATGGATATGACAACCTCTTTAGTGATGGTGTGTCAGGAGATGGACATAACAACCTCCCTAGTGATGGTGTGTCAGGAGATGGACATAACAACCTCCCTAGTGATGGTGTGTCAGGAGATGGACATAACAACCTCCCTAGTGATGGTGTCTCAATAAAATGCACTCAGTGCACTCTGTAGAGTTTGGGAACATATGTAAGCAAGAAAGGGGTTCTGAACCATCTGAGAGGTCAGTAACTCTGATTAAGTACTGACTTAGTCTGTAATGACCCATTCAACCCTTGTTAACAGGGAAAACAGATGTTCATAAACTAAATATTATATATACAAGCTAAATTATAATTTATTAATATCTAGGCGTTGGAAGTTTTGATTCAAATCTTAACATCCAGTAATGATTCCGTAGAAAATATCTAAAAACAGGTTTGTTTATTCAAATATTTATAGTATCTTTAATACAGGACAAATTGATGTGAAACTTTGTAATATTAAAGACTTTGTTTAATGTGATGTTGTCATTGTTATGGTGGTGGTGTCAACTGAGCTTAACAACAGTCAATAACATACAATCGCTACCCCAAAGATACAAGCCCTAACTGTGAGTGAGAATGCTCTCTGATGTGCAGAACTCCAGGCACAAGGTGCCTCGTGGTCCCAGCAGACATATTGGAGAATACATTATCCCGGAGGATAGCAAGGGAAACGCGTTGGAATAAAAGACCCCCTTTGGTCATGAACCACCATTGGTTTTGCACCTAGAATCTTCCCCTTCAAGACATACGCCTAGGGAAGGAGTTTTGTTCAAGACCACCATTTGCCCATACATACCAGCCTCCACGCTCCATGGCACTGATGGTGTCAAGCACACAACCTTACAAATGTTAGCCAAATGCTCTTATCATTAAGTTATGCGCCTTCACATGTTGAAATAGCCATAGAGTTCTAGTGCTGTTTTGTAGTTTTCAAGAAGTAGTACATGACATTGAGTTAATATGACATTGTGTGTTGTTTTATAGGACTGTTACATTTCTTCCTGATTGTGTTGGACCTGAAACTGAAGCAGCCTGTAGCAATCCTCAAGCTGGAAGTATTTTCCTTTTGGAAAACTTGCGTTTCCATTTAGAGGAAGAAGGTAAAGGACTGGATGCCAATGATCAAAAGGTATGTCTCTCACCACTTATATACATATATACATGTCATCATCATTATCATTTAATGTCTTATATTCCATAGTTGAACGGGTCACATGGAGCGTCCACGTTATGAGGCAAGTTTGGCCAATTGGCTGCACCGTACCTTGCTCAAGCAGAACTGTATTTTGGCCGGGTGTTTTACAGCTGGATGCCCTTCCCAACACCAACCACGTTTACAGTGTGGGACTGGGAGGTCCCGATACGAGGAGGGTCTGGCCAGTTGGCTGCACCGTACCTTGCTCAAGCAGAACTGTATTTTGGCTGGGTGTTTTACAGTGTGGGACTGGGAGGTCCCGATACGAGGAGGGTCTGGCCAGTTGGCTGCACCGTACCTTGCTCAAGCAGAACTGTATTTTGGCTGGGTGTTTTACAGTGTGGGACTGGGAGGTCCCGATACGAGGAGGGTCTGGCCAGTTGGCTGCACCATATCCTCCTCATAGCAGAACTGTATTCTGGGATTTTGGTGGACACGATATGAGGTGGGTCTGGTCAGTTGGCCGTGCCAAACCTTGCTATAGTGGGACCTGTGTTTTAGCTGAGTTTTTTTACAGCTGCTGGATGCCTTTCTGAACACCAACCACATTTACTGTGTGGAACTGGCTGCTCCCATTATGAGGAGGGTCTGGCTAGTTGGCCACACTGTACTCTGCCCTTTGTGGATCCTGTTTTAGAAAGAGTTTAAGTGTAGAAAGCAACAGACAGGAAGGTTGAGGAAATGAGGGCCAGTGCAAGGCAATGTCTGCCAAATAGCTAACTGGAAGGTGGTGGATAGGGAGAAGGTAGGTGGGATGCGAAGATGATAGAACCATAAAGTTTGGTGCTGTTATTGACACCAACATATATACAAATACACACACCAACATATATACACACACAAAAATTATATGATCAGCCAAGACTATATTTTTTTCTGTTTTCAATGTTGCTGTCACCTCTCTTTAACAGCTTTAATATAATAGAATAACTTACATGAATGGCTTTATGAACAAAACAAAGTCACCTGATCTATCTAGGCACAATATGTGATGACCTGTCTAACTCATGCAATCATTGATAGTGGTGGTGGTGTTGGTTGTGGTAGTGGTGGTGTTGGTAATGGTGGTGGTGATAGTGGTGGTGGTGGTAGTAGTAGTAGTGGTGCTAGCAGTAGTGGTAGTGGTCTTGGTGGTGGTAGTATTGGTGGCAGGGGTGGTGGTGTTAGTGGTTGTGGTAATGGTAATGGTGGTGGCAGTGGTGGTGGTGTTAGTGTTAGTGGTGGTGCTAACATATATTGACTCTAGAAAACAGGTTGATGTCAACAAAATCCTGTGGAATATTTTATGTTCCTTGTGTTTATTGTTAGCAAAATTTGCATAAATTATGTAAATACAATAGATTACTGTTGATATGAACTGTTGGTAAGTTGTGCACTGACTCCAAGGTAAACTACTTCTACTTAGTAGTACTGATTACTTGTACTAGTTAGTAGTTCTAGTTACTTGTACTAGTTAGTAGTGCTAATTACTAGTTCTATTTAATAGTTCTAGTTAGCTGTACTAGTTAGATTTTGTTACTAATTCTAGTTAATAGTTCTAGTACTAATTACTAGTTCTAGTTAGCTGTACTAGTTAGATTTTGTTACTAGTTCTAGTTAGTATTTCAACAACCACATTGTATACTGACCAGATAATGCAGTTTACTTACTGACCATGTGTGGCAGTATGGTTATTGACCAGGTGTGGTAGTTTACTTACTGACCAGGTGTATCTGTGTAGTTACTAGCCAGGTGTGGTAGTTTACTTACTGACCAGGTGTGTCTGTGTAGTTACTAGCCAGGTGTGGTAGTTTACTTACTGACCAGGTGTGTCTGTGTAGTTACTAGCCAGGTGTGGTAGTTTACTTACTGACCAGGTGTGGCAGTGTAGTTACTAGCCAGGTGTTACAGTTTACTTACTGACCAGGTGTGTCTGTGTAGTTACTAGCCAGGTGTGGCAGTTTACTTACTGACCAGGTGTGGTAGTTTACTTACTGACCAGGTGTGGCAGTGTAGTTACTAGCCAGGTGTTACAGTTTACTTACTGACCAGGTGTATCTGTGTAGTTACTAGCCAGGTGTGGTAGTTTACTTACTGACCAGGTGTGGTAGTTTACTTACTGACCAGGTGTGTCTGTGTAGTTACTAGCCAGGTGTGGTAGTTTACTTACTGACCAGGTGTGTCTGTAGTTACTAGCCAGGTGTGGTAGTTTACTTACTGACCAGGTGTGTCTGTGTAGTTACTAGCCAGGTGTGGTAGTTTACTTACTGACCAGGTGTGTCTGTGTAGTTACTAGCCAGGTGTTACAGTTTACTTACTGACCAGGTGTGTCTGTGTAGTTACTAGCCAGCTGTGGCAGTTTACTTACTGACCAGGTGTGTCTGTAGTTACTGGCCAGGTGTGGCAGTTTACTTACTGACCAGGTGTGTCTGTAGTTACTAGCCAGGTGTGACAGTTTACTTACTGACCAGGTGTGTCTGTAGTTGCTAGCCAGGTGTGGTAGTTTACTTACTGACCTGGTGTATCTGTAGTTACTAGCCAGGTGTGGTAGTTTACTTACTGACCAGGTGTGTTTGTGTAGTTACTGGCCAGGTGTGACAGTTTACTTACTGACCAGGTGTATCTGTGTAGTTACTAGCCAGGTGTGGTAGTTTACTTACTGACCTGGTGTATCTGTAGTTACTAGCCAGGTGTGGTAGTTTACTTACTGACCAGGTGTGTCTGTGTAGTTACTAGCCAGGTGTGGTAGTTTACTTACTGACCAGGTGTGTCTGTGTAGTTACTGGCCAGGTGTGGCAGTTTACTTACTGACCAGGTGTGTCTGTGTAGTTACTGGCCAGGTGTTGCAGTTTACTTACTGACCAGGTGTGTCTGTGTAGTTACTAGCCAGGTGTGGCAGTTTACTTACTGACCAGGTGTGTCTGTAGTTACTAGCCAGGTGTGACAGTTTACTTACTGACCAGGTGTATCTGTAGTTACTAGCCAGGTGTGGTAGTTTACTTACTGACCAGGTGTGTCTGTAGTTACTAGCCAGGTGTGACAGTTTACTTACTGACCAGGTGTGTCTGTGTAGTTACTAGCCAGCTGTGGCAGTTTACTTACTGACCAGGTGTGTCTGTAGTTACTAGCCAGGTGTGACAGTTTACTTACTGACCAGGTGTATCTGTAGTTACTAGCCAGGTGTGACAGTTTACTTACTGACCAGGTGTATCTGTAGTTACTAGCCAGGTGTGGTAGTTTACTTACTGACCAGGTGTGTCTGTAGTTACTAGCCAGGTGTGACAGTTTACTTACTGACCAGGTGTATCTGTAGTTACTAGCCAGGTGTGGTAGTTTACTTACTGACCAGGTGTGTCTGTAGTTACTAGCCAGGTGTGACAGTTTACTTACTGACCAGGTGTGTCTGTGTAGTTACTAGCCAGCTGTGGCAGTTTACTTACTGACCAGGTGTGTCTGTGTAGTTACTAGCCAGGTGTGACAGTTTACTTACTGACCAGGTGTGTCTGTAGTTACTAGCCAGGTGTGACAGTTTACTTACTGACCAGGTGTGTCTGTAGTTACTAGCCAGGTGTGACAGTTTACTTACTGACCAGGTGTGTCTGTAGTTACTAGCCAGGTGTGGTAGTTTACTTACTGACCAGGTGTGTCTGTGTAGTTACTAGCCAGCTGTGGCAGTTTACTTACTGACCAGGTGTGTCTGTAGTTACTAGCCAGGTGTGACAGTTTACTTACTGACCAGGTGTGTCTGTGTAGTTACTAGCCAGCTGTGGCAGTTTACTTACTGACCAGGTGTGTCTGTGTAGTTACTAGCCAGGTGTGACAGTTTACTTACTGACCAGGTGTGTCTGTGTAGTTACTAGCCAGCTGTGGCAGTTTACTTACTGACCAGGTGTGTCTGTGTAGTTACTAGCCAGGTGTGACAGTTTACTTACTGACCAGGTGTATCTGTAGTTACTAGCCAGGTGTGGTAGTTTACTTACTGACCAGGTGTGGTAGTTTACTTACTGACCAGGTGTGTCTGTGTAGTTACTAGCCAGGTGTGGTAGTTTACTTACTGACCAGGTGTGTCTGTAGTTACTAGCCAGGTGTGGTAGTTTACTTACTGACCAGGTGTGTCTGTGTAGTTACTAGCCAGGTGTGGTAGTTTACTTACTGACCAGGTGTGTCTGTGTAGTTACTAGCCAGGTGTGGTAGTTTACTTACTGACCAGGTGTGGTAGTTTACTTACTGACCAGGTGTGTCTGTGTAGTTACTAGCCAGGTGTGGTAGTTTACTTACTGACCAGGTGTGTCTGTAGTTACTAGCCAGGTGTGGTAGTTTACTTACTGACCAGGTGTGTCTGTGTAGTTACTAGCCAGGTGTGGTAGTTTACTTACTGACCAGGTGTGTCTGTGTAGTTACTAGCCAGGTGTTACAGTTTACTTACTGACCAGGTGTGTCTGTGTAGTTACTAGCCAGCTGTGGCAGTTTACTTACTGACCAGGTGTGTCTGTAGTTACTGGCCAGGTGTGGCAGTTTACTTACTGACCAGGTGTGTCTGTAGTTACTAGCCAGGTGTAACAGTTTACTTACTGACCAGGTGTGTCTGTAGTTACTAGCCAGGTGTGGTAGTTTACTTACTGACCTGGTGTATCTGTAGTTACTAGCCAGGTGTGGTAGTTTACTTACTGACCAGGTGTGTCTGTGTAGTTACTGGCCAGGTGTGACAGTTTACTTACTGACCAGGTGTATCTGTGTAGTTACTAGCCAGGTGTGGTAGTTTACTTACTGACCTGGTGTATCTGTAGTTACTAGCCAGGTGTGGTAGTTTACTTACTGACCAGGTGTGTCTGTGTAGTTACTAGCCAGGTGTGGTAGTTTACTTACTGACCAGGTGTGTCTGTGTAGTTACTGGCCAGGTGTGGCAGTTTACTTACTGACCAGGTGTGTCTGTGTAGTTACTGGCCAGGTGTTGCAGTTTACTTACTGACCAGGTGTGTCTGTGTAGTTACTAGCCAGGTGTGGCAGTTTACTTACTGACCAGGTGTGTCTGTAGTTACTAGCCAGGTGTGACAGTTTACTTACTGACCAGGTGTATCTGTAGTTACTAGCCAGGTGTGGTAGTTTACTTACTGACCAGGTGTGTCTGTAGTTACTAGCCAGGTGTGACAGTTTACTTACTGACCAGGTGTGTCTGTGTAGTTACTAGCCAGCTGTGGCAGTTTACTTACTGACCAGGTGTGTCTGTAGTTACTAGCCAGGTGTGACAGTTTACTTACTGACCAGGTGTATCTGTAGTTACTAGCCAGGTGTGACAGTTTACTTACTGACCAGGTGTATCTGTAGTTACTAGCCAGGTGTGGTAGTTTACTTACTGACCAGGTGTGTCTGTAGTTACTAGCCAGGTGTGACAGTTTACTTACTGACCAGGTGTATCTGTAGTTACTAGCCAGGTGTGGTAGTTTACTTACTGACCAGGTGTGTCTGTAGTTACTAGCCAGGTGTGACAGTTTACTTACTGACCAGGTGTGTCTGTGTAGTTACTAGCCAGCTGTGGCAGTTTACTTACTGACCAGGTGTGTCTGTGTAGTTACTAGCCAGGTGTGACAGTTTACTTACTGACCAGGTGTGTCTGTAGTTACTAGCCAGGTGTGACAGTTTACTTACTGACCAGGTGTGTCTGTAGTTACTAGCCAGGTGTGACAGTTTACTTACTGACCAGGTGTGTCTGTAGTTACTAGCCAGGTGTGGTAGTTTACTTACTGACCAGGTGTGTCTGTGTAGTTACTAGCCAGCTGTGGCAGTTTACTTACTGACCAGGTGTGTCTGTAGTTACTAGCCAGGTGTGACAGTTTACTTACTGACCAGGTGTGTCTGTGTAGTTACTAGCCAGCTGTGGCAGTTTACTTACTGACCAGGTGTGTCTGTGTAGTTACTAGCCAGGTGTGACAGTTTACTTACTGACCAGGTGTGTCTGTGTAGTTACTAGCCAGCTGTGGCAGTTTACTTACTGACCAGGTGTGTCTGTGTAGTTACTAGCCAGGTGTGACAGTTTACTTACTGACCAGGTGTATCTGTAGTTACTAGCCAGGTGTGGTAGTTTACTTACTGACCTGGTGTGTCTGTGTAGTTACTGGCCAGGTGTGGCAGTGTGGCTACTGACCAGGTGTGGCTGTGTGGTTAAGATGTTTGTAACTCTTGGGATTCAGGTTCAATCCCACTGTATGGCAGCACCTAGGTCAAGTGTCTTCTATAGCTTTAGGGTTGATCAAAGATTTGTGAGTGAAATTTGGTGGATGGAAACTGTGTGGATGCCCATTGGAGGGACTATATCTATTCTTGGGACCTAATCCATAGCCTAAGTGTAATACCTCCACCTAACCCTAGGATACCTGTAGTAGAGTCCATTATGGAATGTTGTTATTAGGGGCAGTTCTGTGGTCTAAAAATAATTTCTGGGCTATCGTTTTCAGAGACTCTGAGAGTGCACATGTATGTTATCCTTATTCTAAACCATAAAAATAACAAATGTTTTCAGATCATTTTTTGCTACTAAAGCAGGGTTTAACCTTGCAGGCCCCATAAATTGATCCTTTTTGAGGCAGTGTTTTACAGCCAGGTGACTTTTCTGGCCCCAACCCTCTTTTTATTATGTTTGATATTTGTTGGAAAGTGTTTTGTGTTATCACTTGCTAGCAGGTAAAGCACATGTTAAAGGATGATAATCTCTGAGTATTTTATTGTAATTTCAGGTAAAAGCAAAATCAGAGGATGTTAAAAAGTTCCGTGAGTCTCTGTCAAAACTTGGAGATGTCTATGTTAACGATGCCTTTGGTACTGCTCACCGAGCCCACAGGTATGTTGTCTAACTTCATTTACCTGTAATCTAAACTTCAGTGAAGTACACATCATCATTTAATGTCCATTCTTCCATACTGGCCTGTTACAGACCCCACCAGTACTTAATCAGAACTACTGATCTCTCAGATGGGCCAACACTTCACATATTGCAGTGGGTGCATTTATCAAGGAGGCACTAGCACTAGAGTGATTGTCATGCTCTTGGCACATCTGAAAAGTCCTCTCAATCCTTTGTTTGACAAGTTTTCTATGACTTGACACTCTTCCTAACCAATTACTTTACAGAGTGTACTGTGTGTTTTATTGTGGGCGCCCAGCACTAGAAAGGTTGACATGAAACATGTTGACAATAACAAGGATTATATTAATATTGACATGTAATATGAATAGATGAGGCATGATGGGTGAAAAGGCCACATGAATAGGTGAAAGAAGGTATATAACCTGCAGGTAGACCAAGGTAGATAAATCAGATCATAGAATATTGAACTAAACCGATGATATAATATAGGATTGAAATGTATAGTATACCACTCTTTGTAAACCTGTTCAACCCATGTCATTCTAACATAGATAGCTAAATGATATTCATAATACATTAATTACTCTTGTATTTTTTTTCTTTCAGCTCCATGGTTGGTTGCCAACTTCCCCAGAGAGTGGCTGGTTTCCTACTCAAGAAGGAATTAACATATTTTGCAAAGGCTCTTGATAAACCCGCGAAACCATTCTTAGCTATTCTTGGGGGGTAAGTTTTGAGGAATTTCATTCTGTTTCCCTATTTCTCATGTTCGTGTTTATGACTAGATACGTTAACAATGTCTAGGTGTATGATATCATCATCATCATCATCACCACTATTCAACATCTATATGCATAGATTAGACGAGCTGTCAGGTTATGGAGCTAAACAGGTCAGGTGACCATGTCCTATTTATATACTCCATTTTGGTTTAGCTTACTATGGCTTGGCTGGATGCCCTTCCTAATACCAACCACTTGATAGTGTGTACTGGAGACATTTTGTTGTGGCACCAGCATGACCACCTTACAGGGTATACTGAGAGCTTTTTGTTTTGGCATCAGCAGGACCAATTTAAAGGATGGACTGAGAGTTTTTTTTTACATGGCATCAATACAACTATGTTCTTACTAATCCAAAAAGTTTAGTCATATGCTATGGTGGTTGTAGGTGTGCATTAAATGAAACCATCTCTTTGGTTCCGATTGAGCTGACCTATAACACAAGTGTTGAGAGCAGCTTGAAAATAGAATCTGTGAATGATTTAAAAAAAGTTATTGCTATTATTATTAAAACTAATCTGAATAATCAAGTTGCTAGAACATCAGTTGTTCCAGCTCTCTGCTTTCTGAGTTCAAATCCTGTTGAGGTTAACTTAACTTTTCATCCTTTCGAGGTTCATAAAAAAATACCAGTCCAATACTGGGGTAAATTCTTCCTCTGTATCTCTCTCTCACCTCCTCTTTTTCTTTCCCTTTTTTTCTTCTGTGGAAGAAATCTGCTTTGTTCAAGGATGGAGAGGGGATGGACTCCACCTCATTTAAAATACCCAAGACACGCTCACTACAGGAACCCAACTACTCCACCAGGTATTATGGGTCCACACATATATACACACATATACATTCATATATATACATACATATACACATACATATATACATACGCACATACATACACACACACATATATATACACATAGATACATACGTACATGCACACACACATATACACATAGATACATACACACATACATGGGTAGACTGGAGAGAAATGGAGCAACCATACTTCGATGGATGTACGATGTAAATGTGAGAGAAAGGCAGAGCTTGGATGAATTGAGGGAGGAGCTGGGTTTAAGAAGAATCCTAGGTAGTGTGCAAGACTGTGTTGGTATGGTCATGTGATGCACATGAATGAGGATTGCTGGGTGAAGAAGTGCCAGGAAACCTCATTGAAAGGAAGCCACAGTAGAGGTAGACCAAGGAAGACCTGGGCAGAGGTAGTGAAAACTGACTTCAAATTGCTGAGACTCAAAGAGGAGATGACAAAAAAATGCGGCAAATGGAGAGATGCTGTGCTGAAAAGGACATGTCCAACCCATGTAATCGTGGAAAAAGGGATGTAAAAATGAAGATGATGATGATAATCTGACTAATTAGAAATTTGGTCTTTGAATACATCTCTCACTCAGTTAATTTTTATTACTGTCAGGAATTATTTAAAAAATGTTTTGAATGTATTTCAGAGCTAAAGTTGCCGATAAGATAAAACTGAT
The DNA here is from genome assembly GCA_964016885.1 of Eledone cirrhosa. Taxonomy (NCBI): domain Eukaryota; kingdom Metazoa; phylum Mollusca; class Cephalopoda; order Octopoda; family Eledonidae; genus Eledone; species Eledone cirrhosa. The sequence goes on along the minus strand of OZ024746.1, from coordinate 14,900,673 downwards.
TGAGAATTTACTGGAAAAAGTAAATATGATGATAATTGGTGGTGGCATGGCCTTCACCTTCCTCAAAGTTCTTAAAAACATGGAGGTTAGTCTTTGTTTGTTTAGTCTGTCATTTTTTAACCATTTAGCATTTACACAGTTGGTTTTGGCTGTTCAAACCAGCCATAACCAGCTGCTCATACTTATTTCAAGGTATTGTTCTCAAAATAAATAATATCAAAATGTCATAGATTCAATATTATGTGAGATAAAGTGTTTACCATGAAAATACAATAGGAAATATCGAGTAATGTAAATGCTAAAGGGTTAAAGAACACACTTCATTTGCTATAGTTGTATAGCAGTAAAATAATATTATGCCGTCTTGGCATAATATTAATAAAAAATTATTAAAAGTTTATTATTATTATTTTTTTGTTGTTGTACATGAAGGGTTGTCCAGCTAATTGTTATAGCGAGAAATGTAATGTTTGTTAAGTGAGAGAGGCAATGTTAGCTATAAAGTGAATGTTTGTTGAAGTAAAAGTATGTTTGTATTAAAGATGAACATTAGAAGTAGTTGTAGTTCGGTTGTAGAAAAGTATTACAAGATTTTATAATATTTTACAAGTTTTATTTACAACCGATTACAAAAGTTAAGCTGGGTTGACATGTCAAACAAAAGAACAAACAAAATTAAGAGTTTTAAGAAGTAAAGAAAGGCACTGTGCCAGGCCGAAGGAGGCCGACGGCCAAAGTGAAATCTCACCGTTACATAATGGCGTGTTGACCTTTCAGAGTCAAAAGCAGCAAAAGGATAGTTTAAACCAAAGAAACAGGAAAATCTTTAAGCTGGCGGAAGTTCATATATATCCATACACAGCTTACGATTGGTCTGATTTAGCCAAATCTCGCCTGGATAGATTATTGATACACACCATGCAAGTAGCTCCGCTACAGTTGCTTTTAACATTCTCTAATTATTTAGCTGAAAATATCTAAAAATATGTTTGTTAATTCCAATGTTTGCAGTATCTTTACTAGTGGACAGATTTTTTGGGAGACATTTGCTCTATTTAATTAATGAGTTTATTTAAAATAGGGAATGACTGATCAAATTTGATTTTTTTTAAAAAATGACTGCAATTATAATTGTGAAAGTTTTCTGTATATCAATGTTGCACTCTTGTAAAAAAAATATAACTGTTTGTTACATAAATGTCTTGTTTATATGTTTTCCAGATTGGAAGTTCACTTTTTGATGAAGAAGGCTCTAAAATCGTTACTAATCTTATGGAAAAGGCAAAGAAAAACAGTGTAGAAATAGTTTTGCCTGTTGACTTTGTAACTGGTGATAAATTTGCTGAAAATGCCACAGTTAACAAAGCTACAGTAGAGGAAGGCATTCCTGCAGGAAGTCTGGTAAGACTTTGGTTTTTGTACTAATTTAACTTTCATATATTCTTATAGATTTCAGCTAATTTAAATTGTATTTTTCTGTTAGGAAAAACAAAAATATAATGATTATGGGAATTTTCTGAATGTGACGAATGTGTGGAAGGAAGAAGAACTGTCTGAAGTAGACCCAACTGAAGGACCAGTTATTGAGGTTGCCAGTTCTATCCATTAAGGATATGAAGGCAGAGAAAATGGTTGGCTTATCAGGGATAGTTGCTGAAATGTTGAAAATATCTGGCAAAGTAGGATTCATGCTTGTCACAGACATTGACAGTTAGGGAGCTCAGGAGAATGCCATAACCATTGATTGATGTTGTAATATCATCAACTTATTAACTCTTTTGATAACCAAACTGCCTGAAACCAATCTTGATTCTATGATACAAAATTGTTTTAAAGTGTTTATTTATATATCTAAACACTTTTCATCATAATTTTATGTAAGAACCTTTAAGTTATGCTCTAAATAGCAGCTTAATAACAAGAAAGTTATTTATATTACTAAATCACTTCAAATTCTTAATTATTTTCAAAATAATTTGAAAAACATAAGCAGTATCTTTCATTAGAAATATGTTAGCAAAAAGGGTTAATACTGTTTTAGTATCTGATACCAGTACAGTTAATCAGTGCTGGATTAAGTTAGTGTGGGACCTGTAGTATATATTTTAAGGTGACAAAAATGTTAAAAGCAGTATAGTACTATAGTATACACTTAGTGTAGGGTAGGGTCTATAGCAAACATTACACTTGTTACTAGGTTAATTTAGCTCTGCTGTTAAATATAATTCTATTTTGTGTGTTTCCCTGTTCAGGGTTATCTCTCCAGTAAGTTCAATACAAAACAAAACTATATTTCAGGGTTTGGATGTTGGAGAAAAGTCAAATAAGAAATTTGCTGAAGTTATCGCCAAGGCTAAGACTATTGTGTGGAATGGGTAAGTAAAATTTGTTGCTCTAGAGGTACTGGTGGTGGTATTGCGTTACTGGATCTATAGAAGAGTAGCTCAGTAACATTGTCATACTATTCATTCCTCTTCAACCTAACTCTATCTTGGAATACATGTTTCCTTTTGAAAAGAGAGTTCTGACAGGAAGGCAAACAATGAATTGTAAAGGATGATGGGAATGGAGCTAGTGATGGATGCTGTGGATAGAAATGGAATGAGATGACTGGGTCATGTGCTGAGGAAGGATGAAAGTGACTGGATGAGAGAGGTGTAAAAATGAATGTGGAAGGAAGTAGAGGAAAGAGGAGAGCAAGAAAGACATGGCTAAAGATGATGAAGGAGGAAATGAAAACCAGAGGTTTGGTTAGGAGGAAAGTAGACAATAGGGCAAACAGAAATTTGTCAAGGGGCCCATGAGGCTGGTCCCTGCTTTAACTTGGATATCGGCCTTAAAATACTTGTTTTCTCTTTCTTCTTAGTTAAATAGATGTTATGATGGTAGAGTGCTGTGTTTATCACATGATTTAATCATTTTCTGTAAAAAAAGTTTTCAAAATTAAATTTCTATTTTTTAACAGACCCCCTGGTGTTTTTGAATTTCCAAACTTTGCCAAAGGTACTGAATCTATGATGGATGCTGTGGTGAAAGCCACTAACAGTGGTGCCATATCTATTGTTGGTAAGCTTCCCTTAATTCCACACACAACAAATTTGAGGAAGATTCAATTTTCTTTTTAACTTATTCATTTTGATATTTCTGTATAGATTTCTTTCATGTGTATATACGGGGGAAAGAATTGGGGAAAAAAAAACCCATACTCCATCACATATCACAACAAAGGGCGTTAGAGTTTCTTTCTAATAATTTTTGAGGCAAGCCAATACACAGCATTGCCATGGGTGAGGTTAAGCTGCTGGAATAAATAAGCGCCCTCACCAGGAACATCACCTGATATGTAAGTAAGGTAAGCCATCAACAATGACAAGAACCTCATTGTCAGCGACCCAATTCCCCCAATCGTCTGAAATTTTACAGGCTGACAGAATAGTTTGCCAATAATTCTTGGTACTTTATAATTTTATTCCATTCAGCTACAGATGCTGTGACCCTTACTTTTACAACAACATCCGGGATGTGAGAAGGAGGAAAGGAGTCACTAATTGTGGTGCCCTAAATAAGACAGCTATCTTTTACCCAGAGGTAATGGTAGGATCATCTGGCCTCTTCCCGTCAACTCCAGACAATCCAACAGGCTTCAGAAATTTCCTAAAATTTGAACCCTTCTAATATCAGTCTTTCTCTGTTGGAGGTGACATTGCTACACATATCTCTACCTCAGGTGGAAGTGACACAGCTACATGTTGTCTTCCTCTATTGTGTTTCTATCTCAGGTGTAGGTGACATTGCTACATGTTATGTCTGTATCTCAGCAGGAGGTGACATTGCTACATGTTGTCTCTATTTCAGCTGGAGGTGACATTGCTACATATTGTGTTTCTATCTCAGGTGGAGGTGACATTGCTATGTGTGTTTCTAGCTCAGGTGGAGGTGACATTGCTACATGTTCCTATCTCGGGTGGTGACATTGCTACATTTGTTTCTGTCTCAGGTGGAGGTGGCATTGCTTCATGTTGTGTCTCTACTTCAGCTGGAGGTGACATTGCTACATGTTGTGTTTCTACCTCAGCTGGAGGTGACATTGCTACATGTTGTGTTTCTATCTCAGTTGGAGGTGACATTGCTACATGCTGTGTTTTCTGTTTCTATCCCAGGTGGAGGTGACACTGCTACTTGCTGTGCCAAGTTGAAGACTGAAGATAAAGTGAGTCATGTCAGTACTGGAGGTGGTGCAAGTTTAGAACTGCTGGAAGGTAAGTCAGCTGGAGCAGCTAATAAGAGAGAGAAACGAGGAGCCTTTCTTGACTCTCTGTCCCTCTCATGCCCCCTTTTCTCTCTCTTTCACTCTCCTTTCTCTCTTGTTTGTTCATCATTTTCATTGAGAATTGGGTGAAGGAACACACATTGTTATGCTAGTCTAGGACATTAAATACCCAGGTCCACATTGTAAGGCTAGCCTAGGGTACTAAATATCCAGGGCCACATTGTAGGGTTAACCTAGGTCACTAAATACCCCGACCTATATTGTATGGCTAGCCGAAGATACTAAATACCCAGGGCCACATTGTAGGGTTAACCTACAGTACTAAATACCCAGGGCCACATTGTAGGGTTAACCTAGGGTACTAAATACCCAGGCCTATATTGTATGGCTAGCCTAGGGAACTAAATACCCAAGGCCACATTGTATGGTTAACCTAGGGTACTAAATACCCAAGCCTATATTGTATGGCTAGCCTAGGGTACTAAATACCCAGGGTCACATTTTATGGCTAGCCTAGGTCACTATATGCCCAGGAACTGGCTCTGCTAGTAAATATAATTATTGAAGTAATAAATTATGTTGAGTCAAAGTAAACAGAAATTATATTAAAAAAAAAAGACGTTTGATCATTGCTATTGTTTATTAACTAATTTGTTATTGAAGAAAAGTCGTAGAGAGATGGGGCATCTTGAAGCTGGTCTTTAAAAAACTACCAAGATTAGATGTACAATATATTGACAACTGTAAACAAGATCTTTCGGTAAATGGAGGCTATGAAGAGATTCAACAACAAACATTTAGCTGCTTTATAGTTGTCCTTGATTGGAGGTACAATATAGTGTCAAAGATCTGCCAATTATAAACATCTTTCATTACATGGAGGTTAAGAAAAGACTCAACAACAGAAACTTTTCACTACTTTATAGTCATCCTCATTTTTCACCTTTTTTTTCTTATTTATGCTTCTTTTGCCTACATTTCCTTATTTTTTTGGTTTTTTGTTTCTTAACTGTAAGGGGTATTAGACACCTCTGTTAATAGCTCTATACAGACGCCTAAATTGATGAAATAAATAAATAATAATTCAATGATATTCGTCTTGTGTCTTTCAGGAAAAGTGCTCCCTGGTGTTGATGCTTTGACCAATGCTTAGTTTCACCATGTCTGAAAATGTTGTATTATTGGAAAAATTCTAATGGCTGTTTTTACTAATTTTCTGTAAATTAAATAAAATAATTAACCTACTCATGATAATTGTTTTTGTTGTTTATTCCATATTTAAGCCTTTTCTTACCACATTTCCTATGATTTTCAATTAATTTTGAAAATAATCACAAATTTGAAGAAATTCAGTAATATAACTTTCTCATTATTAAGCTGAGAAGTGCGCGCTTGTCATAAAATTATGATGAAAGTTTTTTTATAAATATAAATACTTTAACCCTTTCATTACCATAGTTTTAATGAAAGACAGTCTATAATGTTGGAAATAATCAATAATTTGAAGGGATTCAGTAATATAACAACCAGATGTCTACCATTTTGTGTAGGAGCTTCTACATACTTTGAGAAACTGAATAGTGTAGGGAAATATGTGTTTGAGATTTTGATGGATAGATAACATGGTGTACAGTTTACAAAGGAATTTACATAGACATGACTATTATTCATTGATCTAGTTTAGAATAGGTACACCTAAATAGGTTAGCAACAAACAGGAAAGGTGTCCAGCTGTAAAATATGGCTTTAAAAAGTCCCCATTCAACCTATGCTGCAAAGAAAGGTGTACATCTTATACTCAAATGATATTATACAAAGAAATAAATACACTAGATAGTATTAATAAAAACAATTTTAAGAATCAGTCAATGAAAGACAGGGTTACTTGTCCTGCTAGAAAATGGAGCCAAATTTCCCTCAAATGACACCACCATCATCACAATCAAACTTTGTTACTATGGATATAAAATTCATGATGAATGCTAGAACAAGTCTTATAAATTAATAAAAGAAGGTAATTAATTTTATTAAAAGTAAACTAAGGAAGGAATAAATTTCACAAATACAGATGAGTTAAATATCATTTTGAGCAAAGGTGTAATAAGAAAGTATTTGTAGCTGTAGCAAGAGAATATTTGGTGTTGGTGTGAATTGGTATTTGTCCATCGTTCAGTGGTTTACGTTCACTCTGGTATGGCAGTGTGTGGGGTAAACTTTCGGCTTTATGAAGTGGTGTTTGGTGTACTGTAGTGAAATGCCTTTGAATGAACAAATAAACCATGATCGCTACTTAAATAAATTTTATTAATTTAATAACCTACTACGAGGTTATTGATAACATAGGAAAATAAGGCTGTGTTGTTTATGTATGAGTGTGTGCAATAGTTCAAAAGATAGTATTTACAGTTTATGCATGGGACTAACCTTTGTTGAAGTGCCAACGGGTGCATGGCTGGCTGGAGTGAGAGTTTGATTGACTACATTGCTCTGCTTGCTGGAATCAACTGCTTGTGTAGTGTCTCTGAGAGCAGAATGAAATGCAGCCAGTTATGTCAGATGAACTCCAGTTGGACATTTCTCTAGACAAGCTGGCAACACCAGTCCAAAAACAAAGGAACTCAACATCCATCTGGTCAAAAAGGTCAGCAAGTGTAGTCACCTTGACCTACTTTACCAACATTGGAACAAAAGTTCAAATTACTGTTATAAAGGCTTTCACCAGAGATGAGTATCATAATGTCTTTAGTAAAGGTCTTCACAAGAGAGGTTTTTGAAATGCTTATATGTGGGTGCATCTGTTAATATTGAGCCACAAATAATGTAAGGTAATAAGACATGGGCAGTAAATAGAGAGGATATATGAGGTCGGGATAGAAATGAATTGTACATGCTGTGATGGATGTGTAATGTTAGAAAAACTGGGTACAAGAGAAATCTGTTGTATACAGGAGAAAATATTGTGCTAGTATGGACATGTGGTGCTTATGGATGATGATTGCTGGATGAAGAAGTGCCATGAGATTCCAGTAAAAAGTAGTTGTAGGAAAGGCACACCAAAAGGAAAACCTGAACTGAAGTGGTGAGAGCTGATATCAAATCACTGAACATCACAGAAAGGATAATGAAGGAACACAGGAAATGGTGGAAGACTGTTGTGGAGAAAACCTATCCAAAATATGCAAGCATGGAAGAACATGTGAAGTTCTAAAACACCAGGAATTATTGCCAAACTATTTTCCAGCCTGTGGTGTTTGAGAGGTTTGAGGGAGCTGACAAGATTCTTGACATTGTTGGTAGCTCAATTTATTGAGGTATCAGGTGATGCCTGTGACAGTTTCTGGTCATTCCAATATCTTAGACTTGCTATCATTTAGTCTTTCAGACAAATGTCAGGTTGTGAGTTTTGATTCCCAGACTAGGTGTGTGTTGTGTCCTTGAGCAAGACACTTTATTTCCTGTTGCTCCAGTACACTCAGCTATAGAAATAAGTTACAACATTACTGGTGCCAATCTGTATCAGCCTTTGCCTTTCCCTTGGACAACACCAGTGGCGTGGAGAGGGGTGACAGGTATGTATGGCTGACTGCTGATCTTCAATAAACAATATTGCCTGGACTTGTGCTTTGGAGGGGGACTTTCTAGGGGCAAATCCCATGGTCATTTATAAAGACTGTAATGTCTTAACTGGAACATAAACAACATTAAATCAAATCCATGCTCTCCACATACTCATGTAAATTGTAATTCTACAGTCAACCTTACCCACCAAACCATACAACTCCAGCTATGAATTACATTCAAAACTATACCCCAGCTCTCTATCAACCTGCTTCAATTACTGGTATGGGGGCAACAGACGTCGTCAGGCTGCAACTATTGAGGATGATGAAAAGCTGTTATGCTAAAATGACGATGATAGGGATATTTTATCCGAATTTTAAGTTATTATTTATAACAAGTGTCTGTTAATTAAAGTTTGTTCTAAGTCGAAGGTTCATCAGACCGGTGCTTATCCCTGGTTTCCTTGGCGTTAAGTGATTGAGAGTACAAGACTCTCCCTGGACAGGACGCTGGTCTATCGCAGGATTAACGAGCTACTGCTGGTACTCACTCTCAGCTGAGTCTACTGGAGCAACGTGAAATAAAGTATTTTGTTCAAGAACACAGCGCATCACCCTGTCCAGGAATCGAACCGACGACATTATGATCATAAGTCCAACATCCTAACCATTAGGCTACGCGGCTGTGGTTATACTTATTTTCTGTGTTTGGAATTTCTACATTTTCTAAATGCTACAATACAGAGAAATTAGCCGGACATTTATTTGTGTGTGTACTTTACACTGGTAATCAAGGGAGATCACTGTCAGTTACGCAGCACGTGTCTTGGATATTATCGCAATTTTAATGTTTGTAAATTTTATTTCTGAACAAATTCCATCATTTCATCTGTCCATAAATTACATTTTACTATTATTTAACAATATGCAAGTTCCCCCTAAATTTTCATTTGTTTATGTTTAGAATATTTTGTAATTATTTTTTTTATTACACCCGTCTCTGAGACTTGCGTAATAGTAAATTATTTTTTAATTTTCAGGCTAGTTAATTGATAGGTCTGGTTAGAACTTTGGAGGTGAAATTCTTTTTTTTTAATGATTTTTAGGGTGTTTTAAATGAATATGGCCTTTAAAACTGTTGTCAAATGTTTTCTGTGGCTCCCCCTCCCGAGAATTCCAAAACACTAGTCTCCGCGACGGGTTGTTATAATAAAAATTTACCAACCAGAAAGACGATATAATGAGTATAAAACCTGTCATAGGGCTCGCAAGGAAATTGGCCTTAAATGCTTGTCCTTGATGGATTTTGTACTAATTCCCTTCCCAAACATATCACCAACTATAGTAATATAAAAGAGCCAATGTTTAAAATAAAATTTAACGACGTCACACGTCAATTAATAAGTGTTCACTGCATGTGGGATAGTGCTCGACGTCATGTTCTAAACACGAGCTCAACAACGAGAAGTTTAGTTATACTACTATACACCTCCAAATTCTCGATAATTTTTGAAATTGTTTAAAAATCATTTGCTGAAACACTGATGTACGATTATTATTATTATTTATTTTGGTGGATTGGCAGTATTGGTAGCGGGTCGGACGCCATGCTTTGACGCATAGAGTTACGGCCCTTTCCAATCTGAGTTCAAATACCGCCGAGGTTAATTTTGCCTTTCATCCTTACGGGGTCGATAAAATAAAGTACCAGTAATACACTGAGTAATTGCTGGCCTTGTGCCAAAAGTAGAAACAATTATTAATATTTATTTTTATTTTTATTTTAGTGACGTTTAAAATGTCTTCCGACATGACTGAAAGTCTTAGTGAAAAAGTAGATGAAGAATTCGATGGCTTCCTTAATGAAATGATTAAAAAAGCGGAGAAGAGGACTCCCGAAACTGAATCTAAAAGTATAGAAGAAATTATTGCTGTGAGTTTTACACATTTATCAATCTCTGTTTGTCGAACCATTAAATTATGGGACATTAACAACAGTAAATGTAAACACATTGATGCAGCTACGCACATTTATATATCTGGAATTTGCTGCCGAAACGGCAAGAGCTCAGCCGTCGGGAATTTACCAAAAGTAGATACAGAATTTGTTCCCTTACATTTTGTATTAATTTACATATTTTACTATCATGTGTATTCATTTTGATGAAATTCATCATCATCATCATCGTTTAACGTCCATCCTCCACGCTTGCATGGGTTTGGACGGGAATTTTCCCATTTCAGCCAAGATTGGTTGTCTTGCTCGTATAGGACTGTCTGGCGGGTTTTCTACGGCTGGATGCCCTTCCTAACACCAACCACGTTTACAGTGTGGACTGGGAGGTTTTTACCGTGTTACCTACACGGCCACATTACAGCGTGGACTGTGTTTTTTTGTCGTGACACCTACACGCCCTCATTTGTTTCAGGCTGGATGCTGTGGTACCAACATAACTTTACATTGGAAGGGGTAGAGTTGATGGGGTAGGGGTAGTGGGGCCGGGGTGTATTTTTGTTAAGCAGCCTATTAGTTGTATTGCAGATTAGCATTATAACTAGTGGAAATAACTCCCCATTGTTGTGCCTCTTTCCTAGGATGTAATGGTACTTTTGAGTTCTTGAGTTTTAGATCTCTGACCTATACCTTTAAATGGGTTGATTTTGTTTTTAGTTATTCCTTTAAAACTTGACAAAAAAATAATGTAAGACATTAATTAATTAAAGATGTTAATTATTGCAGGAATTAGAGTCCCACCCAGCCTTTTTGAAAGAAATTGATCCTTCTAAACCTCTTCACCCTGCTTTGGAAGCCATACAAGCTCTAAAATATGAAGATGAGAACCCTGTCAGTAAGTATATTCTTTTTCCTTTAATGCATGGGTAGAGAGGATTGCCAGATTTAACAATGCCCAAGAAACGCTGTATGTCAATGTTGTGCCCCTATGACTCCACCAGGAGTTACAGGACCATGCTATGGGTGGAGACTTCTGGTGTTCTTGGTTCCTGAGCTGTTTCCCTACTCACTGCTATTAAAACAGAGTTGGTTACCTGCAGGAGTGAGCCCTTGTTAGTTAGAATGGCTTTTTTAATGTCTCCCTTGCTATCCTCTTTTTCACTTTTTCTCTCTCACTCTCAGTCATTCTCTGAGTCATACTTGGAGCGGGATGGGTGCTGTCAGGTTTAAATGTCCAAGACATGCCATATATCACTATGGTGTTCCAACAACTTAAATATGTTAAGCTAGGTATTAGTATCAGTAATATATAGTGTCTTGATAAACATCGGCCTCCCCAGTCCGTTTGAGGAAGGAGACACGTGAAATGAGGTGGCTGTTGCAGCAGGTGTCTCTGATCATTCTCTGTTGTAATGCCTTTGCTATTTTGTCCTTCACCCTCTCCCCTTTTTTCATTGCTTAATTCTTTTTTCATTTCCCTTTTTCTTGTTCCCTTTAATAATGTTTTGTTTTTGTGTAAACAGCTTTGTAAAATTAAATGTGTTGTGGCAAATAAAAAACATAACATAAATTTGACTATTAAATATCTACATGATATTACAGTGTTATAAAGTTAGACTGCAAATCTACAGTAAATATCAGTCTCCTAGACAGCTCATCATCATCATTTGACATCCATTTCTCTAATTTTACATACAAAACCTGAATGATAATTTTGATTAAAAAGGAATGTCTTTTATATACCATGAAATACAGTAGCTCCTTTGATCAATCAACATATTTTAGAGATACATTTGGTTTCATATTTTGAATATAATTCTAGTGAAAGCAGACAGTTTTAAGGAAGAAGGCAACTATCTGTTTCGAAAACAAGATTATCGTACAGCTGTTGACAACTTCACTGAAGGAATCAAGACTCAAGCTCCAGATAAACTATTGAATGCTATGTTATATTGTAATAGAGCTGCTTCACATTATCAACTGGGTAGGTAAACAACAACTGATTTATTTATTTTATTTAAATGTCTGTATAGAGTTAGTAAGCTCTGACAGACTAGGAGAGTTATCTAGTATCCCTTATATGTAGTTGCTAAGCCATGACAGACTAAGGGAGGTATCTAGTATCCCTTATATAAAGCTAGTAAGCCATGACAGACAAGGGGAAGTATCTAGACACTGACTTAATATTGAGAAAGTTATACTAGCTGACGTACCCAGCTTCGCCCGGGTAAACAGATGATAAGAGAAGACTGCATTGGATGTTTGTCTGGTTACAGTATGAGGCGAGTCCATGTGTGTGATACAAAAACAGTAAAAAAAATCTTCCAGATATACCAGATTCTTCGTTGTACCGTTTGTGCATAGTATATGAACAATTCTAGGTGCTCCCACCTAGAATAGTGACATCTAGGAGATGGTTCATCTTCTGCCTGACTGTAAAACGTGTATCATTGCATAGACCGTGGTTGTCATTCATGCCAGCACATCATCACCTCTGAAGTTCGGCGTTCCGATGGCGCTATTTGGCCCGTTTTTCTTCATTCCTGGCTGCACGCCGTCGCCACTGTAGTTCACTGTTTGATAAAGTCGAATTGCTTTTGTTATCAGTATTCATTTCGAGCAATTGTCAAAAAATGACACAATAATAAATATAAAAGATGTCTGTCAGCGTAAAAAAAGGTCCCTATTTACTCCCTTCACAACTCTGTGTATGTTAGACAGACAGACAGGCACACAGACAGATAAACTGTGTGGCAATTGTGGAACGCTGCACGTACACACGCATACGCGCACACGCACCCGTGCACTTACACACACACGCACTCACACATGTTGATAGTTTTTACTTTCTGTGGAACGCTGCACGCACACACAGACACATACACACACGTACATACACACGCACACGTTAATAGTTATTGCTTTCCTTCCCCTCTTATTTCCACACACATCACGCACACACACACGTCTGGGTTAATGACATAGTTAGCGTTTTTCATAACAAATATGGTAATGAAAAGGTTAATCACATAGACAGTGTCTTTCATTAGAAATGTGGTAATGAAAGGGTTAATCACATAGACAGTGTCTTTCATTAGAAATGTGGTAATGGAATGGTTAAATTCTAATCCATGTTCTTCTTTCAGGTAACTTTGGTTATGCTTTATTGGACTGTATCATGGCATGTAAGTTCAAGGAGAAGTACTTGAAAGCCTTTGTCAGAGGTAAAGCTGTCATTTAGTTTTATTTATTTATAATTATAATGGTGTTGAAGTCTCAAAATCAAAATGTGTGTGTATACATACATACATACTTATATATATAAATTTGTTTTTGCTCTTAACGTGGTGGATACCTAAGTGTATTTGTGAGTGAATAATATAATTGTATCTACTTTTGACACAAGGCCAGCAATTACCCCAGTGCATTACTGGTACTTTATTTTATTGACCCCGTAAGGATGAAAGGCAAATTTAACTTCAGTGGGATAATAATATCTTATTATTATTCACTCACGTGAATTGGCAGTATCGGTAGAGGGTCGGGCGCTATGCTTTGACGCATAGAGTTACGGCCATTGCCATTCTGAGTTCAAATCCCACCTTGAGGTCGATAAAATAAAGTACCAGTAATGCACTGGGTAATTGCTGGCCTTGTGCCAAAAGTAGAAACAATTATTATTCACTCACGAATACACACACACACACACGTGCGTGTATATATAAATATATATATATATATAATCTTATTTTCTAGGATCTCAGTGTTGTATTGAGTTGAAGAAATTCTCAGAGGCAATTAAATGGTGTGAAGCAGGTTTAAGAATATCCTTTATAAATTCTTTTCAAATATTTCTCAGTGACAGGATGTCTTTGAATAGGTGATGCGAATATCTCTGGAAAATGAGTGGAGTATCTGAGAGGGAGGAAGGAAAACAATGAACTGTAGATGAGTGGAATAGAGCCAGTAATGAATGTTGTAAAGAGAAATAAAATGGCTAGGTCATGTGTTGAAGGATGAAAGGTGAGAAGAATAAAGTCTGGAATGAGATGGCTTTGTCATGTGTTGAGGAAGGATGAAAGGGACTAGGTGAGCGCAATAGAGCCTGGAATGAGATGGCTGGGTCATGTGTTGAGGAAGGATGAAAGGGACTAGGTGAGCAGAATAGTGCTTGTTTTAGCAGAGGAAATGGCCTTAAAATATGTTGTTCGTGTTGTTCTTGGTAGTTTTGTGGTGGTTGCTGGGTTTGGTGTTGTTACAATCCTTGACTTAATATTTACATTGAACCTGAAAATGAAAAACTTTCTGCCTTAAAAGATAAATCACTAAAATTAAAGGTAATTTCTTTCTCACATATTTGGGGATATTTATTGTTCCATGTTTCCATGGGTTGGATGAGTCTTGGTGTTGCCCCACATGTTCATTAAAGTCACCACATGTCCATTAAAATCACTGGTTGTCATAATGTTGATATCATTTATCTATTGACCAACCAGTCCTGATTGTGGTACATCTGTAGAAATAACTGTTGTACATCTGTAGGGATATCTGTTATGGTACACTTGTAGAAATAACTTGTGTTGTTTATGATTTATCTTATCTTAATTATTCTGTCACAGCTATGCTACCTCACCTTAATTACTATACCTTCTGTCACACCCACACTACCTACCTTAATTACTATACTTTCTGTCACACCTACACTACCTCACCTTAATTACTCTATCTCTCCATTTACCTGCTAACATTATTCAGCTGTAAAATTCTGGCTCAACAAATCTTGTTCAACCCATACCAACATGGAAAAGCAGACACAAAACTTATGATGATGTTGATATTAACCATAATTCATTTTTGTTTTTTCTTCAAGAAATTCCAAGACCGTGATATACGCAAGCAACAATTACAGGAGAAGAAACATGATATTTTAGAATCAAAATTATTGAATGAGATCCAAGTAAGTTTTGTATTTTATTTGATATAATCTGTTTATTTGGTTGTTCGTGTATATAAAGATGTTTGGTTTATAATATTATAAGGTTCTTTTTATCATAATTTGTTATGATTAAAGTTTATTCTTAATGTTCTGTACCACATGGAAACACATTAGCAAGACATTCCTGAAGTACAAAATAGCACTATGACTGCATCCCATTAAGAATTAAATAAACTCTTTTTTTTAATATCTGCCCACTAGTAAAGGTACTATAAACATTTCACTTAAACCACATGAAACCATAATAGTAAAATATTCTTGAAAAGTACAAAACAATAAATACTATGAGAGCATTACATTAAAAATTAAAGTCTTTACTTTAGTTTACTACAAATTTTTACAAAAATCTGTCTAGTAGCAACACAATGTTTAGATAAGTCATTACAGGATGTTTAGAGTTAATACTACAAATATTCACAAAGATCTATCCATTAGTAAAGATAATATAAACATTTGAATTAATAAGCCTGTGTTTAGATATGTTCTGCTAAATCGTTAGAGGGTGTTAAGATAATACAGCAAATTTTTACAATTTGTCCATTAGTAAAGATATTCTTTTACCTGTTCCAGCCATCCGGCTGATGCCATGCTGGGGCAACGCCCTTGAAATAGTAGACAAGCCACCAGATGCCAAAACCCGAAACTATAAAAATTTGAATTAACAAACCTTTTTTTTTTTATATTTTCTGCTAAATCATTACTAGATGTTAAATGTTAAGAAATATTTCTATTATTTTCAGAAACGAAATATTAAACTGAGGACTGACAAACAGAATGGTAAAGCCGTGTTAAGTTTATCGAATCTGGAAGGTTGTAACCCGGCTGGTGCCAAAGTCTATCTCGATGATAACGAAGTTCTACATTGGCCTGTTCTCTTTATGTACCCAGAATATAACCAGACGGATTTTATTGAGAGCTTCTGTGAAAACCATTGGTATATATATATATATATGTACTTTTATTCTTATTAATTTCAGACATGTATACCACCATCATCATCATTTAATTTCTGTTTTCCCTGCTAGTAAGGGTTGGATGGGTCTTCGCAGACCAGTCAGTGGTCAAGTGGAGCTACTGACTTCTCAGATGTGCCAGGGTTCTACATCTCACTTACATACATTCCGATGCTTTATTGACTCCAATTTATCACAGCACCAGCACTAGGGAGGTTGTTATGTCTTTGACACAACTGAAGAGTCCTCACAATCCTTAGTGCAATTCTGAAATAGAATCAGTTTGACAAAGTGTGTGACAAAATTGCACTTTTGAAATACAGATACAATCCATCTGAGAGGCTTCTACACAGACTCCACAACCCAATTTAGGTTGACTCACTGCTATGGTAAAAGACACTTGCTGAAGTTGCCATGTAGCAGGATTGAACCCACAACCTCATGATTGCAAAACAATCTTGTTAACCACTTGACCATATTTGTATCCATAAAGTTGCAGTATAGGACAGTAGAGTGATAAAATTATCTGATTCTGTGTTCAAATCTTGCCACCATAATATTTACATCAAGCTTTCTATGCTGGCATGGGTTGGACAGGATATATTGGGGTAATGTTTTACAGCCAGATACCCTTCCTGACACCAACCCTTTTTAGACACCTTTTATGACACACAGGGCTATGGTGTACCTATACTAAACTGGAATGAGGTAATTATCTGTATTATGAAGGTGCATGGCTTAGTGGTTAGAGACTGGATTCACAATCGCGATGTGAGTTTGATTCCCGGATTGGGTGATGCATTATGTCCTTCAGCAAGACACTTTATTTCATGTTGCTCTTTCTGCCAGTAAATAATATCAGCAGTTGGCAAGATCAATGGAAATATTATTTCCTTGGTCTGATTTGACAAGTTCCACCATGGTAAGCAAATAAAGTCCAGGATCTTGTCGATTGATCTAAAAAAATATATCTGTATTCTTCATGAGTAATATTAAAATTAATTTCATTCTTCTATCATTTATTTCTAGCTTTTCTGACCATATATTGGAAATGTTTGAAACCTCTTCAGCTCCTTGGGATGAAGAACATAAGTATGTTTCTGAAAATATTGAGGTAAAAATGGAATTGTCAAATATTTAAGAAAAATTCCTTAGAAGCTTATTTACATTTGATTTCTTCTTCTTATCAGCTGCTGTAATTAATTAGAGACAAATATATAACAAAGCTATCATTAACCCTTCTATTACCATATTTTTAATGAAAGACACTGTCTTTTCATTACAATATTTTTAATGAAAGACACTGCCTTCATTACTATATTTCTATTAAAGACATTGTCTTAACTCTTCCATGACCATATTTCTAATAAAAAAAAACATTACCATATTTCTAATGAAAGACACTGACTAATTTTCAAATCATTTGGAAAATAAAAAGAAATGGGGGGGGGGGGGGGGGGGGGGTAATATAACTAACTTTCTCATTATTAAGTTGATGTTTGGAATATAACTTAACAAAGGTTCTTATATTTATGTTGGAAGGTTTTTAGATAAACACTTAAAACAAACAGTTTGAACCTGGGGCAGTTTTAGATTGTTTGGTATCAAAATGGTTAAACAATATTTTGTATATATCTACCCCAGTATTTGACTGGTACTTTACACATTAAGTATAGATTCAATGAAAACAGTCATGTAATGAGGAACAATATGTCATTAAATTTCCAGATATATTTTGAAGAAAGCAAGACAGAAACTCTATTTAGAATTGCCCCTGAAAAATCATTACTTCAAATTTTACAACACAAAAAGTAAGTATTTGCTATTTATTGTCTACAAATCACCATCATTGCCGTTTAATGTCCATTTTTTCCCTGCCAACACGGGTTAGACAAGTTAGATCAGATGACCATGTCTTGCTCATACAGAACTGTTTCTGGCTTGGTTTCTACAACTAGATGCACTTCCTAATGCCAACCACATTTACAGTATGAACTGGGTGTTTTTTATCGTGGTAGCAAAACACTATCATTGCATTAAAATCCATTTTTTCCATGCTTGCATGGGTTTGAAGAGGTCCTTTTTTATGATGAAATGTCCTTTCCCTAATATCAAACCATACCTTCTTCTAAGTATGGTAAATGTTGATGGTGTCGCTTGAACTGCTGGCCATATCGTTTATAGCGAACATAAACAGATGCCATGGCTCAGCTTTATAAATGGTGTTGATGCAACATTTGTGGTCTGTGTGTCCTCAGTATGTGTGTATAGGGGTGGCTGGTGTTGATCTAGAAACCTTTATTTTAACCCTTTCATTATTATTTTTAATGAAAGACATTGCCTATAATTTTCAAATACTTTTTTTAAATACTGAAGAATTTGGCGGGATTTAGTAAAGTTGGTGTTTGGAACATAACATTGATTTTAATATAAAAAGATTTAATAGAAAGATTTTAAATAATTATACATACTTTAATGGCTTTCTATGATTGAACTATGGGCAAACTTGGGTGTTTTGGTATGAAAAGAGTTAATTGTTTATATGTGGGAGGGGGCTTGAATCATAAACATACAGAAAGCATAGACACTTGCTCTCATTTTCTAATTCCACTTGAGTAATACTGTGTTTCTTATGGTAACTGTTCCAATATAAAACAGAAATACTGTGTTGTATGGTAACTGTTCTAATATATATCTTGTGAGATAGCAGAAATAGTGTTTTATGGTAGCTGCTTTATAACAGACCACCTCAGTTTTGTTACTCAGTAAATTTCTGTGTTTACAACTGGGGTTTTGTTGGAAGAAAACAAAACACCAATTTAATTCTGAATTATTTTCTTTTCTTTTACCAGCTTCACAGTTATCGGCGGCACACCTGCATTTATTTTACTTGTTACAAAATCCAAATTTAAAGATGAATTCCTGAAGCATTACACACTGAAGTCTTTGTAAATTATTATAATAATAAAGGATTCCCTCACATCATATTGTATCTAATTACTTTAATGTGGCAGATTATTCCTTAATGTGCCACTCTGGAATTATGTATCATTCTTCGGAATTTCTCAGCAGAGTTTATTTTGGATCTTGCTTCACTTGGAGGAGGGTGAGGTAAATATCGGTATTGTGGTAACTCTAAAGATAACGTTTCAGAGAAACTCATGTCAATATTGGTGTCTGGTTTCTTATACTGACTTCCAGCTCTGATTTGAATATTTTTGTCAACATCCAAATTTCGGTTTGGTTTCCTGAAACAAAAGAGTTTGTTAAATCTAAAGAAAAAGGCTTTGGCAACATTGTCTCTATTGACAACTTCTCTAGTGTTGGTGCCATGACAAAACGGTAAAGACATGACAGCCTCTCTGATACTAGTGCCACAACAAAACACATCCAGTACACTCTGTAAAGTAGTCAGCAATCAAACAATGGCAATGTATGATAAAGAGGACTTTAGTAGTGCCAAAGAATTGGCAACCTCTCTGGTGTAGGTGCTTAAATAAAATGCACCATGTACACTCTGCCTCCGTTTGACTGCTGGCTACTTTACAATGTATGACCATCACAAAATGCACCTAGTGCACTCTGTAATGTGGTTAGTGACCATAGAACTCTTTAGTTATACCAAAGATATGACAACCTTTCAAATAAAGGTGGGCTTTAGTGGTTAATTTCAGAAGTTGGTGCAGCTGTCGTGTCTCTGCAATAGCTGCAGCAGTCTCCTGGTACAGATGTCGTGTCTCTGCAATAGCTGCAGCAGTCTCCTGGTACAGATGTCGTGTCTCTGCGATAGCTGCAGCAATTTCCATCAACATCTAGATGTAATAGTGTAGCAATATTGTGGTTGGAGAATGATCAGACCTGTATGGCCAAACATCCAGTCGTAAACCCCAATTCTTTAGACTCTACCTCTTGTAGTTGGTCTTTGAGGTTTGGCCATGTGCTCAGTTTGTTCTAGCATGTCACTGCAGTTCAACTTCACAGGATCATAATTTGGGGACTTTTTAGATGGACTATGAGTCATCTGACCCATGCAGCAGTGAATGACAAGGAATGCTGTACTCACTTAATTGGTAACTTGACCACACTGGCAGGAGCTGATAACTTGACCACAACAGCAGGAGCTACACATTTATTAGGGCTGGATTCTTTCAACAATTCTTCTTCTAAATGTTTTCTTTCAAGACGCAACTCTGAATAAAATCAAATTCTACAAAATTTAGTTGTACAGAAATAAACAAAAGTTTATATGTATATATACCTCCACTCCCGCCAGCACCACCCTTTCTCCATAAAGTTATGTTGGTACCACAACGTCCAGTCCAAACTAATGAGGTTGTGTAGGTGTCCCGACAAAAAAAAAAAAATACAGTCTATGCTGTAAAAAAATTCCCAGTCCACACTGTAAATGTGGTTGGTGTTAGGAAGGGCATCCAGCCGTAGAAAACCTGCCAGATAGTCCTATACGAGCGAGACACGGTCACCCGACCAATCTTGCCTTAAATGGGACAATTCCCATCTAACCCATGTTAGCGTGGAAGATAGACGTTAAACGATGATGATGATGATATATATGTCTGTATGTGTGTGTGTGTATATATATATATATGTATGTGTGTGTATATATATATGTATGTGTGTGTATATATATATGTATGTGTGTGTGTATATATATATGTGTGTGTGTATATATATATATATATGTGTGTGTGTATATATATATATATATGTATGTGTGTGTATATAAATATATATATGTATGTGTGTGTGTATATATATATATTGGTGACAGTAAACCTACCAAACAAAGATGATGAGCGAACTCTTCAGCTGTGTCAAGGAAACAACCTTAGTAGTGCTGGTGTCACAATAAAATGCTTGTGTGGGGAATCATGTATTTGAGTCACGTGTTGCTGACCCACCTGAGCATATATTAACATATATATCATCCAAACAACCACAGGAAAACATGTATTTGATGGCTATACATACCCATTCGCTCTTAGTATTATTCTGAAATACACACTGGTGCAGTCTCAGTTACACATACTGTATCTATTCAGATATAACTTTATCATACACTTCAGCGCTGCTAGTGCAAATCTTAATATCTATCTTAATTACCAATATGAGTGCTAATTATATGCTTGTTTGGATGATATACATACACCTTAATATATATGTGCGTGTGTGTGTATATATATATATATATATATCTAACCCATGCTAGCATGGAAGATGGTCGTTAAACGATGATGATGATGATATATATACATGTATATTTACCCATGTGTACCCAGTTCAGAGTAGGCATACTGCATCCCTGTGTGTTGTATGAGGCGACTAAATCTTACCTGTTAGTGTTGGAATTTCTTTCTTTAGATTTGAAGTCCCTGGCTGTTCCGTAATATCTAAACTGTTCTGTAGAATCTTGATATTGTCTAAAATTTCTCTTATTTCCTCTTCTAGTCTTGATCTGTGTATATACAAAAGGCACATTCAAATACCAGTTGTTAGAAAAGGAAGGGAGCTGACCATTAGATCAGACCAAGGAGACTATGTTTCCACTGGTCTTACCATTGCTGATACTATCTGTTGGTTGCAACTGGCTGACAGATAATATCAGTGGAAAGAAAGACCAATAGAAACATTGTTTCCCTGGTCCAATCTGATGATCAGCTACTTCCTTCTGTCAGGAGATACAAGCAACAGATAGTATCAGCAATGGAAACATTAGCTCCTTGGTTTGATGATTAGCTCCTTTATTCTGTCAGGAGTTATGACTGACAGACAGTATCAGCAATGGAAAGACTAATAGAAATACTGTTTCCCAGATCCAATCTAAGTATTAGCTTCTGATATTTTTAACAGTTGTTAAAAATAATACTAAATGTAACTTACTTTAGCAAAGCTAATTAGGAATCTTCTGCTAAATACACAATGTTTTTAATTAAAGTTTTATCAAATAAAACTAATTGGAGGGGGGGGGGAGTAAAAACTGGTTCCAAGACTGACCTTAATTGTTTTGCAATGTCATCTATCTGTAAATAATTCAAGGATTCTACCAGAGTTTCAATGTCATCTTTTTTAAAGCTGGAAGATCTGTAGCAGAAAATAATACATGTGGTGGTAGTTGGGACATTTGTAGTGGAAAATATTAGATGGTAGTTGGAACATCTCTATCTAGGGGAAATATTGGTGGGTGGAAAATCTGTAGTGGAAAATATTACATGAGGTGATGGGTGGAACATCTGTAGAGGAAAATATTACATGAGGTGTTGGGTGGAAAATATTACATGAGGTGGTGGGTAGAAAATCTGTAGAGGAAAATATTACATGAGGTGGTGGGTGGAAAATCTGTAGTGGAAAATATTACATGAGGTGGTGGGTGGAACATCTGTAGAGGAAAATATTACATGAGATGGTGGGTGGAAAATCTTTAGTGGAAAATATTACATGAGGTGATGGGTGGAACATCTGTAGAGGAAAATATTACATGAGGTGTTGGGTGGAAAATATTACATGAGCTGGTGGGTGGAAAATCTGTAGTGGAAAATATTACATGAGGTGGTGGGTGGAAAAACTGTAGTGGAAAATATTACATGAGGTGGTGGGTGGAAAATCTGTAGAGGAAAATATTACATGAGATGGTGGGTGGAAAATCTTTAGTGGAAAATATTACATGAGGTGATGGGTGGAACATCTGTAGAAGAAAATATTACATGAGGTGGTGGGTGGAACATCTGTAGAGGAAAATATTACATGAGATGGTGAGTGGAAAATCTTTAGTGGAAAATATTACATGAGGTGATGGGTGGAACATCTGTAGAGGAAAATATTACATGAGGTGTTGGGTGGAAAATATTACATGAGGTGGTGGGTGGAAAATCTGTAGTGGAAAATATTACATGAGGTGGTGGGTGGAAAATCTATAGTGGAAAATATTACATGAGGTGGTGGGTGGAAAATCTGTAGAGGAAAATATTACATGAGATGGTGGGTGGAAAATCTTTAGTGGAAAATATTACATGAGGTGATGGGTGGAACATCTGTAGAAGAAAATATTACATGAGGTGGTGGGTGGAACATCTGTAGTGGAAAATATTACAGGCTGTAGTAAAAAAGAAGTATAAAGTATTATTAGAACAGACACTAACAAACATAGTTAAATAATATTTCTTACTCACCGATCAATAGTTGAAGATATTGATTGATTCTTACAGCTTGATGATGGAGAGGAATCAACACAGTTGGTTTCTTGAGAAATTTCTGGAAGACAAACAATTACATCACACTTCAAGACATCATCATAAGAAATTAGCCATTTAACCCTTTCCTTACTTTTTTTCCTAATTCAATCAGTCTGTGCCCTTAAAATAATTCTAAGGCAGAATCTACATGATACAATACATAACAAGGCAGGACCACCTTTGAATTTATGGGACATTTAATCAACAATTTTACTGACAAGGTTTGGGTCAACTTGAAGTAATGGTAGATAACACTTGTACAAGATATCACACAGTAGAATTGAACCCAGGACATTATTATTGTGAAGAGGCCACATAGCTGTCTTATAGAGTATTTGAGGAAATTACACACACAGAAACTGTGCTGAAACCTATTCAATGGATTGTAGCTGTAATTGATACCTCTAGCCATGTGAAGGTACATGGTTTAATGGTTAGAGAAATTGTGAGGTTGCGAGTTTGGTTCTCAGGCTGAGCAATGTGTTATGTCCTTGAGCAAGACACTTTATTTCATGTCACTTCTTCTGCCAGAAGTTGCGACCAGTAGACAGTATTAACAATTGGAAACATCAATGGAAACATTGTTTCCTTGGCCCGATCTGTCGAGTTCCATCCCAATTGGTAAGTGAATGCGGTTTGGGATCTTGTCAATTCATTCTCTCTTCTCTCTAATAATGTTAGTAAAGCAGATATTACCACATTGATTGGAAACATAGTCAAGAATTTCTCTGTTGTATTTCGACAATATGTGGTCAGAATCCCTAAAATGGAGAAATATGATGTAAATTATTTTGATACTTAAAAACTTTAATACCAATCATTGATCAAATAAATATCACCACAACAAGTAGTGTTTTAAGTCCATTTTCTCTGTTAAAACAGAGATTAGTTTTTCGAAACCCGACAGACTTAACTATACTCACCAATGGAGGGTTGGGTGGGGTGAGTGTTTTACAGTCAGGTGTTATAACCTATGTATGTCTACCTATACCTAAAAACATTCAAGGTAATTTTGAAATTAGGTGTACCCTTCAGAAAGCCAAATGGATCACAGTTTAACTATGACTGTACTACTGTGCTCTTCCAATTAATTAATGAGGAATTTTGAGGGATTTACTAAAAATATTAATTATTTCATAATTAAGATAGTAACTTCACATATGGCTCTTATATAAAATTATTTTGGAATATTTTTAAGTTAAAATATTCCAAAATAATTCCAATTGATTAATAAAGAATTCTGAGGAATTTAGAAAATTATTAATTATTTCATTACTAAGATAATAACCTAACATATGCTTCTGATATAAAATATCAGGAACCCTTTAAAATGACTGGCTATGTTTCATAGAAGTAGAACTAATTTTGGTAAGGTTTAGAGTGAAAAAGGATTAAACCAACAATTAGTGAAGTAATTAATAACTTACATGTTATTATATTCTAGCTTCTCTTTAATACTGGTAACAAGAAAGTTAATTTCTTTAATTAATGCTTTTCGAACTGCTGGAGGTTCTGCCATTCTCCCTGATGATGATTTTTTATGTGGATTTTGTGGTTGGTATTCTTGGAATATATCTTGCAATGTTTCAAGCTAAAACATATATATGGATAGATATTATGTATGTATGTATGTGTGTGTGAGAGAGACTAAATACGCGTGTTTCCTGATGATTTCCTTAGAATGAAACAGTTCTAGTCCTCTAGAAGCCATCTCTCTCTCTCTTTCTCTCTCTCTCTCTCTCTCTCTCTCTCTCTCTCTCTCTCTCTATATATATATATATATATATATATATATAAAACAGGTTGAGTCAAACATTTTTTCGTATTTCAAGCTTTAATTAATAGCTCAAACAATCTACAGCAAAAATCATTTATTCATCATAATATATCCCATCATATTCTATTGTCTATCATAATTGTGCCAGAAGCTCAATTCCACACTTATACCATTTGGGTGGTTTAGAGGCAAAAAACTCCCTTCACCCATCTTCAACCTCATCCACATTGATGAACCTTCATCTGCGCAGGAAATGACTCATGACTTGGAAAAGAGAGAGAATAGTGTTCCATTTAAAAGCTACAACAATGTGAATTCAAAGGTAAACTTTTAAAATGTCAATCATTTAATGAAAATATAATTCATCCTGAAATATAAGGACCTATAAAGAACTGCAAGGTATCCCAGCATCATTGTTACTGTATTTTTAACATTTACTGACTAATTCAAATTGTCATTAATTATATTATCTATCACACTGATGTCCTCTTTTATACTCACCTCATTGTATAGCTGAATATTTTCCTCAACTAAACTGGCACCCAAAATATTCTTCACCTCTTGTATCTCAGGCTCTGGCATTCTCTGTTCAATTAATTTCCAGACTGAAGATGGAGCTTTAAGATGAGGAGGAGGCTGATGTAGACATCCTGTTTTTCTGTTACTTTCACTCATGTTTCAATAGAACAACCTGAAACATATACAGTCATATATATATATATATATATATATTATAGATATATAAAGCAAATGACTACAAACGAAGAAATATATTAGTTTAATGCTTGAAATAATAGGTATATATATATATATATATATATATATATATATATATATATATACGTTATTCCGGGTTGAATTGGAGGTAACCACAGTAAGTAAGGTACTCAATACATAGCAGAGTATAAAAGTTTTAATATAGATGAGATTCTACAGGACTAGAACTGTTTCATTCATCGGAGGTAACCACAGTAAGTAAGGTACTCAATACATAGCAGAGTATAAAAGTTTTAATATAGATGAGATTTTACAGGACTAGAACTGTTTCATTCATCGGAGGTAACCACAGTAAGTAAGGTACTCAATACATAGCAGAGTATAAAAGTTTTAATATAGATGAGATTCTACAGGACTAGAACTGTTTCATTCATCGGAGGTAACCACAGTAAGTAAGGTACTCAATACATAGCAGAGTATATATGTATGTATGTATATGACAACAAACATATGAAGGCCTTTTTCACAGTTAAAGCTTGTGGGATCCATGACATGGGGTCCTTTTTGAGGCAATTTTTTTTAGCCAGATGTCATCCCTTTCTGGTGCCAACTAATCACCTCTTACGAACCTTAATGAGTATACATACATTTCACCGAATATAAAAAGATATTTTCATTTTCTTATTTCGAACTCTGTCAAGAATTCTCTTTTAGGCATTGGTCAACCTGGGGCTACGGTAGAAGACACACATTTGTTCAAAGATGTCACACATTAGGAGTGAACCTAAAACCAGAAAACATGTGGTTACATGGCGACAACTTTACCACACAGCAATACTTGGACAATAATATTCCAGACATGGACAACGGAATGAGAATAATTCTATCTCCATCGTTTAAATAAATGGTTCACTAGGAAAAGGGCTGGACTTTCACATGCTGAGGCCCTATGATATATGAAATTTGAAGCCTCAGCCTAGTTTCCGTCTACCAAATTCCACACCCAAGGCATTGGTCAACCTGGGGCTGCGGTAGAAGACATTTGTTCAAAGGTGTCACACATAAGGAGTGAACCTAAAACCAGAAAACACGTGGTTACATGGCGTCAACTTTCCCACACAGCAATACTTGCACTTAATAATTTACTCAAATCATTTTCTTGTCTTTACGGAAACAAAGCATCTAAATAAAAACATAAATATGTGAAGTGAAGTTCCAACTTACTGTCAACCAAAGAGTCCACTTGTTTATTGTAAAAGTTCCTTGTTAAACAACAACTGTCGCTAGCAACATAAATAGGCCGTAGTTTGGGAGTAAAACTTGCTGAACAAGTGCTGAAAATCCCTAGAAATCTCATCAAAGTCTTCACTGAAACAGAAACCATCACTTTAATAAAGGTGATGTAAAACTCATTGGAATGGAGTAAAAAAAGAATTTAATCTATTAGAGAAACCAGGCGACTTTCAATGTTTGTTTACAGTGGAAATAATGAAAGAAAGCTTAGTAACCAAGGGAGATAACGCTGTTAAAAATAAAACATAAATTAACTAAGGGGAATAACTCGAGGGAGCTAATGGCAGATTTAAAACAATTAAGTTAAGGTAGTAAGGTACTGAATGGACTATTGTATTTTTTCGGGTTATAAAATGCACTGATATATATATTTTGGAGCGAAAACTTTCGGGGAAAGTTATTTTAGTATTTATGATTTTCATTCGGTGTATGGAACACTGGCAGATTTTGATATCAAACTTTTGGATAAAGTATTTGCTTTTTTTGTACGGAAAAATACGGTACGCAGAAAATCCTCAATTAAAATATATTCTCAAATCTGGAGCTAGCCGGATTGTCCGGGTTTGATGGGAAGAGGCCAGATGGTCTTACTTTTTTGTCTCTGGGTAAGAGGTTAGGATCTGATTTGGGATGCCACTGTTAGCGACTCCTTCCCATATCCCGGATGTTGTGGTAAATGAGAGGATCACATTATTTGTAGCTGAAGGAAATTAAATTTTTAAATACTAGGAATTATCGACAAATTATTTTGTCGGTCTGTGATGGCTTACCTCAAACATTATTAGAGGGGAAATCCCAGGACCCCTTGTTGTGGTGTGTGATTGAGTGCCTGGGTTTGCTTCGCCCCGCCCCTTTTCTTTTTTATTATCTTTTTTTTCTTCCTCTATATCTCTTTCTCTATATCTCTTTCTCTTCTTCTCCGGAAGAAATCAGTTATGTTCTAACCTGAAGAAGAGATGGGCTGCTCCTGATTTTAAATGTTTATGACACACTACATGTAAGTTACTACATTACCCGCTACGACTCCATCAGTAGTTTCGGGTCCACACATACAATTTAAACATCGCTTATACATCAAAGGAAAGTGAAGAACATTACACACTTTTTCTTGTAGGATTTACCAGGATGTTAATTATAAACGTAGATTTTTTAAGGCCTCAAAATATATTGAAGATTTGTATATTTCCTGTTGAATTATTTACAAGTAAATAATTAACTTAGCCTGACTTAATGGTTAGAGAATTGGATTCGCAATCGTGAAGTTGTGAGTTCGATTCGCGGACCAGGCGATGCGTTATGTTCTTAAACAAGACACTTTATTTCGCGTTGTATTTTACGAAGTATATTCAATAAGAAAATTCCAGGAGAAATATATTCATAAGCTTACAAATATTTTCACGCAACATTCTTCGAATAATTTGATATATAACTCTCTTGAAACATGTGTAAAGAATTTAAAATTATTTAAAAGCTAATTTTTCCACCTATATATTTAATTATATTTGCTGTGTTTATGTTTACCTTTCCAACCCTTTCTCCCTAAAAAATCTACCTTTTCTTCAGACTAATAATATATAAACACATTGAGTAAATTCTGAAACTACTTGGCAATATATATATATATATATCCAGGGAGTGTAACGCGAAGTTACTGTAGGTTCACCCAGGTGAGCACTCGATGTTTAGGTTCACGTTAGTATCGTGGTGTAGAGCTAGACAGAGTGTAATATAATAATACAAGGACGAATGGTTACGCCTTCATTACGTTTATTAGTTGGTGACGCGTGTTTCGCTATTGATCAGCTCAATGTTCGATCTGTGTCGGTCTAGATCAAACCTTCAGCTGATCAATAGCGAAATGCGCGTCACCAACCAATAAAAGTAATGAAGGCGTAACCATTCGTCCTTTTGACGCATAGAGTTACGGCCCTTGCCATTCTGTGTTCAAATCCCGCCGAGGTTAACTTTGCCTTTCATCCTTACGGGTTCGATAAAATAAAGTACCAGTAATGCACTGGGTAATTGCTGACCTTGTGCCAAAAGTAGAAACAATTATTATATTATATATAATATGCGTGTGTGTGTGGGCGAAAGAAATGTTTTCTCACGGTCTTTTCTTTTCACTTACTGACACGGCCACCAAGTGACCTGTGACATCGCAGAGAAGACAATAGAAAATATTTCCTGAGGATAGTATTTACGGCACTATTTCTAGGAAGGAGAAGATATTCTTGTGCCATCTGTTATCTATCAAAAATAACTAGCCGTCATTCCAGCATAGTTACGTCCCTTTACGATCTGAGTTCAAATCCCGCCAAGGTTGACTTTGCCTTTCATCCTTACGGGGTCGATAAAATAAAGTACCAGTAATGCACTGGGTAATTGCTGGCCTTGTGCCTAAAGTAGAAACAATTATAAATAGGGTGGATTGGCAGTATTGGTAGAGGGTCGGGCGCCATGCTTTGAAGCATATAGTTACCTCCCTTTATGATCTGAGTTCAAATCCCGCCGAGGTTGACTTTGCCTTTCATCCTTACGGGGTCGATAAAATAAAGTACCAGTAATGCACTGGGTAATTGCTGGCCTTGTGCCTAAAGTAGAAACAATTATAAATAGGGTGGATTGGCAGTATTGGTAGAGGGTCGGGCGCCATGCTTTGAAGCATATAGTTACCTCCCTTTATGATCTGAGTTCAAATCCCGCCGAGGTTGACTTTGCCTTTCATCCTTACGGGGTCGATAAAATAAAGTACCAGTTATGCACTGGGATAATTGCTGGCCTGGTGCCAAAAGTAGAAACAATTATAAATAGCCTGTCCTGCGGTCTTAACAGTTAGTCACCTGCCTCTTTTCCTAGATAACACAGTTCCCTGTCACTGCGCTTGTACAACAGCCTCGCCATAATATAGTTTACTACTACCTCTGCTGGTACATACTGTCTGAACAAAACTTGTCATTTTTAAGGGAACATTGCATAGTAAACAAAGAGACTCCCGTACAACACAGAATCCTTATTGAACACTATATTCCTTTGTGAATACTATAATCAAACTTTATATTTTCCTTTTTACTGAAGTGAAGTAAAGATATAAATTCAACCAGAATTTTTGGTATTTGTCGTGTTTATTATCCTCTTCCGCAACAACCAAAACTTCATATATATATTATTAAGGCTAATAATGAGTCTTGTCACTCTGGAGTTTCGCCTGTTTATCTTATGACCCTGTGATACACAGGCGATACTCCAGAGTAACAAGACTTTAATATTTAGCTTTAATAAAATGAATATTAAATCTCTACTTCGGTATTGAGTACTCCTTTCTCTCAGCCATCATCTACACACGGATATATATATAGTTAAAAAATAAAAGTAGAGATACGCAGAAATGTAAAAAATATATTTTTTTTAATTCTTCTTCGCTCACTTATTCCTGGGAGGGTCGTCAGTGCAGTCAGAAGCAACTGATCCGGCTGGATCCCCAAGCGAGTTCAGCCGAGCTCATGGATGTTATCTAACCATCTCGTTCGGGGTCTACCTCTGGGTCTCCTGCCGATTGGTTTTGCCCGTAAAATCTGTCCAGCGATTCTTTCCTGAGACATTCTAACCATATGCCCATAGTGTCAGAGCTCTGATCTCTCAAATCGGAGAAGTAGTTGCTCTACCTGGGGCGATTCTCTGATCTCGGAACTATGTACTCCATCGAGTAATGTCACTCCAAAAACCCTTCGGAGGAATCCCATTTTGGCCGCTTGTATTCGCGATCGTATTCATTCGGTAATTACCCAAGATTTATGACCATAGTGAATGGTTAAAGATAGTGAGTATACCTTTTACATTCTTCTGATTACCGAATGCTGAAGCTAGCGCCTTACTGCACCAGCTCCTGCAATTCTTGTACTTTCTTTAACCCAACAAAATAAATATTTCTATATTTAATACATCAAATAAATTTAAGAGTGGAATACACGAAATGAACGCAGCGAATGTGACGGGATATTTTCATCTTATTTCGAAATCAATTGTGAAATGTTACTCGAAGAAATGTGTGACGTTCATTCATTTCCCATCATCGTGAAATCCTTCTTATCATGACACCATGACGAAATCTTCGCCTCCTTTTAGTTAGACAACACTTGACATGGCCAGCATGAATAATAGGAATATAATTGTTAGATTTAAAATGGTCTTTCAACTAAAATGAAAACATATTTATCATCAAGTATTGTTTGAATGTTGTGATGGTGGTTGTGGTGGTATAGTAGTGGTGGTGGTGACGACGGTCGTTGTCGTAAGTCAAGTGATAATCTTTAATTCGTCATCTCCGTTTTTTTGAAACGGTCGTGAGTCGTCTTTTGTGTGCTACTAGGTTGTTCTACTCGGAAACGAACTCTTCAAATATAACAGAACGATTACTCATTGTAGTAAGTTCTGTTCTTTGATTCCAGTAAAATTTGCTCCCGATTACCACTTGAATAATAAATTCAACATTCTACACAATAGCATTGACAATAAACGGTCGACATCGTTTGTTTCGTGTAACTTCACATACTACAGACAACTTTTTCACCAATTCTAAATCATGGCTAATGAATATTTTCCTCTGTATTTATTCTTCTTCTTAACGACATTATTCCATAGTCTTTTAGCCCAGGGAACAACACAATTTGTTGAAGATGTCTGCAGTTGGAAAGAACAGGAGAAACTTATTGACTGTGATAAGAAGTCGTTACAAGCTTTACAGTTTCGTACAATCCACCCGGATTACATGACATTGTCCATCAAAGAGACACCCTTGAAACACTTAGACTTTAATATAAGTTATTTACCTGATCTGGAAATTATTGATGCGCGGAGAACCAAACTTAACTGTCGAAGAATTAATCTAAGAATTCTGGAACTTATCGAACACATAATTGTCGACCAGCGGACTTGTTTGAATTCGATCTGTTGTCGAAAATTACAAACATTGTTAAACTACAACGAAAGAGTTATCAACGGCAGTTCCGAAGAGATGATGTCTAGTCCTGCAGCATTAAGGAGTCAAAACTTTTCTGAACAATTGGAGTCTGGTGGTCCTTTAAATATCGATGTTACATCAGGAATTCAAACCAAGAACGACACGAAATCAGCCTATAATGTCATACGACAAGAAATACAGGTAAACTCGGCCAAAGGCAAATCAGCCAGAAATTCTATCAGCATTTCTACGGAGATCAAAATAAATTACGACAAACATCTTCCTCTTCAACAACCAGGTTCAGGAACTGGTATTCTTATACCCATAGGTGAGTTAAAGACAGTTATTTATCATCTTGTCATTATTTCTTCTACCAAGGGCGGTGACGGTGCATTGGTAGAGCATCAGACAACATGCTTTGCGATATTTAATTACGACTTTCTACGTCCTGATTTCAAATCCCGCCGAGGTCAACTTTGCTTTTTCTCCTTCTGGGGTCGATGAAACAAAATACCAGTGAAGTACTTGAGTTGATATAACCGATTTACCCCCTGCTTCCAAATTGCTGGTCTTACGTCTAAATTAGAAATCATTTCTTTCTGTATACGTAGTCGATCTCTCAGACTTCCACTATACGTTGAGGAGTATGGGTTTCAATTCCACATAGTGGCTAATGGCAACTTCTTTTCCCGTTTTTTATGGGTCTTCGCCCTATTTTATAAGCTATTGTATAGCATCTTCGTACATGAGAATACCATTATTAACATCATTTCTTTCGTCTACTGATTTCAGTTATTACACTGAAATAGATTCAGGCGATCATTAGCCGACCACAGTGGTCATTTTTATTTCAAGCCTGGTATTTATTGTATCGATCTCTTTTTGTCGAACAGTTAAGTTACGTTACATAAACATACATGTATGTATGTACACACACACACACACATATATATATCAATATCATCATCGTTTAACCTCTATCTTCCACGCTAGCATGGGTTAGACGGGAATTGTCCCATTTGAGGCAAGATTGGTCGGATGACCGTGTCTCGCTCGTATAGGATTATCTGGCAGGTTTTCTACAACTGGATGCCCTTCCTAACACCAACCACATTTACATACATCAGTTCGGTTTAATTTTATCTGTAGTTCATTCATTTTCATTTCATTGTTAGTCATACCAGTCACTGCTGTATACCATCGCCAAATTGTCAATACACAACTGTGCCACTGTGTGGCACCTTAGGCAAGTGTCTTCTATAGCTCCAGGTTGACCAATGCTCTTTTAATGGAATTTGGTAGATGGAAACTGCAGAAGCTTATTGTATCATCATCATCGTCATCATTTAATGTCCGCTTCCCTACTAGCAAAGGTTGGCCAGATCTACATAGACCAAGTCAGTACTGAAGCAGGGGTGCTACTGATCTCACAGATAGGCCAAGGGGGTTTGCATCTCACATAAATTGAAAGGTCCACTCAACCCCTTGTTTGGCAAGCTTTCTATGGCTAGATGTCCTTCCTATCACCTACCACTTTACAACATATACTGTGTAGATCACCAGCACGAGAGGTTGTTGTGGCATTAACATAAACTGAAAGGTCCCCCCAACCCTTTCTTTGGCAAGCTTTCTACGGCTAGATGTCCTTCCTATCACCAACTACTTTGCGTCATATATACTGGGTGCTTTTATCAGGTAGATCACCAGCACAAGAGGTTGTTGTGTCTTGACACAACTAAAAGACCCTTCCAACCCTTTCTATAGCTGGAAGCCCTTCCTATCACCAACCACTTTATATATATATATACGCACGCACACATTAGAATGTTGGAGAGAATGCTTTGCAGTATTTATTTCAGCTCTCTGCAATCTGAGTTCACCACTCCATTCACCATAGCCACCAGACATAGGAAAACTCTCTGCCCTTCCTAGCCAAACAAAGGTGGAAGGAAGATCTTTATGATGGAGTTTGCCAATAACCAGATCTGTCCTACATGTGATTACAGCTGTTCAATAAAACTCCACAAAAGTCAGTAATGCATAGAGACTGGACAAGTGTGTGAGGAACGGTTTCATCACTCCATGCACATCTTGGACAGTTCTGACAAAACTTCCATGGCTGTAAAGTTTGTCTTAAATTAGCAATGCCCCCTCAGTAGCACTACCAGGCCAGGGACTTTTGGAAATTATCCAGAGTCCTGAACCGAAAGTTCTCCAGAAAAGATTGGTCAATTCATTCTGGTCCATGCCTATGTCCTGCTCATATCCAGGATACCAACTTACCCTCCAGGTCCAGAAAGGTCATCTGTACCTCCTAGTCAAAAGCTTTCCAAAACACAGCTGCCACTCCACCTCTCTTTCAGAAACACCGCTGCCATTCCGCCTCCCTTTCAGAAACACCGCTGCCATTCCGTCTCCCTTTCAGAAACACCGCTGCCATTCCGTCTCCCTTTCAGAAACACCACTGCCAGTCCACTTCCCATTTTAGACCAACAAAAAGGTGTATAGATCTCAAAATAATCAATAATAATAATAATGAACAATAACAACAACAGTAAAGATAAATATAAGAAAATATATAAATTTCTTTTAATTGAATAGTTATAATTAATTCTAATTGTCATCAATTTTGGTTTTTAAGTTAATTTTCATTATAATCCTGTGATATCTCCATAAAAACTTTTCTGGCAATCATCCACAAAATCTTGGATTTACCAAATCTCTCTCTCATTCTCCCTCATCTCTCTTATTAATTAAAACTGTTAAAATATCTAGAAGACAAAAAAATAAAAATGAAATGTAGAACATTATTATATTATATATTCTTATGTAGAAAAGGATTAGGTAGGAACTCTATACAATGTAAGGTACACAAGAGGTGTGTGATTAAAGACAATCTAACAGAAAAGGGAGATTTTGTATGATGATATCTAATTTAGGCACAAGGCCTTGTGGGAAGAAAGACAATTAAACTGACTCCAGTATGTAACTGGTACTTTATTTTATTGACCTTGGAAGGATTTAAACTTTGAACATAAAGAACCATAACTAAATACTGCAACCATTTTGTCCAACATTCTAACAATTTTGCTAGTCCACTGCTCTAAAAATTTCAGAAATATAATAAATACATATACTTATTCTGGTTTCTCCAAAGTTAACAAGATATTTCATTCTTTTGTTGCCATATTTCTAATGAAAGGCATTGCCTGTGTCATTAACCCTTTCATTACCATATTTCTAATGAAAGACACTGTCTATGATTTTCAAAAACAAATGTTTTTAATAATCAAGATTCTTTAGAGATTAGTAATACAATTAACTTGCTTGTTACTAAGCTGGTGTTTAAAACATAACTTAATTAAGGCTCTTACATAAAATTAGAAGGCAAGATTTATAGATAAATATAAACACTTTAAAATAACCCAGTTTTGTATCATAGAGGCAGGAAGGAGGGGAGGGTCAGGTAGTTTGATATGAGAAGGATTAATAAAGTTAATAAAGGTGTTCACCACCACACAGGTGAGAACCCACCACTTATGTCAATTTAGAAGAAACCACCATCTATTGTTTGTACAAGAGCCTTGTACACTCAAAGTGTCCGTTAATATTCTTAAAATAAAATATTGCTGTGAGTCAGAAGAGATTATAACACTTAGATGTTTTAAGAAAGAAAAACACTCTTTGTAGCATTTCATTGTGGGGGTTTTGTTTTACTAAATTTAGCTCTTAACCTCTGCTGATTCACTGCTGACTCACTCCAACATAGACAGTTTTCTCACGCACACAGACTTTCAAATATAACAAGGGTTCCTAGAAAAAAAAGAAAACCCTTAAAACTTTCATTACTATATTTCTAATGAAAGACACACAATAATTTTCAAATCATTTTGAAAATAATTAAGAATTTGAAGGGATTTAGTAATACAACTTACCATATTTCTAATGAAAGACACTGCTTATGATTTTTAAATTAATTCGAATGGATTTATTAATATAATTAAATTGCTCATTTTTAACTCTTTTAATAAACTAAATGGAAGGCAGCACTTCCTTCTCCATCTTGATTTTGAAAGTTAATAATAATAATAATGGTTTCTGATTTAAGCACAAGGCCAATAATTTTTTTTGGGAAGAAGTCAATTAAATCGACCCCAGTACGTTACTGGTACTTTATTTTATCAACCTTGTAAGGATGAAAGGCAAAGTTAACCTCAGCAGCATTTGAACTTAGATATAGGAAGTTGTAACTAAATACCACAGAGCATGTTGTCCAACACTCTACTGATACTGCCAATCCATTGCCCTAAAAAAAAATTAATAATAATGATAATAGTTACATACTATATATATATATACATACATACAGTTACATGGCATATGTATAAAGTTACACATATATATATATATAAAGTTACACACCATATGTATAAAAGTTCTTGAAATAAAATTAAGTTGGATCCATTAAAATCAATAACATTTACCAAAGATGATTCCATAAAATCCAATCTATACCTTCAGATAAAATAATTTGATATTTTCTGTCTTATTTCAGAAATGGACCTTACAATTGTGTACTCAATACTGGGTTTACTGGTGCTTATAACTCTAGTTTCTGTCAGCTTCAGTTTGTATGTTCTATGTAGTCGAAAGAAACAACGTAACTGTAGTATCCGAGACTTTATGCCAACCAGTAGTTTAGCATCAAGATCAAGATCACAAGGGACTGTTATCTTATGACCAACCTCGACATTTCTTAACATTTTTATTTATATTTATATTTATAAAGATTATTTCATTTTTAATAAAGATAACAAATCTTTTTTATTTAAACATGTCACTTTTTATAAAAGTAGATTATACCAGTTGACTGGTGGGATAGTTGGTTGGTTGGATGCAGGGCTGGGTTTTCACCTACTGAGGCCCTAAACTATATGAAATTTGAGGCCCTTCTTTAAAAAATTCTCTAAAAAAATACTGTGGTGATAACAGGGAGAAAGAATGAAGGAAAACGAGTGTTTTATGTTAGCAACAGAGCTGAAATATTATTAATATTTACTCAACACATTCTGAGGATGATATGTTCAACCCATGCAAGCATGGAAAAGCAGATGTAAAAACGCTGATGATAGACACACACACACATAAAGAGTCATTCTACAAGTTATTAGGATCAAATTAATCTAGATGAGATGCAGTTAGGATTTGTGTCAGATAAAAGTACAACAGATGCTCTCTTCCTTGTGATGCAACTGCAGAAGTACCTAAACCCTTCTACTTAGCATTTGATGACTTGGAGAAAGTTTTTGACAAGGTCCTTCGTTCTGTAATCTGGTGGACACTGAGGAAACTAGGGGTGGATGAATGGCTTGAGAGGACAGTACAAGCCATGTACAGAGGTGCAGTCAGTAAGGTTAAAATTAATAATGATTATAGCAAGGAGTATAGTGTGCAAGTTGGGGTTCACTAGGGTTCCATCCTTAGCCCCTCTGCTGTTTACTATTGTCGCCCAGGCTATAACAGAAGACTTTAAAACCAGACACCCTTGGGAACTCCTGTATGATGATGATCTAACTCTAATAGCTAAATCTATGGCAGAACTAGAGAAGAAATTCCTGACCTGGAATTAAAAGATCTTAAAGACAGCTTGGCAAAGACCAAATTTCTAGTAAGTAGTAAAGAAAACAAGTCCCTGATCCTTTCTGGGAAATGGCCTTGCTCAGTGTGTAGGAAAGGAATGGGTAGAAATTCCAGCCAGAGTGAGAACATGATGGAAAAGTTCAGGAAGCTACTACCACTGATAGCTACAAAAGGCTTTTCCCTCAAAATGAAGGGCAGATTGTATGATGTGTGTTGCATGGTAGTGAGACATGTGCACTGTGTGCAGACAATCTGTGTTGATTGGAAAGAAATGAAGACTTGCATGCTTTGATGGATGTATAATAGTAATATACATGAATGGCAAAGCATAAATGAACTGAAAGAGAAATTGGGAATAAGAGGGATCAGATGCAGTGTGCAGGAGAGAAGATTGCAGTGGTGTGGACATGAGATGTGTATGAAGGATGACAGCTGCATAAAAAGGTGCTAGATGCTCAAAGTTGATGCAAGTTATTGAGTAGGAAGACCTAGAAAGACTTGGGATGAAGTGATAAAAGCTTACCTCGTATAATTGCAAAAAGCACCCAACCCACACTGTAGAGTAGTCGTGTAGGTGGTACAACAAAAAATGACCAGCCCAAACTATAAAGTGGTTGTATAGGTGTCAATGCAAAAAGCACCTAGTACATACTGTATATGTGGTTGGCATTAAGAAGGGCATCCAGCTGTAGAAACCAAGCCAGAATCAGTTCTGTGTGAGCAAAACATGGTCATTTGACCTGGCTTGTCTCACAATGGGACAACTTGTCTAACCCATAATAGCATGGAAAAATGAATGTTAAATGGTGATAATAATGATGAAATATAAAATTTAAAAAATTACCTTTAATAATTAGTTCAATATGAATCATCCACCAATTAACACCATTGGACGGTTTTTCATATTCTTTATATTGTGAACACCTTTAAGACAAATTTAATGTATATATAACTAGTGTTTTAATCAAGAATTTGGAAGGATTTAGTAATATTTCTCAGTATTAAGCTGATGTTTGGAAAATAACTTAAGAAAATCCTAACATAAAATTATGACCAAAGGTTTTTAGACCAATATTGGCATTAAGGAAGTCATCCAACCAGGAGCGAAACCTATGAGCAAAATATGGTCACCTTACCTGTCTAGCTTTATAACAAGACAACATGTCTATGGAAAATAGATGTTAAATGGTGAGGACAATGATGATGATGATGATAATAAACATCAGCAGCAGTCATAGAAAACTTGCCAAACAAAGGGTAGAGAGGACTCTTCAGTTGTGTCAATGACACAACATTTCCCTGGTACTGGTGCCATAATAAAATGTATATAAGTGAGATGCAGGCCCATCGGAGAGTGGTTCTGATGAAGTACTGACCTGATTTGTGACATCCTATTCAACCCTTGTTAGCAGGTAAAACAGACATTAAATGATGATGATGATGATGTTGTCAGCAGTGGTGGTGACAATATCTGCTTTACCTGCTAGCAAGTGTTGGATGGGTCATCACCAACCAAGATAGTACCCATCATACAGTAGCCGGGGTCAGTTCCAGACAATGTGATATCAAAATTAGTACAACTTACCAGCATGTTGCTTATGTTTCCCTTTCACAGCCACTTGTATATATTTCAAGATTTCTTCTTCAGGAACTTTCGTCCGTATCAAGTCTTTCAAAGACATTTCTTCATTTCCAAACAGACAAACCTGAATGTTACAAATAGAACAGATGATTCATTTTACTAGTATAAATTATGTACTAAACATACTAGTGTATACTATGTTCTAAACACATTAGGATATACTATGTACTAAATATATTAGTATGTACTATGTTCTAAACACAGTATATATTAACCATACTAGTGTATACTACGTTCTAAACACATTAGTACATACTATATACTAAACATAGTAGTGTGTATTATGTAATAAACATATTAGTATATAATGACTTCAATTTCCGGGAGTCCACTGTGCCCTTGAGCAAGACACTTTACAATTCAGATAGAGACAGAGAGTGAGAAAATACTGCCATGAATGAAAACATTGTAGAAACAATCCCCATCCCAACTCCACACCGCCTACTTCTCACACCGATCCTACCCACTTTATTTTGGTCTTACTTTTAATTTTATTCCCTGAAACAGGTAAAAGAGTAGAGTGTTGATACCTTGAGGTTTCCATTGGCTGTAAGTCTTAAACGATTACAAGAGCCACAGAAATGATTTGACATTGATGTAATAAAACCTATTTGACCTTCAAATCCAGGAACTTTGAATGCCTGCAAGAGAAAATAAACAAACGAAAGAATTCAAAGAATGAAACTCGCTTAAGAGGCCACACTTTGAGATTTAATTAAGGACCTTATAATGGGAAAGTAAACTTCTTAACAGCTACATACATAAAGAGACAGTCATATACATACAGACACATACAGCCACATTTATATGTTTAAATACACAAAGCCATATACATACATACATGTTCAAATACACATATACATACATGTCCAAATACACACAGTCATACACCGATATTATTTAAATATATACACATACATACAGACTCACACACATATGCTAAAACTCCAGAGTAACAAAACTCACTATTTAGCCTTAATAAAATGAATATATATATAATCATCATCATTGCAGCCACACTCAAACATTCCAGACACAATTCACAATTTCCATTGTTCCAGGCAACTGTTCTTTACTGAGGTTTGTATCATCTGAGAGTTGATCGATGAAGGTTCAAGCAGGTCTTCCTCTACTGTCTCCCATGAGTTGGTTCCCAAAATAGTAGCTTGTGTATAACTTCCAGCTTACTTACTCAGCAATGTCCTGTAAATCTTAACTGTCTTCAAGCAATTGTTTGAAAAACAAACCATTAAGAAATAAAAATGGAAAATTTCAGAGAAATATTTAAAATACCTTTGAAGTATCGTTAGGTTTATCTTCAACTTTAACAATGTTCGGCCATTTCCTTTTAACTATTTCCAACATATCTTTATAAGGGACCATGTTCTTCAAATCCCATTTATTGTCTTGAAATGGCATGTATTCTATAAATCGTACATCTAAATTCTGGAAGTATAAATAATAGTAATGATTCCTACTATAAGCACAAGGCCAGCAATATTTGGGGATGGAGAAAGTCAATTAAATCGACCCCAGTGTATTACTGGTGCTTTATTTTATGGACCCCCGTAAGGATAAAAGGAAAAGCTATAATAATAATTGTTTCTACTTTAGGCACAAGGCCAGCAATTACCCAGTGCATTACTGGTACTTTATTTTATCGACCCCGTAAGGATGAAAGGCAAAGTCAGCCACTGCCTTAGTGGTAGCTGAATAATAATAATAATAATGGTTTCTAGGTGAACTTCTGAACCCTCACATAACACAAAAATGCTTAATGGGAAAAATATATATATAAAGTCAACTCACCATTTTCTCTGTTAATTGTACAAAATCACATATTTCATCATCATTCAAGTTCTTCATGACAACACAGTTGATCTAGAAAGATTTACAAGAGAAAAATATTATTGCAGACATTACTATGTACTGAAGAAGTTTACTGAGTAACTTCTTGGTTCAGTAGTAAACTTAGTAAAGTCCACTCTGGTTTTATACCACCACCTGCCTCCTAGTCCACTCTGTCACAAATATTTAGATTAAGTTTCACGTCTGACCACAAACTATGAGACATGGCTTCATCTCTACACTGCCAGGCTCAGTGACCTTTGCCAAACATTTTCGTCAATTTTGTCTCACCAACTACTTAGCTTTCATTTCCTCCTCACCTCTAACCATGTCTTTCTAGGTCTTCCCCTTCTACTTCAATCCACATTCATTTCTAGCATTCCTATCACCCAGGCATCTGTAAAGAAATATTAAATCTTCCACTAAGATCATTCCTTACCTTCAATGGAGAGAATCCTACAGCTAAAGCAGCCTTTATGTTCCTCAGGACTTTATCTAAACAATTCCTCCGAGTAATGAAGGAAAATTTATGTGGCATTAAACTATCGAGACTTATATTCAGTGAATCTAAACCAGCTCCTTTTAACTTGTCCAGAAATCGATGGAGAATCATGCCGTTGGTTGTCATGGCAATGTATTCTAAACCCAACTGCTTTAGTTGTTGAAGTTCTTCTGAAATATTAGAATTACAAGAAAATGTCAAATTTATGAAGAAGTCTTAGGAACTCTTTGTAAATTGTTCTCTTATTTTGTTCCAATAAAAATATATCACTGTAAAGTGGTTGGTGTTAGGAAGAGCATCCAACCATAGAAAGCTTGCTAAACAAGGGGTTGGCAGGACCCTTCACTTGTGTCAAGGACATGACAACCTCCCTACTGGTAATCTACACAATAAAAGCACCCAGTAGATGCTGTAAAGTGGTTGGTATTAGGAAGGACATCCAGCCATAGAGAGTTTGATGATATACCTATTGTAAACCAGGTACATACAGGGATATGATGTCCCTATTCTAAACCAGGTACATACAGGGATACAGTGTACCTATTCTAAACCAGGTACATACAGGGATACAGTGTACTTATTTTAAACATGCAGCATAAACAACAACAACGACAATAATAACAATTGAAGCAGAAACTCACCAACAACTTTAATTAAATCTTTTCTAATCAATGGCTCTCCTCCAGTTAAACGAACTTTTTTGATGCCCTGATTAACAAACAAAGATGTGAGTTGTATCAATTCTGGCGTTGTTAAAAGATTTTTGTTAGGAGTCAGTTCCACACCATTTTCTGGCATACAATATTGGCCTGAAATTAGAAATATTAAACCTTTTCCTTACAATATTTCTAATGAAAATCACATTTTTAATAAACTTTTAAAATAATCAAAAATTTAAAGGATTTAGTAAAATAATTAACTTTTAGTTAGTATTTGGATCATAGCATGACAATGTTTTTACAAGAAATTATAATGAAAAGTTTTAATTTAAACATGATCAGGAAATCTTGTGTTGTTCTTATGCTGGCATTTTTAAAGTGACTTGGTTTGATTAACTCTTCTTTTAATGAAGGCATTTTATCCAGAAATATAAAGAACTAAGGTAACATTACAATAATTTTGTTATCATTATTTCTAACATTTAATAGGCGGTGGATTGGCAGTATTGGGAGAGGGTCGGACGCCATGCTTTGACGTATAGAGTTACGGCCCTTGCCATTCTTTACAGTCTGAGTTCAAATCCCGCCGAGGTTAACTTTGCCTTTCATCCTTACGGGGTCGATAAAATAAAGTACCAGTAATGCACTGGATATTTGCTGGCCTTGTGCCTAACGTAGAAACAATTATTTCAAACATTTAATGTCCTATTGGAATTGCTGTTGCCATCTAAACAAAAAAAAAACTGTTTTCTTCAATAATTGTTTCTACTTTTGGCACAAGGCCAGCAATTACCCAGTGCATTACTGGTACTTTATTTTATCGACCCCGTAAGGATGAAAGGCAAAGTTAACCTCGGCAGGATTTGAACTCAGAATGGCAAGGGCCGTAACTCTATGCTAGAAAGCATGGCGTCCGACCCTCTACCGATACTGTTAATCCACTCAAAACATTCTCATAATATGGAAGAATGAAAGTGAAATAGTCTGAACTTACAGCGTAAATTACACCTTTCAGTTAAAGAAATCCGTAGATATGTGTGTTGACGACCATAGTTATCAGTGAGGAAAGCTGAGAAAGGCAGGACATTGTTGTCAAAATAATTCCCAGGTTTTAGTCGAACTGTCTGCAAAATAATTCAATCAATAAACTAAATAAATGGTTTCTGATTTAGGCACAAGGCCAGCAATTTTAGGGGGGGGGGTCAATTAAATCGACCCCGTGCATTACTGATGCTTTATTTTATCACTCCAGAAAGGATGAAAAGCAAAGCTAACCTCGGTGAACACAGAACGTAAAAGGCCATAAACCCTCTGAAACAACGCATCTTGTACGATGCTCTACCGAAATTGCCAATCCAACTAAATTAATTATAACAAATCTGACACCTGGCTTGGTTCTAAGTATTTTTATTATTATTATTATTACATCCATCACCGAGATAGGTGTAATGTTTCTTATTTCTAGACCGAAAACAATTTAATGTCGTAATCTAATTTATAATAACGCCTGCATTTATAATAACGCCATCACCCGAGGCAACGCTGCGAGTGTGCTGGCTTGACAAAAAAAATCATTAAAAAGGTTGCTCGGTACTCCTCGCGACGTTGCTGTCTTTTGCTCTGGTGTTGGCTCGGTTGTTCACCCCTTGCTTTACATTTTCTTTAATATTGCAACATTAAAAGAATAACGTCTGCTTACATTACTGTTACATAATGGGGTTTAATTTAGGCACAAGGCCTGCAAATTTGTGAGGAGGGAAAACACGTAGATAAAATCGATCCTCCGTACATGATTGGTACTTTGATTTATTGACCTCGGAATGATGAAAGTTAAAGTTGACTTGGGCAGGATTTGAACTCAGAAGGTAAAGAGCATGAACAAATACTGTTAAACAATTGTCCGATGCTCTAACGACTCTGCCAACCACAACCCTATAAGTGTTACATAATTACTCGATAACACATGTCCTCTGTACAAAAACAACTTATAGTTATCTTAAATAAAAACATTTAATTAAATATTCATTTCGTTAATACCAGATAATTACCGCATTAAGTATTTATCAAAGATTTCGGTCATCGTTTAACCGTTGCAAATAAAGTAAAAGAAATGTGTAACTCTACATTAGAAGTATAGTTTACAATAAACTAAAAACTAAGGACAAAATGCCGGCTTTATATAATATATAAGGTCAAGTCAGAGTCCAGCCACTCTGGAGCTTCACCTGTGTACTCAGATAAAAGTCCACAGTAACATAGCCATAATAAAGAATATCTAAAATTTGGTATTGAGTACTCATTCTCAAATTAGTTAATACCACACACACATTATATATATATATATATGCCCACACACACATACATAGTGGCGTTTTGTCGGGGGGTGCAACTGCACTGCACAAAAGAATTGCTGTCGGAAAATTCTTAAACTTTCAAAAAAAATATTGCATACTTTGCTCGTTTATTTTAATTAGACGAAACAATAAAATATGTACAATACAATAATGAATAAAGTCGCAATAATGATTGGCGTGCTTAAAAATTATCCTTGACCTTTTATATATACCTGTCATCTTATATAGCGCATTTCTTGTTTTATACAAAAAAAACTCCTAAAGATGATGACAATCGTATTCTACCTTGTTGTTATTTTCATTATTATGAAATTGTGTTTTTTTTTAAAGTTATAAATCTGAAGTTTCAAAATAAGTTTGTATTTTCTTTATATCATAAATATCATATATCGTATTATCTCTCTTTCTCTTGCTATCTTTTTCTGTTCTACATGTGTATATTTT
This sequence comes from Eledone cirrhosa, assembly GCA_964016885.1. Lineage (NCBI taxonomy): Eukaryota > Metazoa > Mollusca > Cephalopoda > Octopoda > Eledonidae > Eledone > Eledone cirrhosa. The sequence goes on along the minus strand of OZ024746.1, from coordinate 14,855,860 downwards.
TTTCATAGTACACCCTAGAAATTAGTAGTGTTATTACTTTCATAGAATATACCTCGTCAAGTCTGTACAGTGGTTGTGCTGGTATTGCAAAAAATGCACCCAGTATACTATCTAAAATGAATAATTTTTGTCGGAAAATTATGATCGTCGGCCTCTCCAAAAATGATAGGAGCATTACCCTTGTCGGTATGGGTGTATATATGTATGTATATTGTACTTACCTGTAAATGCCGTAATGAAACATTTCGTACAGAAGAGCATATGAGTCTTCTAAATAATTGTATCGTTTTTATTGCCATTTTGTAAATAAAGCAACATTTAGTTAATTCACAAATAATAATCAAAACAACTGCAACCACATGATTTTTTCAGCGGTGTAAAACGGAGTAACGTCCCATCTATAAAATTATCATTGTCATATAATAATAATAATGAAATTATTGTGTAAAGTGCTCAGGTGCACTACAACTCGTCAATATAGTACATAGAATAATACACAAATGTCAGGGAAGTACATGTTTGTATGTGTTAGCTGTAGTGTTGGCGGATCTCGGGAAGCATGGAGGCCTTAAAGGATGCAGTGTCTCGACAGCTAACAACTGATGCAGGTAGTTTGTTCCATGCTTCAGCAACTCTGAGCGTGAAAAAATGTTTCCGAAAGTCATGGGAACTGTGCTGTTTTCTTACTTTGTGGGCATGTCCACGTGTGTTAGACACATGGAAATCGAAAAGGCACTCAGGGTTGTTGTTGGCAACATGGTTAACAATTTTGTGGGTGTTTACCAAGTCAGTTGCCAGGCGTCGGAGCTTGATGGTTGAGTAAATCCTTTTTATTTTACATTACTCCAGTCCACGCAGCTGAATACTGAATTCCAGCAGCTGGGGATAACTTTCTGACAGAAAGGGTGGGGACTCGTCAAGGGAGGGATGGGGGTTAGTCCTCTACCCTCAGTCATTTGAGTGAGGAGAAGTGGGGAGTCTTGTACTGTACAACCATTGGGATGGCAGAGTTTGTACCCTCAGTAACTGGGTGGGAGTAGAATTCAGACTTGCTGAGACTCTGGGCTCGAGTAGAAATTTAAATTCTATCAATCAAGTTCCCCTTACTAGTGCAACCAGTTGTTGGCGTGCCATTCTAGGCGTTTGACTATCTGTCCATCATGGTATTCACCATTAAGAAATACGTGGCAGGACCCACCTCCTCTAAAAGCACCCAGCCCCTCACTAAGTTTAACTGACCACCAGAAGCAGTTATTGGGGTGTGTGTGGCTGAAAAATGTCCCGGAGCCAAAAGTGAGAGTCAGGTGAGAACCAGTGTACCTCTCCATCTCTAAGAATGCTGCTGCCAGACATCAAGGTATTTTCTCAACTTTCAATTAGTCTTGTTAATTATTCTCCTTAAGATACAAGTTTAACTCATTTGAAAGTTATGGCTAAGTGCCCCCGAGAGCATCATCTGATATATAATACGAAAACCAGATACAATGTCAAGACTCATAGCAAAGCTAAGACACTGGAACAGTCAAGTACCATCACAAGCATCACTTGATATACAATGTCAAAACTGATAGCGAGGCTAAGATACTGGAAGAGTCAAGTACCCTCACAAACATCATTTGATATACAATACTAAGACCAGTAAGGAAATTTTAATGCGAAATAGAATAAATACTTCTACTGTAACAAAGAAAAGGTGTCTAATGATTTAGGCAGAGACTGTTGAGAGAGATCAATTAGTTTATTGGTAGTTTGAATAGATTGATCTGTAACCTCCCTACCTCTCTCTCTGTTATCAATATCCTCCCGCTCTCTCTCAGTTATCAGTATCCCCCCACTCTCTCTCTCTCTGTTATCAGTATCTCTCTCTCTTGCTCTAAGTTATCAGTATCTCTCAGCGTATCCGAGATCTTATGGTATCAGCCCTTCACAGATTGGGTCTCCCTCTGCTCTCTCTAGGTTAATATCTTTCTCTCTCTCTCTCTTACTCTTTATTTATATATTGACTCGGAAATTATAGTTTCTCATTTAGGCAGCACAAGGCCAACAATTCCAATTCTTCGGGAGGGAAAAGTCAATTAAATCAACCCCAGTGTGTTACTGGTACTTTATTTTATCTACTTTATAAGGATAAAAGGCGAAGCTAACCAAAAAGGATAAAAGGCAAAGCTAATCTCATAGCATGTTGTCTGACACTCTACCGATTTTGCCAATCCACCAACCTGAACTAATGAAAGATAAAGATAAAGTTGACCTCAGCGGGATTTGAACCCAACCAGCCAGAACAAATACCAAGGATATAAAATTTCATTCCTAATGACTCAACCAATTAACTATGTTTGCTTTAGAAGTACATATACTAACATTAGAACTATGCAAAGAAGAAAAGTATGGTTCCTACTCTACTCTACTTCTAACCCTAATTCTAACACTTAATCTCACCCTCTGTTTCTAGACCGATTCGAACCATCGACCTAACAAACTACAGTCCTCTGCTCTACCTACTGAGCTATCTGCTGACTTGCTGCTTACCACCGGATTTAACACATATATAAGTATTATTCGTATATATATGTATTATTGGCAGTATAGGTAGAGGGTCGGACGCCATGCTTTCCAGCATAGTTACGTCCCTTTACGATCTGAGTTCAAATCCCGCCGAGGTTGACTTTGCCTTTCATCCTTATGGGGTCGATAAAATAAAGTACCAGTAATGCACTGGGTAATTGCTGGCCTTGTGCCTAACGTAGAAACAATTAATATATATATATATAACCATACTAGCTTTGCGGTCAGGGTGTTTGACTCTTGGCCGTAAGGCTATAAGTTTGATTCTTTGAGCAGGTGGCGTGTTGTGTCCTTGAGCAAGGCACTTTATTTCACGTTGATCCAATCCACTCAGCTGAAAAAATATTAGTTGCTCCTGTAATTCAAAAGGGCCAACCTTGTCACACACTGTGTCACGCTGACTCTTCCTGAGAACTACGTTGATGGTGCGTCTATGGAATGGTCAGCCTCTTACATGTTAATTTCATGAGTAGGCAATTCCGTTGTTCCAACAATTCGATCCCTCGTCGTTAGAGACGATGGCTGTCCAAGCATTGTTGAGAAGTATCTCAGTCGTCCGGTGTAACACCACCACCACCTGACCATCAAGAAGACGACGCAGATCAGATGGGGGGGAGGGGGGATAAAAAAGATATTTGGTTGTTGTTAAGCCGGAGATCAACAGTGGGGAGACTCATTAGGCCGGTGCTTATCCTGGTTCCTGTGGCATGAAGCAACTGAGAGTACAAGACTTACCCCTGAACAGGATACCAGTCCATCATAAGGTCAAATTCTAGCTATTGCTGGTACTCATTTTCAGCTGAGTATACTGGAGCAAGATGAAATGAAGTGTTTTGCTCAAGAACACAACACACAACCTAATCCAGGAATCAAACCCACAACATCATGACTGTAAGCCCAACACCCTTACCCCTAGGCCATGCTGCCAGTTGAATTTCACTTTAGTTTCATCAACTAGTGGTGGTGTGGGTTTTTATTGGCAACATGATCCTCCCAAAGTACAACAATATCTGTTTCAACACACAATTTCACATCAAGTATCTTGTAAAACAAATACAAGAACGAATATATCTCTGTTGAAAAAGGTATGCACACACACACACACACATGCAAGTGTACACATACACATACATAGAAGCTCTCACTCACACACATGCACATTTATATATACACACAAACTCTCATGCATACAGACACACACATACACACAAAAAACAAACAAATAAAAACAAAATTCAGGAATGTTTGTAAACAGTTTGTTTTATTTATTTATAAAAATAGTTGTTATAAAGTATCGAACCAATTCTTTTTTTTTAATAAAAACAACTTTACAAAAGAAGTGTGGACGTATATAATAACAATGGTAATAATAATAATGAGAAAATAAACCGGTACCAAGAACTAAAGTAGGAACTGAAAAGTATTTGGGACTGTCATGAGATCAAGGTCGTCCTAATTGTCATAAGAGCACTAGGTACTATCTTGAAGAGTTTCTATTAGAGTTTATATTAGCTCAGCCTCCTTTATTTTTTTTTTAACACTTCAAAAGGCATGCCTACAGAGAACAACAAGGACCCTCCGATACATCCTGAATATCTGAGGCTGCAGATAGTGGCTTGATGTTCATTAGGGCAAATTTTCCAGTTAAATAACATCAATGACTGAGATGTCAAACTCATAATAATAATAATAATAATAACAATAATAATAAAGAAAATCAACAACAAAGAATAAACAACAATAGAAAAACTTCACTGGAAAACAGTAAAAAAAAAAATTCTGACAAGTTATTTCTAACTCTAATATTTGACTAATTTTGACTAGTTTTGAAAGATTGTCTTACTTAGGTTTAGTTTCAAACTATTTCTTTAAAATATTACATATAAAAGGACAAGGATGTCTACAGGTATTAAAATAGTTTCCAACTGACCAATGGCTCAAAGTCTGACAAATTCGGGGGAAGAAAAAAAAAAGAACAGAATTGTTTGTTTGTCAAATACAAAACAAATAATGAAAAGTAGATCTATTGATTAATATTTTAAATCAAATAAAAGGATTTTTGAAAAATATTTTTTGGAGAAATATTATGTATTATATCAGTTTGTCTGAGGACAACATAGATTTTATTTTTGTTATGATAATGGTGGTTGCAGCAGATAGCTTGTGTTTATCATCCCCCTCACCATGTGCTGTGGATGTTTCCTTAGCACATGGAGAGAAGAGACAAAATAACATATTTATAAATCTCATTAATAGCAGGATATTTTGTTTTTTCCTCCCCCAAACTCTTTCTGATCTTCCAGTTCTTACACAGAACAGACAAGATTTAAACATGATCTTAGTCTGACAGGGAGAAAAACCCAGGTATTTCCAACCAAAATTATATGTGTACCAACAGACATATATCATTTGAGACAAAATCTCTGTTGGTCTCTCATATATATATAATAAAACAACCAAAACTAAAACCAGTGTTACCTGCGCCAGGTAAACACTGCCTTTAGTTCACTGATTGTTGTTGTTACTATTACTACAGCCATAATCGTCAGACGAAATTATTGGTGCTAATGACATAATGCAAGAAATATTTCTCCAGAACTGTTAAAAAAAGAAAGAAAAGGAAATTTAATGTTTTTGTAAAGATACAATAGCTATCTATCAGCACTTCTGGAGGAGTCATAGAGGTGCTGTTGTGACATGCAGCATGATTTGGACATTTTAAACCTTACCATTACTCACTAGGTTTGAAGAGAACCCCAAATTGAAAAGCAGCTTCTAAATATAAATAACCCTAAATATAAGACAGTTTTAAATATATGATAGCCCCTAAATATAAATAACCATAAATATGACAGCCCCTAAATATAAGATAGCTTGTAAATATATGACAGCCCCTAAATATAAGCAAGCTTAAATATGATACCCCTTAATATATGACAGCTCCTAAATATATGCAACCCTGAATGTAAAGCAAAACTCAAATATAAAATAGATTCAATTTACTAATAAAAATATTCTTTTTTCAAATGGAAAAAAAAAATGGAGGTCACCCAGCTTCATTATGTAAGAATTTCCTTATATTGCCTGAAACTGCACTTGGTTCTACAATGCAAAGCTGTTTATTTTAAAGTGTTTATATTTACCTAAAAACTTCATAAGAAATATAGTAACCAAAGGGTTAAAATGCTGATATTCATCCAAAACTTTCCACCATATTATGTAAGAATCGTGTGTTAAGTTACATTCTAAACACCAGAGAAATAATTTCTAAATCCCTTAAAATCTTTTTTTTTCATCTTTGAAAACCGTAAGAAGTGTCTTTAATTAAAAATATGATAACAAAATGATTAACAGTATAATTAGATTTAATATCACATACTATCATCCAAGTAATTCAAGAAATATAATATTTGTATCAATACATCTGTGTAAAAGATGTATTGATATTCTGATGTAAAAGATATTCTGTAATATCCAATATAAGATAAATTAACTATACCTTATATTTAATGAAATACATAAGGCGTGTGGCTGAGTGGTTAAAGAATTGGATTCGCAATCGTAAGGTTGTGAGTTCGATTCCTGGACCAGGCGATGCGTTATGTCCTTGAGCAAGACACTTTATTTCATGTTGCTCCTTCTACCTGGAGTTGCGACCGATAGATAGTATTAGCAATTGGAAAGACCAACGGAAACATTGTTCCCTCGGTCCGATTTGACGAAAGTCGATCGTCTTTCTTTATATATATATATATCAAAAAGGTACAAAACAAAATAATGTACCTTTGAGTTTGTTATTGTTTAAAAAACAACAACAACAAACATTGTTTTATAATTTTGGACATTTTATGGCAGGAAAAATGGCTGAGAAATGATTATAATTTAAATTTAAACTTTAACACTTTTGATAACAACCTTGGTTTTATGATGCAAAATTGTTTGTTTTAAAGTGTTCATAAACCTTCCGTCATAATTTTTTTGTATGAGAATTTTCCTAAGTTATCTTCTAAACATCAAAAAGTAATAATGAGAAAGTTAGTTATGTTACTAAATCCCCTCCAAATTATTGATTATCAGTGTCTTTCACTAGAAATATGGTAATGAAAGGAATAAAGTGTTTAGATTGATCTAAAAACCTTCCATCATAATTCTGTAAGAACCTTTGTTATGGTCTAAACACCAAAGTAATAATGAGAAAGTTAATTATTTAGTAATTAAATCTGTGGAAATCATTGATTATTACAAAATCAGTTGAAAATCCAAGGCAATGTCTTGCGTGTGAAATATGGTAAAGAAAGGGTTAACAGAAGCAGTGCAAGAGCAACTTAATAAAACTAAGATTGCTGCAGATGTGTTATAGTTAATAACAGGACTTAGCCAGCACTGCTCCAACACTCCACCACTCTTCTACCTTCCATCATACCTACACTCTTCCACTCTAATTCTTCTATCTTCCTACACATCTATCCTCCACCACTCTTACAACCCGTGGTAGTATGGCTCAAAATCTAATATACCAAACATTACCATTACTTTTTTCATTAACTGTCTCAATATAAAACTTATCCATATTTTTTTTAACATTGGTCCTTTTTATCCATAACAATTTGTTTTTACACGGTAACGCATGAACCGATGAAGGAGTGACCTCTACATGATTACTAGACCTGCTAGAAATAGTAGCTAAATCACCCCCATGCCTAGTATCTAAAAAAAAGAAGAAAGAAAAGAGACTTGCATTGAGAATACTGTAGTCCTGAATACATTATATTTTAATTGAGTAAATAATTTAAATGTCTTTGATCATAGGCCTAACAACAACAATAACAAGTGTAGGCCACTAACTGAATGGTTTAAAACAGAGTTGTGCTATCAGGGAAACATCAGTATAAAGTTGGTGCAGATGGTAGAAACACCACTGAATGACTATTACAGGTTCCAATCCCACTAAAGATCATATGAGGTCCTTCCACTGCCAATATTCATATTAACTAAACAATAATATTAACCAATCCCTAGTATTTGTTTTCTCCTAATAACCACAGTTAAACTGACTATGGTTAATATTACTAGATAGACTACTATCACAGCTATGGTAGTACTGACGTGTGATTAGAATTTCGAAGGAAAGAATTTCTGGACAGATTTTACGGGTAAAACCAACTGGCAGGAGACTCAGGAGTAGACCCCGAGCAAGATGGTTGGATAACATCCATAACCTCGGCTGTTCTCACTTGGTGATGGTTGCTTCTGCTAGGATCTTCTGGATGGCATGTCTGAGGACTCTTCCCCTTCAACTATTTCACAAATAAGTGAAAATAACACTAGAAATGATATAATAATTAAACCTACATTTTGATCACATAACCATATACATATATAGATTATATGTGTGTGTAGGTTAGTTTTCTAGCTGTTCGTATTTGTCGTGGTTTTATACTATGGCCACAAATATCTAGTAAATTTATTCATGGTGTCACATTTATATAACTTTGTATTAACTCTGGGTGAGAAATTTATTAACTTTTTGCACCATTGAGTGCTTTGTGACTGCCTCAAACAATTTGATTGGTATCTGCCCTATTGCAGCTACAACTGCGATTTATACCTAATATTATATATATATATATATTTATATACACACATGCATACATGAAGGAGAGACAGTAACTGGATTTTACAAACATATTTACAGAAATACACCTTTCAGATCATTTTTTATAATTGTTCACTGGGATGATTTCAAATTATGAGACAGTTTTAACATGATTTAACAGAAAACCTCAACTGTTTTAGTTGAAATATAACAAAATCTAAACTATAATAAAGGAAGGTCTGCGGGATTGCGTACAGTTTTTTTTTTTTTATCCCGTTTGTAAAATAAGTTGGATTACTTTGAATAAATAATGAATGAATATTACATAATTTATCTACTCAATTTTGTAAAAATAAATAATTTAAAATTGACTTCTTTTCAAAATTGCACTTCCGGTATATTGTTACCACCACCACCACCACTTCAACTATCATATATATAGAAAGAGTGTGTGTGTGATGTCAACACTTCCGGTGGCAATCGCTTAAATAAACATACTAATTTTCTCCTAATGCAGTTTATATATAATATCGTTTTTTTAATGTATCATGGATTACGTTACTGATTACATAAGACAGTGTTAACAACATCTTCGTTCAATTTCTGTTTATATTGTCAATTACGATTTTATTTGATGTATCATATCTACATGTATATATACCTGCGTATAATATCAATATACACACTACACATGCTAGCAGAAAACCACCGAAGGGTGGTTTTTCTGCTAGTATTTATAATGATCAAAAACAATTCATCTTGCAAGATGTGTAACAATTCACCTCACCAGATCTCTAACAATTCCTCTAGCCAGATCTGGAGGATTTCCTAAAACAAAATCTGTATCAATTCACCAAACCAGATCAGTATTAATTCCACTAACCAGATCTGTAGTAATTCCTCTAACCAGATCTGTACTAATTCCTCTAACCAGATCTGTAGTAATTCTTCTAACCAGATCTGTAGTAATTCCTCTAACCAGACCTGTAGTAATTCCTCTAACCAGATCTGTAGTAATTCCTCTAACCAGACCTGTAGTAATTCCTCTAACCAGATCTGTAGTAATTCCTCTAACCAGACCTGTAGTAATTCCTCTAACCAGATCTGTAGTAATTCCTCTAACCAGATCTGTAGTAATTCCTCTAACCAGATCTGTAGTAATTCCTCTAACCAGTCAAGAATGTAAGATTTAAAGAATTTCTAAATGTACAAATCTTCAGAATGCAATATGGCCTATATTCTAAAATTGCACATAATTTTGTTGTCTTTGTGATATGTCTAAATGGCATAGAAAACTACATACATATATATATATATGTACACACACAGTGTTCTATAGCATATATATTTTTCTTTAAAGAACTGTACACCTGGCCTTTATTCCCCCTGGGGGAAGGAACTGTACCATGGTGTGACCTGGCCTTTATCCCTGCCCTGGGGGAAGGAACCGTACCATGAATTGACCTGGCCTTTATCCCTGCCCCTAGAAGAAGGAACTGTACCATAGTGTGACCTGGCCTTTATCCCTGCCCCTGTGCCGGTGAGACCAACAGATCTAGAATTAGTTTTTTTTGTTTTTTTTTAAATGATGTTTTATGAAAGATAGATTGAAATTTACAAGGTTTGTCATAGGAATGTGTTAACCTCAGTAAATTAATGTTAGTAAAACTAAAGAATTAATTAATTTATAATAGAATTAAAATTGATGAAAATGAAATAAAGACTAAGTAATCATTAGATGATGAACAAAGAAATTCTTTAAAATGATATTTACAAATAATAATAATAATGGTTTCTGATTTAAGCACAAAGCCAACAATTTTGGGAAGGGGAAAGTCGATTAAATCGTACTTTATTTTATCAACCCTGTAAGGATGAAAGGCAAAGTTAACCTTGGTGGTATTTGAATTCAGCACGTAAAGGGCCGTAACTCTATGCTGCAAAGCATGTTGTCCGATGCTCTACCGATACTGCCAATCCACCACATTCTAATGGTTTCAGATTTAGGCACAAGGCCAGCAATTTGAAGGGATTACACCGACTGCAGTACTTGACTGGTACTTCATTTTATCAACCCCATAAGGATGAAAGACAAAGTTGAACGTAGAGCCGGAACAAATATCACAATGGCATTTTATCTGACACCAATTCTACCAATCCACCATGCTTCCTTGGCAGGATTTGCACTCAGAATGTAAAGGGCCATAACTCTATGCCACAAAGCATGTTGTCCGATGCTCTACCGATAATGCCAATCCACTGCCTGTACGTTAACAATAATAATTGTTTCTACTTTTGGCACAAGGCCAGCAATTACCCAGTGCATTACTGGTACTTTATTTTATCTACCCCGTAAGGATGAAAGGCAAAGTTAACCTTGGTGGGATTTGAACTCAGCACGTAAAGGGAAAGCATGGCGTCCGACCTTCCACTGATACTGCCAATCCCCCGCTCTAAACAATAATAATAATAATAACAAATAAATAAATAAATAAAAGAAAGTTGAAAAAATAAAATACACAAAGCCTGCCTTCTTATGAAACTAAATGTAGAAAGAAGCTATTAAAACATTTCTGGGACATTACTAATAATTTTGTTGAAGATAGTAATTAAATAAATTTTTAAAAAGATTTCTCATTAAATAAATTTGTTAATGATTTCTCGTTAATTGAAAAAAATAAAACCTGGTGTGAATTGTAATAAAAGGTTACTCAATTTCTTTTTGTGATTTCATTTGATTATATTGATCCTCAAACATATAGATAAGTTCTTCCTGTTGAAAAGTCTCCACTGATCCAGGTCTTGACTCCCGGATGTTCTTCAAGGCTTCGCTGGCTGTCTGATTGTGATACTTAATCAGATAACAAGCAATCATAGTACCTGTCCTCCCCTTGCCGTGAGCACAATGGATTGCAACAGCCTGTTAAATAGACAAATATAGCAAATTATTAACTGATTAACTATGAAAATATTTGGTTAACCTTTAACCCATTCATAACTATATTTCTAATGTCTTTAACACTTTCATTACAATATTTCTAATGAAAGACACTACCTATATCTTTAACCCTTTCATTATCAGTAAAGTATTTATTCTAATACTGCAAGTTTTCACAACAATCTGTCCACTAGTAATGATACTATAAACATATTTTTAGATATTTTCTACAAAATCATTAAGAGTTAACTCTTAATGATTTTGTAGACAAACCTGGCAGACATGGGCCTGGCCTGGAAACAGTCTAGTGATATGACTTGTCACCCTGCTAGGTGGAGATCTCTCATTACCAAATGGTCCATAGGCAACCCTGTATAACACAATATTTCCAGATATTTCATAGAATATTTACTCAGAAAAACAATCAGTAGAATAACAAACTCTTTAAAGCTGCATCCCTCCCACCTCGCTGCCCTTCCTTCTCCATTGCAGGTCACTTCCTTTGGCAAGCAACATGTATCAGTCCACACAGTAAAGTGATAGTCCTGGTCCCACAATAAAATACACCCAGACCACACTGTCAAGTGGCCATGCTGGTCCCACAATAAAATACACCCAGACCACACTGTCAGGTGGCCGTGCTGGTTCCACAATAAAATACACCCAGACCACACTGTCAAGTGTTAGTCCTGGTCCCACAATAAAATACACCCTGTACACTCTGTAAACTGGTAGTGCTAGTGCCACAATAAAGATCCTCCAGTCCACCCTATCAAGTGGTGGTGCCATGATAAAAAAAAAACTCCCAGTACATGCTGTAAAGTGGTTGGTGTTAGAAATGACATCCAACTATAGAAACCATTGCCAAAATGGAAGGTATGAGTGAGACAGTCATCTGACATGTCTAGCCTCAGAGAGTGACATGTCTAATTCATGCAAACAAGGAAATAGATGTAAAATGATGAAGATGATGAAGATGATGATGATAATGACGATGATGATGCCTGAAATATTTAATATTTTAACTGAAAAAATACAAAAGAAGAAAAAGAAAGATGGAATAAAAGATATATATGGATATATCTGTAACACAGCTCTTCTTTGGTTATAAATAATAAATGGTAGTTTGAAATATGAATGTAAAATAAAGCTTACCTTGTAAATAGCTGATTCAAATATATCAGAAAGAGAATGAAGGGTTTAAAAAAATATATATATATAATATATCCTTTGAAAATATTGAAGTGATTTGAAGAAAGGTTGTTTCAATAATGGATATACTGTTAACCAGGATTTCAAGAAACATTACTTCAAAACTGGGAATACCTTGTGTCTGGCAGTGGCACCATTAAGGATGGCTAACTACACTGGTTCTCACCTGACTCTTACTTTTGGCTCTGGGACATTTTTCAGCCACACCAAGAGGAAATGGACAGTGCTAAGTATTTTTATGGCCCATTAAAATGCCATGATGGACACAGTCAAACATTAAGAGTGGGACCCCGACAAATGGCTGTACCAGTTATGGGATAATGGGCAACACCAAGTATTTCTAAGGCACATTGAAATGGCTGGATGGACACATAGTCAAACATCTAGAGTGGGATCCCAACGGCTGGCTGCACCAGTCATAAATATCTTGGTTGATTTATTGAAACCCATTAAAATAAAAACAGTTTTGTACCATAAAACCAGGGCCAGTTCCAGGTAGATTGGTATCAGGAGGTTTAAGGGTCCTAGTGTCTATAGAATTCTTACCAACTTCTGTTATAATCCAATGACTATCCGGTAGTTACACTTACCAAACAACTGGAACGATTATTTATAGAAACCAATGTAAGATGTATTATAGAGTATATGAGGACAATTGATTGGCTGAGTCATTAAAGTGTCGGACAAAATGTTTGAAGTATTTGTTCTTGTTCTTTACATTCTGAATTCAACTCTCGCATTTCATCCTTCCTGGGGGTCAATATAATAGACTTTCCCCCTCCTCACAAATTTTTGGCCTTGTGCCTAAATTAGAAATCATTATTGTTGTGTTTTTGTTGTTTAGCCCCAGGTCAGTCAGGATACAGCAGACCTATGATCAAAGATGTTCTAGTTGTCTTTTATTCAGACATGATCCATCTAGGACTACATTATCTAATGCATCTTTCCTTATTGTTAAGCCTCAGTTCAGCACTACCTGGGCAGATTTATGATCAAAGACATTCCAGCTGTGACCATCCCATTGTTCATTATTTAACATGTCTTTAGTTATTATTTAACATCATGTCAGTTCTGATGTAGCAGACCTATGATCAAATGTGTGCCAACAATGACTATCCCATCTTTTATTCAGGCATTGTGTATCTAGGACTACATTATCTAAAGTTTTCTTTCTTTTAACAAGTCAAATCACTATAGACATTCCCTAGTCGTCTTTCAGGTGACACAACCAGTACCAGTAACCTGCTGGTGTTTGATTCAATCAACATTTTACTTTCTTAATAATTGTCATTGTCCATTAGTACTAAATATTATTACTGGCAGAATCGGTAGAGTGTTGGACATGATGTAGCATAAAGTTACGGCCCTTTACGTTCTGAGTTTAAATCCTGCTGAGGTTAGCTTAGCCTTTCATCCTTACAGGGTTGATAAAGTAAAGTACCAGGGTTGATTTAATCATTTTTTCCCGTCCCCCAAAAATTGGTACTTTACTTTATCAGCCTTGTTCCTAAATCAGAAACCATTATTATTAGGCCAAAGGGTGGTGGGTTGATGCTATCTGTAGAGTGTCAGACATAATGCTTCGCTGTGTTTATTTATGACTTTCTATATTCTGAGCTCAACTTTGCCTTTTGTCTTTCTAGGTCCGGTGAAATAAAGTACCAGTCAAGTAGTGGGGTCAAAGTACACCCCTGCAAAATTTTTGGCCTTGTGCCTATGTGAGAAATAATTGTTGTTGTTGATTGTACCATAAAGGTAACACAGATATATGGTTATCAAACATGTTGCGAGAAAGATATTTTATTGCAAATTCAGTTATGGCCCACTTGGGTGGAACTCATCAAATCAGACCATGGAAACAATGTTTCCATTGGTCTTTCCATTGCTGATACTATCTACTGGTCACAACTCCTGGTAGAACTTGAGTGGTAGACTTAATCCATTGACCTGCTTAACACCTTCGATACCATACACCTTACAGAGTAGACTGGGTGCATTTTGCATGGCACCAGTACAACTACTATACAGAGTAGGCTGGCACATATATATATATATATATATATATATATATAGGCCGGTTATATGATGCCTATGCGTGATGCTGTATGGTAGTGAAACATGGGCAGCAACTACAGAGGATATGCAACGGCTGGAGAGAAATGAAGCAAGCATGCTCCATTGGATGTGCAATGTCAATGTGCGTGAACGACCAAGCATAGATGACTTGAGAGAGAAACTGTGTATAAGAGGGATAAGTTGTGGTGTGTGGGAGAGAAGACTGAGATGGTATGGGGTATGGACATGTGATGCGCATGGAGGATGACCGTTGGGTAAAGAAATCCCAGTAGAAGGAAGACGCAGTAGAGGAAGACCACGAAAAACATGGGCGGAGGTAGTGAGAGCAGACTTCAGATTGCTGAAGCTCATGGAGGTGATGACGAAGGACCATGACAAGTGGAGAGATGCTGTGCTGAATAGGACCCGTCCCACCCTTGCAAGCAGGGAAAAGCGACATAAAATGATGATGATGATATATATATATATATATATATAAATATCCATGTATATATGTATATATGTATGTGTGTGTGTGTGTATGTGTTATTTCTGAGGAAGATGGTGAGATGGATCTGGAATATTGAGACTAGTAATATGTTGTGGCATAACCACTATCGATTAGTCACTATATCAATTTATTATGATCAATCAACCTTCTGAAATGACCGTAAAAGAATGAACTGATTAAGCATCAATATATGCCTTTTGTTTTATTTCCATTGTTCAAAACACATGCACGCGTGCGTGAAGGCACGTGGCTGAGTGGTTAGAGGATTGGATTTGCAATTGTGAGGTTGTGAGTTTGATTCCCGATGTGCTATGTCCTTGAGAAATACACTTTATTTCACACTGTTCCTTCTGCCTGGGTTTGCAGCCAGTAGGTAGTATTAGCAATTGGAAAAACCAATAGAAACATTGTTTCCTCGGTCTGGGACCTTGTTGATCGACTGTCGATATATGTGTGTGTATAAATAACATTCTAAACAGTATGTATCTGGTTTAGAATAGGTACACCATATCCTTGCATGTAGTAAGAAGTGACTAAAAGGACTAGTATTAGGAAGAGCATCTGGCTGTAAAACATTGCTTCAAAAAAGTCAATACATACTAGCATGAAAAAGTGGCTGTAAGAACGCAGATGTTGATGATATAACATATATATATATAAATATACAACTTTATTGTTATATTTAGGGACGGTCATGTCGCCAGTATTGCCAATAAAAAACACAATTTCACATCAAGAATCTTACATAATAAATACATAAACGTAAATATATATCACCAACAGTAAAATGGATTTGACAAAGAACATAGGAAATTGTTTAATTTATTAATTTTTATTGATAATAAATAATTGACATTTCTTTAGAGTTTAATAAGGAAAAAATGTTTAGAAAAATAAAATGGATACAACTACCAAAAATCTATAGAGCAACCACACCACTGTCTTGCCCATTTATACAGAGTGTGTGTGTGTGTGAGAGAGTATATCTGTCTGTGTGAGTATATATATATATATATATATATATATATATATATATATATATATATATATATATATATATATATGTGTGTGTGTGTGTGTGTGTGTGAGAGTATATATCTGTGTTGTATGTATTCAATTAATAAAGAAAGCAAGATGGATATATATATACATACATATACATATATATATATACACACATTTGTGTTATATGGTGTTTCTTAATTGGTAGCTGGGGCTGTGATTGTGTTGCTCCAATCAGCAAAACCATGGTGTAATAAAGAAAAAGCACATATATACATACATATATATATATATATATGTATATAGCATCATTATCATTTAACGTGCACTCTCTGCTGATGTTAAAATTTGATTATATATATATATATATATATATATGTAGAGAGAGGGAGAGAAAGAGAGGCACATGTATATTTTCACACACACATATATATATATATATATATATATATATATATATATATAGAAAGAAGGGGCTAGAGATACTGTATATACTCATGTATAAGTCACACCATTTTCCTTTATCAAAGAAGAAAAAGACAGAACAGTGTAAAAACGAGCATGTGACTTATTTACTGCATCTGTAGAGGTTTATAAGAAAGTGAAGTACAGAGCCAAGAATGTATGTAAAAATGGGGGAGGGAGAATTTACACATGACTATATACAGTGTGTGTGTGTGTGTGTGTGTGTGTGTACAGAGAGAGAGAGAGAAATTTGGAAAGTTGTTAACTGCTTTGATAGTAATAAAGTCCACCTAACCACACATGTTTTAGGCTCACCAGAGTAATTATAAATCTCCACTTTACTGTATGTCCAATATGCAGAAGGCATCCCAAGGAAATTTTCCCTGTGTTGTGGTAATAAACCATCTAATCAAAAACATTTATTCTCATAATCATTCTCACAATCTGGTAAGCACAAATAAGAAGACACTGCTTCACTTCACTGATGAGATATTAACAAGACTGAAGCATATCTGATGTAGTCCCTATACTTACCAGATGACAACTACTTTACTGTATGACACCATTTCATTTTTTTTTTTATTAATTTAGATTTTCGTCTTGTCTCCCTTGCACTTCTTGACAAGAATTATTAACATTAATTTATTCTATAACTTTTCATTCATTACACTGCAGCCATACTGGAGCACCACATTGAAGGAATTTTGTCTATCATAGAAACTCTATTTCTGTGTACACCGTTCTCTATCTCTCTTTGGACATTTACCAAGCTCAATAATTGCTATTGGATATATTATTTTGATTTACTAAACTTGTACAATTAAATTTATTTAAAAAATTATTGGAATTTCTTTATTGGGAATATTTATATATATTTGAAGTCAGTTGTTACGATTTGTTGTGAATAAAAGAGTGACAATGATTTATACATTATGTATGAATATTTTTAGGTCTTCACTAGGATATCAGCTATATCATTTCAATCAGATGGTCTTCTAAGGATGTTTATAATATTACACACACATACACACACACACATTCACAAACATGTACACATACACACACACATAAGAAAGAGAGAAAGTGAAAGAGGGGAGACATGAGAGTGTGTGCATATCTCTTTTGATCTCTTAGTGGTGTTTATAATATCACATACATACACACACAGATAAAGAGAGAGGAGGATATATATGTGTGAGATAAATGATTGCTTGTTACTCTGTATGTATGTTTGTCTCTATACATTTGTGTGTGCATGTGTCTCTATACGTTTGTCTGTGTCTTTATACTTATGTATGCGTTCAACAAAGAGTACAATAATTGGTTTCCTCATATTTCAAACATGAAGAACTCTTATTCAGAGGTGGTGGAGTCATTTATAGTTTTAAATAAGTTTCATTTCAGACTTGTGATTATTTTTTCATCTCTCTCTCTCTTTCAGCATGAGTGTTTTTTTTTTAAAGAAACAAATTACAGGAAGCCAACATCCCCAAAACAGTAGCAACTTTAAAATTTATTACAGAAATAACAATTATAAAATGAAGCCCATAAATCATTTTACCAGTTAACATTTAGCCCTTTTGACATGAAACTACCAGAAACTACCCCCAGTTCAATAATACAAAGTTGTTTATGTTAAAGTAGATCTGTTTATCTATGGATTTTCTATCAGGATTTTATGTAAAAAAAATTTAAGTTATGTTCCAACCAGGGAGTTGCTCCAGTTTAAGCGATACAAAGGACAATTGGGTAAAATGTCAGAGGAAAGAATCACTGAACATATTTTAGGGGCAAAGTTAACCATCGGGAAACCCAGAAGTAGACCACAAGTAAAATAGTTGATCAATATCAATAATCTCATTTGAAGATGATTGCTTCTGATGGGACCCTCCGGAAGGTCTGTTCGACCCTCTCAGGAATAAGTGTGAAAAAAAGATGTTCCAAACATCAACTAAATGAAAAATTCAGTTATATTGTTAAATCATTTCAAATTCTTTATTATTTAAATAATGATTTGAAAATCATAAACATAACTTCTCCCTTATTAAACAGGTTTTGGAACGTATACTAACAAAAAATGTCTTACATAAAATTATGATGGAGGTATAAACACTTTAAAACCAGGAGCTTTGTATCATAGAACCAGGGGTGAGTGTGAGCCAGTCAGTATCAAAATGGTTAAAATAGTTCAAATAAAACAACTTTCAGCATTAATCAAAACTTCCAAAGAATTTACCATTTAGCAAATATCAAGTTAGATTTTTTTTAAAGCCTGACAAAATAAATTTTAGAATGCTATTTAGTATTTTTTTTTTCAATAAGCTTTATAAAATAATTCCTCTTTCAGAAATAAAAAATATTTTAAAAATCTTTACTAGATTCATTAGGTTTCTGATATTAAGATATTTCCGTAGTTAATAAACAAAGTTATAATTGGAATAGAGCCAACATGAGGTAACATTTAGGGTCATAAGATGATTTAGAGAGCATTGTCTCAGATCATATGGTCATAAGATGATATAGAGAGCAATGACTCAGACCAATATAAAGAAGACCCTTCATCATTGAACTACACAAGTTCTCTACATTCATCCAATCATCACTACTTCAACATTTCCCATTTCTTTCATTCTCTTCGCTATTTCAAATGTTGACATCAGGAAGAAACAATTAGATTTCTAGCGATTTCTTTATCAGGGTTTATTTTTAATTTAATTTTATTTTTGGCAAGATGATATTTTAACTTTATGTTAACTGACATTCACACAGCCTTAATGTTGCACCTAACAATAATTTATCTACTGTTGAATATACATACATATACAAATGTATACACTTCTATACAGACATATTCATACACATATACATACATATATATGTATGTGTGTGTATGTATATGTATATATACATACACACTTCATACATACATACACATCTCATACACACACACACACACATATATATATATACATACTTTGTACATACATTCACATCTCATACAGATATATTTCTACATATGCATATATATATATGCATGCAATTATAACTTCAAAACAGAAACAAATATCCTGCATATGCACACATGCCCTCCACCCACACACATATTACTCAAGAAATCAGCAAAAAAAAAAAAAAAAAAAAAAAAAAAAGAATGCTGGAAGTAAAATAATTCAATAGATACAGATCAGAAAAAAAAAAAAAAAAAATTTAAAAAAATCATCTCAAACATTTTTTTTTGTCAATAAAAATAAAAATAGATTGATTTATATTTATCAAAGTGCTTCATTTATTTAGATAGATTTTTATATATT
The DNA here is from genome assembly GCA_964016885.1 of Eledone cirrhosa. Classification (NCBI taxonomy): domain Eukaryota; kingdom Metazoa; phylum Mollusca; class Cephalopoda; order Octopoda; family Eledonidae; genus Eledone; species Eledone cirrhosa. Next base: position 14,836,205 of record OZ024746.1, on the reverse strand, counting down.
TTTTCTTCTGGCTTTTATTGTTGTTATTATTGTTGTTATTATTATTTAAGCACTTAGCTCCAATGAGCATCAATACATGAGATCGTCTTGTATTATTTTATTATTATTTCTTTTGGAAAACATGGGTTGACTTTTAAAAAAAAGAATTTCAAGCTTAGCATGCAGAATATGTTGTCAAGCCTTACATGGCAAAGTTGGTCAATCTTTATTCAAAACTCATTTTCATTTTTTGCTCTCTCTCTCGCTCATTTTTTAAAATGAAAAATCAGTAAAAAAAAAAAATATATATATATACATATATATACATACATATATATATATATATATATATATATACATATATATATATATATATATATATACATATATATATATATATATATACATATACACATATGTGTGTGAGTGTCCTAGCATCTAACAGCACACAGCGTTATGTTTATCCCATGGGCTTTTTTGAAAAAATCAGTGAAAAATCCTAACATCTAATATATACATAGTTTTATGTTATACCGCGAGCTCCTTTGAAATTTTCTTCAAATTTCCGTACCACATCAGCTTGTACTCTAGTCTGAATGGAACCGGGCCTCAATTCCCTCACGTAGCGGAGTGCGTCTTCGGCAGGCAGTTCCCATTCCTTCACAAAATAGCAAGCCAGCATACAGCCTGTCCGACCTCTTCCCATAAGGCAATGCACAGCTACAGCCTACAAGTTAAGAAATGTCTGGGTAAGACCAGATGAAGGGCGAGAGTTTGGTGTGTACCACGACATACACAACACAGCAATGAAGATATATAGCATCATTCCTTGCAACAATTACAAATATTAACAACAACAAAGGAGTTCAAATAGAATTACTAGACATTAACTAAACATTTATTACAGTTTTTGATGGGATGGGCGGGTGGGTGGGGGTTTGGACACCCTATTTTGGCTACAACATTCTTTAAAGGGTTTATCTAGAAAGTTATTACATACACTTAGGAACAATAATAATTTTATTCTGTTATCTTGGAATATTTCAAGACAAAAAAAATGCTTTACAAAAAAATAAAATAAAAAACATAAAAGTTATAAATAGAAAAAGTATTGCAGTTTGAGACTTTTTAGAATACGGAATATTCTAGAAGGTTACGTGTGAAAATGGAATGGAAAAGATGAACAAAATCCCAGACCTCATTCACTTACCGAGTGGGGTGGATCTTGTGAAATTGGACCAAGGAAACAATATTTCCATTGGTGTCTCTATTGCTGATACTATTTACCGATCGCAACTCCTGGCAGAAGAATGTTATAGCAATGGAGATTAAACACTGTATATTGATTATAAAAATTATATTGATTTCTGATTTTGGCACATGGCCAAGAGATGCCAAATTTTGAGGGAAAGGGCAGAGTTGATTAAATCAACTGCAGTACATGACTGCTACTTTATTTTATCAATGGAAAGTAAAACTGACTTCAGCGGGATTTGAACTCAGAATATGTATAGAGCCAGAACAAATACTGAAATGGTGTTTTATCTGATGCTCTACTAATTCTGTCAATCCATCACTAAAAAGTCTAAAGTCTGTCTCAAGCCCAGAGACTCATCCGGCCAGTGTTTATCCCGGTTTCCATGGCATTAAGTGACTGAGTGTACAAGACCTCCCTATGGACAAAACACCAGTCCATTACAGGGTTAAACGCCTAGCTATTGTTGAACTCATTTTCAGCTGAGTATATTGTAGCAACATGAAATGAAGTGTTTTGCTCAATAACTGTTTATTATAAGTGTTTATATTTATCTAAAATCTATCATAATATTATGTAAGAACTTCCAAGTTATGCTCCAAACATCAACTTAATTATTAGAAAGCTATATATTCCTCTAAATTCTTGATTATTTTATAAATTACTTCAAAATCATAGGCAGTGTCTTTCCCACCAGTTATAACTAACACCCTTTCCCTCTCTCGCACCACACCCGTATCATATTTATCACCCTTCCTATCTCCCCCCACCCCACCCCATCATAGTGCAGAATGGAAACTTCAGTACTGACATGACAACAATTTCTAGTGGTGGTGGAACAATATATATATATATATACACACACACACACACATACATACAAACATACACACACACGCATACATACACACACACACTACACAAATGTATATATATATATATATATATATATATATATATATATATATTTATTAAAATAACAGATTAAAGTTTAAGCAAAGAATCGCTGCTTTCACCCTTAACAGGATCTTCTGAATCTTATCAAGCCCTCTTTGGATTTTAGTCTTCAAATTTATTATTATTACTATTACTATATATATATATATATATATATATATAACTGGAATTATATAATTATATATATATATATATATATATATAATATTATATATATATATATATAATTATATATATTATATATATATATATATATAATAACTGGAATTTCTTACGTGACAACTTACTGCAGGCTACTGATGAAACTTGCGGCTGGAGCAGAGCTCCAACCAGACAGAGAGTGACCTGGTGGTGGAACAGCACAGTAGATAAGGCTATTAGAGACAAAAGACTAGCATGGAAGGCTTCGAAAAAGGGTAGGAGTAGGGAAGAATATACAGCCGCTAAGAGAGAAGCTAGACGTCAGGTGTACTTAGCACGCAGGGAGGCTGAGAGTAGGAGGTTTGCCAATGTTCTGTGACGGGAAGATCAGAGGCGTGCGGTGTTCCACATTGCAAGGCAGTGTGTCAATGCAAATCAGGATGTTGTTGGAGATAAATGTGTCCGGAACGATGCCGGTGTACTTAGTGTCACGAATGATCAGAAAAAGGAGGCCTGGAAATATCATTATGAGAGACTGATGAATGTGGAGAACGAATGGGAGAGAGAGAAATTACCCTCAGTAGATCCGACAGAGGGACCAGCTATTGAGATTGACGAATATAGGGTCCAAGAGGCGATTAAGGAAATTAAAAATGGTAAGGCTGCTGGACCATCGGGAATAGTTGCCGAGATGCTGAAGGCATCAGGGGACGTAGGCACTAAACTGGTTGCACGCATCATCAATCAGGCTATATATGGTGGTGTCATACCCAAAGACTGGTGCAGCAGTATTCTCATAAATTGCTACAAAGGTAAAGGGGATGCTCTGGAGAGGAGCAATTATAGGGGTATAAAACTGATGGATCAGGTTATGAAAGTGGCAGAAAGGATATTAGCACAACTAATTAGAGAAAGGGTCAAACTAGATGAGATGTAGTTTGGTTTTGTGCCTGGCAAGAGTACAACAGATGCCCTCTTCTTGGTGAGACAATTGCAAGAGAGGTTCTTAGAGAAAAATAAGCCACTATACTTAGCCTTTGTTGACCTAGAGAAGGCTTTTGATAGGGTACCCCGATCTGTCATCTGGTGGTCCCTAAGGAAACTAGGTGTTGAGGAATGGCTTGTGCAAACTTTGTACAGAGGTACTGTCAGTAAAGTCAGGGTAGGAATGGAGTTTAGTGAGGAATTCCAGATACAAGTAGGAGTGCAAGGTTCGGTCCTCAGCCCGCTCTTGTTCATTATAGTCCTCCAAGGTATAACAGAGGAGTTTAAGACTGGCTGTCCATGGGAACTTCTCTATGCTGACGATCTGGTTCTTATAGCAGAATCAGTAGAGGAGCTAGAGAATAAATTCTGGCTATGGAAACAGCAGTTGGAAGCAAGAGGACTGAGAGTGAACCTAGCTAAGACAAAAGTGTTGATGAGTAGAAAAGAGGACAAAACTGATTCCGTCAGGGAAATGGCCATGTTCGATATGCAGAAAAGGAACTGGCATAAATTCTATAAAATGCACACAATCAGATCCTGGGTACACAAGAGATGTAGCGGGATAGCAAGCAAACTAACAGGTAGGGAGAAATATGTATGCAGTAGATGTACAGGGAAATTAGACAGTAGAAGTCACATTGATAGACACATTTTTCAAATGCAGGCGGGTGCTATAGAAGTGGTGGATAGCTTCCGGTACTTAGGAGATCAGATTAGCATGGGAGGGGGGTGTTCCGAGGCCATAGTATCTAGAATAAGGACGGGTTGGAAGATGTTTAGGGAGTTGTTTCCTCTGCTGACGAAGAAGAGTTTCTCCCTGCGTACGAAAGGCCGGTTATATGATGCCTGTGTGAGGAGCGCGATGTTGCATGGTAGTGAGACATGGGCAGCAACTGCAGAGGATATGCGACGGCTGGAGAATATGAGGCAAGCATGCTCCATTGGATGTGCAATGTCAATGTGCATGAACGACTCAGCATGAATGTGTTGAGAGAGATAGAATGTAGTGTACGGGAGAGGAGACTGAGGTGGTATGGACATGTGATGCGCATGGAGGATGACCGATGGGTAAAGAAGTGCCAGGAAATGCCAGTTGAAGGAAGACGTGGTAGAGGTAGACCACGAAAAACATGGGCGGAGGTGGTGAGAACAGACCTCAGATCACTGAAGCTCACAGTGGAGATGACGAAGGACCGTGACGAGTGGAGAGATGCTGTGCTGAATAAGACCCGTCCCACCTTTGCAAGCAGGGAAGAGCAGACATAAAATGATGATGTTGATGATGATGATATATACTAGCAGAGTACCTATAAAAAATGACAAGGTTTATAGAAAAGAATATTTGATCGAATAATTTGTTGATTACAACATTCTATGTAAAGATGTTTGAATCCTCAAGTTTTCCTTGACCTTCTTCCTCTTGCCTGCCCAGTCATTGCTTTCAATCAACCACATTTCATCTCATTTCACATTCATTTCAATATGTTACAATAATTTCCTTCCAGATTTTCTTTGTTATCAAACTATCCACTACAATATGATAGCTATGTTCTACCCATCTATCTTCTATTGGGAAATATACATAAATAGATAACTATAGATTGACAGAGAGACAATATAGAGCAACAGTTGTAAACACAAAAAGCCTCCCGGATGAGGAATGCACCTCCCAGCATCTTCAGAGTTAGAACTAGACAGACCTGGAGACAGAGGGCAACTTAGAGGAAAAGGATATGGAAGCTGAAGGGGCCCTCAGCTCGTAACAAATTTAGGAGAATCTTGCTTGACACTTTTGACAGTAAAGAAGAGGAAATAGAGACATACAATATAGAGGAGCAGTGGGGAGGGGGGTCCCTGAGAGATAACCTGCTGAAAGCAACAAATGAGATCTGAGGATAGAGCAAGGCTCCAGGGAGAAGTAGAATCACTTAGTGGTGGAATTGTAAGGTGGATGTGACAATTAAAGTCAAAAGATAGGCATGGAAAAATGGAGGTAGCAGGTACCTTACGAAGAAGCTAGGGGAGAGGCTAGGTGGCAAGTATACTTGGCAAGAAGAGAAGCAGAAAATACAAAGTTTAAGCATGTTTACAATGTGAGGACCAAAAGCATGAGGTGTTCAGGATTGCAAAGCAATGTGTCATGGAAAACTGTGATGTTATCAGGGAGAAGTGCCTCTTTGACAACAATAGCACACATACCCTCACCGACGCTGAAAAGAAAGCTGCATGAAAAGGCCATTATGAAAGTCTGATGAATGAAGAAAATGCATGGGAAGAAAACAGCCTGCCCCAAACGTACCCAACAGAAGGTCAAACTGTACGAATAAGCAGCAGCGGAGTAAATAAGGCAATTAAGAAAATGAAGGCAGGAAAAGCAGCCGGACCATCGAGAATAGTTGCTGAGATGTTGAAAGCATCTGGGATGGTAGGGCACACCCTAACCACATGTCGTAAGCCCAAGTAATATAGAATATATATATATACAGAACGGCGTCATTCTCAATGACCTGCGTAACCACATCATTGTCAAGGGAAAAGGAGATGCCCAAGAGAGAAATAACTACAGGGGCATCAAACTGATTGACCAGGTCATCAGAGTTACAGAAAGAGACATCACACAACTAATTAGAGATTGTATACACCTAGTTGAGAAACAGTTTAGATTTATGCCGGGGGAAAAGCACGACTGAGGCCCTCTTCCTTGTGAATGAAATGCAGGGGAAGTACTTGGCTAAAAGCAAGCTGCTCTACTTAGCATTCATGGACCTAGAGAAATGTTTTGATAGAGTCCCTCGTTTGATAATCTGGTTAGCCCTCAGAAAACTAGGGGTAGATGAGTGGCTCATGAATGCAGTACAAGCCGTCAAAGTCAAAATTAACAATGAGTATAGTGAGAAATTCATTGTGTAAGTGGGGGGGGGGGTCCACCAGGGCTCCATTCCGAGTCCCTTCTATTCAATATTGTCCTACAGGCTATGACAGAGGAATTTAAGACTGGTTGCCCATGGGATCTCCTATACACCGACGACCTGATCCTCATAGCTGAATCTATGACAGAATTAGAGAAGAAATTTCAGACATGGAAGCACAGCTTGGAAATGAAAGACCTTAAAGCCAACCCAGCTCCCTAATACAGATCTGCTTATGAGCAGGGTACAGCGCAGCCAATTGGTCAGACCTCCTCTCATAATGGGACCACCCACTTCGACAGTCAACATGGTTGGTGTTAAGAAGGGCATCCAGTTGTAAAAAGCCGCAGCCAAAATACAGTTCTGTTTGAGCAAAGTATGGTGCGGTCAAATAACCAGACTTGCCTCATAGAGTGGACAACCTGTTTGACCCATGTAAGCATAGAAAATAAGACGTTAAACAGTGATGATAATGATGATGTTGATGATATATACATAAAAATATAGTTTCTGGAGTTATGCAGAGACCATTAAGCAGTATACCGAGGGTTTTACATGAGAAGCAGAGCTGACAAACAGGAAGGAGGGGGTGACAACATTTCATTAACTGCTTCGTGCAGTTACTGTTGGCTACACACACGCACACATTACACACACACATTACACACACGATATGAATTTCACGAATTTTACTTTTTGTTCATTTTCAATTTATTGACGATATAACACACACGCATACACATTCACAAACACATGCACACACCAAGTAATGGCACATACACGTTTGTAAACACACACTCACACACACATTCATAAACATACCTACACCGACAAAAACTGCAAGCACACACATTCACATATATAAACACCACCATCCCAACACACACCAACAAATAACAACACACACACAATGTTGAACTAAAGAGATATTTCATATGATTCTTTCCAGATAGAAATAGGTTTCATTTTTTTAAAATAATGTAACAAATATTTTCAAAATCTTACACACACACACATATATATATATATACACACATACATATACATACATGTATACAGGCATATACACAAAAAGATAGTCAAATATACACACATACATAGACATACATACAGAGATATATATACACACGCATACATGCAGACATATACACATACAGACATATACATGCACACATACAGACATATACACGCACACATACAGACATATACACACACACATACAGACATATACACGCACACATACATATATATATATATATATATATATATATATATATACATAGATATATTTATACACATACAGACATATGCATACATATATATAGGCATATATACACACACATACATATACACACAAACAGTCACCTACACATGCATACAGACATATATATTTATACATACACACACAGACATATATTTACACATACATACACCCTCACACAAATATACGCACCTAAACATGCATGATTTCATGTGGTTCGTTATAATTCATAGATTTAATTGCAATCCTCTTTATTCATTATCTCAGCTATTGTTATTTGGAAATTATCTTCCTTTAATTATTACATCTTGTAATAATTAATCAGAAAATATCCAACAAATGGGTTTATTAATTCAAATTTTTATAGTATCTTTACTAGAGGACAGATTATTGTAAATATTTGCAGTAAACTGAAGTAAAAACTTTAATTTTTACTATGATGCAGTCATAGTGCTGTTTTGTAGTTTTCAAAGATGCCTTGTTAATGTGGTTTATAGTATCTTTACTAGAGAACAGATCTTTGAGAAAGAATGTCTTGCTAAAGTAGTTTCATGTGGTACAGGTCATTAATAGTTAAATTCAGTTTAATTCAATATTATTCATATTGCAAGATTTCAATATTTCTAAAGTTTAAAGCAAGGGACAGGGAATGAAAATGTTAAAATATTCTTCAAGGAAGACAGAATCTACCAGAAATAAACTAGAGATACGTTTGTCTTTCTTCTTGTTACAAAACTACTTGAATCTGTCACTGGTTCTAGGATACAAAACTACCTGGAACAGCCCCTGGTTCTAGGATACAAAACTACCTGTAACAGCCCCTGGTTCTAAGATACAAAACTACCTGGAACAGCACCTGGTTCTAGATTACAAAACTATCTGGAACAGCCCCTGGTTCCAGGACACAAAACTGCCTGAAACAGCCTCTGGTTCTAGGATTCATCATTGATCATTTTTACGTCCTCCGTTCCATGCTGGCATGAGTTGGATATGATGTTTTGAGACAATGTTTTACAGTCAGATACCCTTCCTGACACCAACCCTTTCAGTCACTTCTTACAATATAGGGAAGACATGATTGAAAATGATGGAGGAAATGAAATGAAAGCCAAGGGTGTTGCAGATGATGGAGCAAAATGTAGAAGTTTGTCAATGTGCCCACAAAGTTAACCCTTACTTCAGCAAGGAATAGATGACATTGCAACGTATGTTGTGTGTTTTTGTTGCAGTAATACTTTTATTCTAGTCATATTCTAACTATTTCATATTAAAATTTGTTAGTGTTGCTAATTGTTAGGGGAAAAAAATGTTTTACTTACCGAATTTTCAGAACGAGCTTTTTCAACAACTTTCAAGAATTCATCTACTTGTTGAAGAGTTGGTGGTGAGAAATCTTTTATCTTAATCTGAGACCAAACTAATTTATCTAGAAAAAAAAAAAAATAATAATTACTTTTTTTTTTTAAATAAAACATTTCTTTAGTTTTTTCTCAATAAAATCTTCAACCCAATCAATACCAAACTACCTGAAATCACCTGTTTCTGTGATATAAAACTTTCTTTTAATGTATTTAGATTTATGTTAATATCTTCCATCAGAATTTTATGTAAGGAACTTTGTTAAGTTAGGTTCCAAATGAAAATGTTACTTATGTTATTAAATCCCTTCAAATTCTTCATTATTTCCAAAATTATATGAAAATCATAAGCAGTGTCTTTCATTAGAAATATGGTAATGAAACAGTTAAAGTTTATATTTATCTAAACATCTTCCATCATAATTTTAAGTAAGGACCTTCATTAAGTTAAGTTCCATCATATTATTATCCCTTTAGCATTTACATTACTCTATATTTACTATCATATGTTTGATATGAGATTTTGAGAACAATACCTTAACATCAGTATGAAAGGCCGGCAACAGCCGTTTGAACAGAAAGAGAAGAGAGAATTCTGTCAGGATACAACGAGTTTAAATGCTAATGGGTTAAATCCATCCAAAATTTTGATCATTTTCCAAATTATTTGAAAATCAGACAGTTTCTTTCATTAGAAATATGGTAACAAAACAGTTAAAGTGTTCATATTTATCTAAAACCTTCCATCATAATTTTATGTAAGAACCTTTTTCTAAACACTAGATAAATAATGAGAAAGTTAGTTATATTACTAAATCCCTCGAAATTCTTTATTTCCAAAATTATTTGATTATCACAGGAAATGTCCATCATTAGAAATATGATGAAAGTGTTAAAATAATGTTTAGGTTTTTTTTCTATATTCTATTATTGATTTTTATTAACTACTTAGTCTTGTCTGTATCAACATATAACAAAAACCCCATTACCACATGTAGTAAACCATCATTATCACATGTACTAAGCCCCCGCCATCACTACATGTACTAAACCATGCATTACCTCGTGTACTAAAATCTCGATACCACATGTACTAAACTCCCATTACAACATATACTAAACATTCATTACATGTACTAAATCACTCATTAAAACATGTACTTATCATCTCTCATTACAACATGTACTAAACATTCATTACAGCAGGTACTAACCACTCATTACCTCTGTACTAAATCCTCATTGTAACATGTACTAAACCACTCATTACCTCATGAGCTAAATCCTCATTACTACATATAGTAAACCACTCATTACATCATGTACTAAAAGCCTTGTCAGAAAAAAAATCCATACAAATCAAAAAATATTACATATAATTTAGTGGTGTTTTTGATTTTGGGAGGAAAGTTTTAAAAAACTCAGTCACATACCTTCGAATCCCTTTAACGAAGGGGTGAGTTCCGCAGTTAAACTAATGAGGTATTTTATGCCATGCTTTACTAAATACATCATGTTAGCAGACTCATTAGGAAACCCAAGTGCTGCTAAGAACCCATCAACAACCCAAGAGAAATTTTTGGGGATCTTCGGTATAATCTGTAAAAAAAAAAAATCCACAAATAAATAAAACCTGAACAACAAATGCAACCAATTTCTAGGTGTACACACAACCTACAAGAAATAGGCACCAATTCTCCCTCAAGTGTGACAAGGACCCCCGAGTGGTCTAAAGTGGGAACTACAAATATGAACTCACTCAGATCACAACAAACTGTCCAAATGGGGCCATAGTAAAACCCAAAAAAAACTACTCTCGGGTCCCAAATAATGAGGGAGGGAGGGATAAGCATAGGGAGGAATCAGAATTTTTTTAGGTTGTCTCTGTTGATTTTTTCAAACCAGAATTATTCGTTTAGTTTACATATTGAGACCACAACCCATCTTATTTATTTTATAACATCTGGGATTTCTAGTAATTACTTTTTGGCATGTATAATGTTTTTAATGTCTAAAGAAAATTAATTGTCGCAGGAATGCTACCACTTAAAATAAAATTTTGCTGGAGATAGATTAGCAAAATTTAATAAACAGGGAGCAGGGGCAATTATTCAAGACCTGAGAGTATCCGAAAAAGAAAAAGACCTGTTCAACCCATGCAAGCATAGAAAAGTAAGTGTAAAAGCAATGACAATGATATTATTTTGAAGTTTGACATCAACCAAAAACTGTTGGTCAATCCCAAACAGCTTATCTGAGACCTTCACAGTAATTAGAAATACCACTATTGTCAGTAAACAACATCATCCAGGAACTTGTTATGTTTTCATATATATATATATATACAGACTGATAATTAGCGACCTAATAGTCAAGACGAGACGTACTAGACAGCAGAAGAGGACTATCCTCAGGAGAAAAATATGGAAGCTAAAGGACCCCACAACCAGAAATAAATTTAAAAGCATATTACTTGATGCTTTCGACAGTAAGGAAGAGCAATTAGAGTCGTACAATATAGAGGAACAGTGGGAATTCCTGAAAGCAAACCTGCTGATGGCGGCAGACGAAGTCTGTGGCTGGAGCAGGCCTGTAGGCAGGAGGAGAGTAATATGGTGGTGGAACAGTAAGGTGGAGGAGTCAATTAAGGCCAAAAAGCAGGCTTGGAAAGTATGGCAGGATGGGGGAAGTAGAGAAGACTATCAAGTGGCCAGGAGGGAAGCTAGGAGACAAGTGTACTTCGCAAGAAGGGAAGCAGAGGAAAGAAAGTTCAAGCATGTTCTACAACGCGAGGACCAAAAACGTGAGGTGTTAAGGATTGCTAGGCAATGTGTCAAGGAAAACCGTGATATTGTTGGGGAGAAGTGTGTACTTAATGATGATCGTGTACTTGCCATCACTGACGCTGATAAGAAGGTAGCTTGGAAGTGTCACTACGAAAGGCTACTAAATGAGGAGAATAAATGGGAGAAAGACAGTCTCCCCCACATCGACCCAATAGAGGGACCAGCAGTGTTAGTCGAAGGTAGTATAATAAGTAAGACAATCAAAGATATGAAGACGGGTAAGGCGGCTGGGCCTTCGGAAATAGTTGCTGAGATGCTGAAAGCCTCTGGAACGGTGGGACAAACCATGGTCACCCGGATAGTAAACCAAGTCATACAGAATGGGGTTGTTCCGAAGGACTGGCTTAGCAGCATCATCGTTAACTTTTACAAGGGTAAAGGAGACGCCCTAGATAGGAGTAACTATAGTGGCATTAAATTAATCGACCAGGTCATGAAGGTCACGGAAAAAGTAATAGCGCAACTAATCAGAGAGAGAATTGATCTAGATGAAATGCAGTTCGGGTTTGTGTCAGGCAAAAGTACCAGACGCTCTTTTCATTGTACGACAACTACAGGAGAAGTACCTAGCTAAAAGTAAACCCCTATACTTAGCTTTTGTCGACTTGGAGAAAGCCTTCGACAGAGTCCCCCGTTCCATTATCTGGTGGGCTCTTAGAAAACTAGGTGTTGACGAATGGCTTGTGAGAGCTATACAAGCCATGTATAAAGAAACAGTCAGCAAGGTTAGAATTAACAACGAATAGAGTGAAGAGTTTAGCGTAAAAGTTGGTGTTCATTCTTAGCCCCCTACTATTTATTATTGCCCTTCAGGCTATAACAGTGGAGTTCAAGACTGGCTGCCCATGGGAACTCCTATACGCAGATGATCTAACGCTCATAGCTGAATCAATGGCCGAGCTAGAGAAGAAATTCCAAACATGGAAGCACGACCTAGAATCAAAAGGCCTTAAAATTAACCTGGCTAAGACTAAAGTTCTAGTTTGTAGGAAAGAAAATAAGGCGCCGGTCCCTTCCGGGAAATGGCCATGCTCAGTGTGTAGGAAAGGCGTAGGTAGAAACTCCATTTTATGTCCCAAATGCAAAGTATGGGTGCATAAAAGATTTAGTGGGATCACAGGTAAGCTAACTAAGAACATAGATTTTACATGTGACCGGTGCTCTGGTGCAATTAGTAGCAGCAAGTGCCCACAAAATACTAGCTCTTTCAATTGCGCAGAGGGTTCTATAGAAATAGTGGACAGCTTCCGTTACCTGGGTGACAAAATCAGCAGTGGGGGAGGGTGCTCTGAAAGTACAGTAGCTAGAGTCAGAACTGGATGGAAAAAGTTCAGAGAGCTTATACCACTATTAGCCGCTAAAGGGTTCTCCCTAAAAATGAAAGGCAGGTTGTATGATGCCTGCATACGAACAACAATGTTGCATGGCAGTGAGACATGGGCATTGTGTGCAGAGGATATACGCAGACTAGAGAGGAACGAAGCTTGCATGCTCCGCTGGATTTGTAATAGTAATATACGTGAACGGCAAATCATAAACGAACTAAGGGAAAAATTAGAAATAAGAGGGATCAGATGTTGTTTACTCGAGAGAAGGCTACATTGGTATGATCCCGTGATGCGCATGAAAGACGACAGCTGTATAAAAAAGTGCAGGGCAATAAAGATAGACGGTAGCTACGGAGTAGGCAGACCCAGAAAAACCTGGGACGACCTGATAAATTCCGACCTCACACACTTACACCTCTCCAAGACAATGTCACTGGACCGAGATCTTTGGCGGTACTCAGTAATAGAGAAGACCCGCCTTACCTAAATACAAAGTAAAACCTACTTCAGTCAGTAGGCATCTCTAACAAAATACACCCCCCCCCCACCCCATCCACACCGCCCCTTCAATGTAAAGTTATGTTGGTGCCACAACATCCAGGCCGAAACAAATGAGATCGTGTAGGTGTCACGACAAAAAACACACAGTCCACGCTGTAATGTGGCCGTGTAGGCAACACGGTAAAAACCTCCCAGTTCCACACTGTAAATGTGGTTGGTGTTAGGAAGGGCATCCAGCCGTAGAAAACCCGCCAGACAGTCCTATACGAGCAAGACAACCACTCTTGCGTCAAGTGGGAAAACTCCCGTCCAAACCCAAAAACCTCCCAGTTCCACACTGTAAATGTGGTTGGTGTTAGGAAGGGCATCCAGCCGTAGAAAACCCGCCAGACAGTCCTACACGAGCAAGACAACCACTCTTGCCTCAAGTGGGAAAACTCCCGTCCAAACCCATGCAAGCGTGGAATATGGACGTTAAACGATGATGATGTATATATATATATATATATATCATCATCATCATCATCATCATTTTACGTCCGCTTTTCCCTGCTTGCATACACCCACACAAATTGTAATGTTTTCAAATATATATATAGACCCATGCTAGCGTGGAAAATGGACGTTAAACGATGATGATGATGATATATATATACACACAAATTGTAATGTTTTCAAATATACATATATATATATATATATATATACATACACACACAAACACAATTTGTAATGTTTTCAAGTATATAACAGAAATGTAATGTTTTCAAATAATTTCTATTTGTATTTGTGGGAGTGGGGAATGGCTGTGGGATTAATAAGACTACTTTGGAACCTCTTGGTGTCAACTTCAGTCCATCTGTGTGGTACCTTTGGCATCTGTCTCCTTACAGTTTCAGACTCACCAATACCTTGTAAGTGAAATTTTGTAGACTGAAGCCCATTGTATGTACTAGCAGAAAAACCACCCTTCGGTGGTTTTCTGCTAGCATGTGTAGTGTGTATATTGATATTATACGCAAGTATATATACATGTAGATATGATACATCAAATAAAATCGTAATTGACAATATACACAGAAATTGAACAAAGACTGTGTTACACTGTCTTATGTAATCAGTAACGTAATCCATGATACATTAAAAAAAGACAATATTATATATAAACTGCATTAGGAGAAAATTAGTATGTTTATTTAAGTGATCGCCACCGGAAGTGTTGACATCACACACTCTCTCTTTCTATATATATGGTAGTTGAAGTGGTGGGGGCAACAATATACCGGAAGTGCAACTTTGAAAAGAAGTTAATTTTAAATTATTTTTACGAAATTATTTTTGTTTACGAAATTTAGTAGATAAATTATGTAATCATTCTCCCGCCGAGGTTAACTTTGCCTTTCATCCTTACGGGGTCGATAAAATAAAGTACCAGTAATGCACTGGGTAATTGCTGGCCTTGTGCCAAAAGTATAAACAATTATTTATTCAAAGTAATTTTACTAACGGGATAAAAAAAAAAAACCGTATGCAGTCCCACAGACCTTCCTTTATTATAGTTTAGAAGATATGTGTGTGTATATATATATATATATACACACACACATATATCATCATTATTTTACATCCGCTTTCCATGCTTGTAAAGGTTGGTTGGATCTACTGACCTCCCAGACAGGCTGGAGGGAGTCTGTATCTTGCTTATGTATAGTCTCAAGAGAAGTTGTCATGTCCTTGACACAACTAAAGTGTTCTCCCAACCCTTTGTTTGGCAGGCTTTCAACGGGTTTCCACACAGTTACCATCTACCAAATTTTAGTCACAAGGCTGGGGGGTGTCGACCAGAAGCAATGGCTAAAGACACGAGGCTGTGAGGTGAGATTGAACCAAAGACCATGATTGTTAAACAAACTTCTTAATAACTCAGCCATGGCAATATGGACATTTATAGAAAAGATAAACCTGATATTTGAGTGTTGCCCACAGACAGAACTTGTAGCTGTTATACATACATACATCCTTACAACCAGTTAATTTCAGAATAAATAAATAAGTAGGCGACACATATATATATATATATATATATACATTATATATATATATATATATACATTATATATATGTGTGTGTGGTGGGAGTGAGTGTGCCTGTGTGGTAAGGGGTTGGATCAGTTACAAACTGAATATCAGTCACTCTGTCAACCAGTTTCATAACTACCAGACTGTAACAGTATGTACACACACACACTGCTATACAGACACACACACACGCACTGCTATTCACAGGCACACACACACTGCTATACAGAGACACACACAAATACTGCTATTCACAGACACACACACACACTGCTATTCACAGCCACACACAAACACTGCTATACAGAGACACCACAAATACTGCTATACACAGACACACACACACTGCTATACACAGCCACACACACACACTGCTATTCACAGACACACACACAAACACTGCTATACAGAGACACCACAAATACTGCTATACACAGACACACACACACTGCTATTCACAGACACACACACACTGCTATACAGAGACACACACAAACACTGCTATACACAGACACACACACACTGCTATTCACAGACACACACACACACACTGCTATACAGAGACACACACACACACACTGCTATACAGAGACACACACAAACACTGCTATACAGAGACACACACAAACACTGCTATACAGAGACACACACACACACTGCTATTCACAGACACACACACACACACTGCTATTCACAGACACACACACACACTGCTATTCACAGACACACACACACACACTGCTATTCACAGACACACACACACACACTGCTATACAGAGACACACACAAACACTGCTATACACAGACACACACACATTGCTATACACAGACACACACACACTGCTATTCACAGACACACACGCACTGCTATTCACAGACACACACACACACTGCTATACAGACACACACACACACACACTGCTATACAGACACACACACACACACACTGTTATTCACAGACACACGCACACTGCTATACACAGACACACACACACTGCTATTCACAGACACATACAAACACTGCTAAACAGAGACATACACACTGCTATACACACACACACACACTGCTATACAGACACACACATACACTGTTATACACAGACACACTCACATACATATTACTTTTGTTATGCAGGTTTGTTATCAACACCACATTTAATTTTTTATATTTTCACAAAATAATTAGGTCATTAGTTTAACAAGTACTTTCCTACATTCAATGAACTGTTACAGAAGGAAACAACTCCCTATTTTCATTAGCAAGCTTCTTTGTTCGGAATTAAAATATATTGGGGAACATTGACAAATAAGGGATCCTCTACATGGTAGCTAGACCTGCTGGAAACAACAACAAAATCTCCCTCAAATAACACACTACTGTCTCATCATCATCATCATCTTCGTTTAACGTCCATCTTCCACGCTAGCATGGGTTAGACTTCTCATATATATATATATATATATATATATATGTGTGTGCGTTAGCTAGACCTGCAAGAAATTGCACCAAATTCTCCTCAAATAACACACTACACATATGTATAAAGGAGATCACTACATGGTTGCTAGACCTACTAGAAATAGCAGCCAAATTGCGCTCATATTATACACTGTCATATATAGAGATAGACTTGCTAGAAACAACAGCTCTAATATCACACACTACTGTCATAAAAAATTAAGAATATACTGAATAATAGAGGTCAAAATATACAAAAAAAAAGGTAGGATTTTTCAGGTGTTTTAAAGGTAAAGGCCCCAGTCCTATCTTGAAAAGCAGCTTGAAATGAAGTGTCTTGCTCAAGAACACAACCTGCCACTTCGTTCAGGAATCAAACCCACAAGCTTATGACCCTGAATCCAACACCCTAACCACAAAGGCATGGACTTTCACAGAGAGAGAGAGAGAGAGAGAGAGAGAGAGAGAGAGAGAGAGAGAGAGAGAGGGAGAGAGATTTTGGAATATTTATATCTGTGTCCACAGATTAAAGAATATGTTTCTGAAGATCCCAAAAAGGTTGAAAACAACCATCACTTGCAACTGAGTATGACTTGGTAGTATATACCAAACTTTCACTACTTGCCCATGCTAAACACTCTCTCAACCCTCCCCCAACAATAAAAAAGCAAACTGAACTTTAACAGAGAACTGGAACAAATATGAGTAAATATTGAAAAACATCTTCATATAATGTATATCCACATGGTGTGTGTGTGTGTGTGTGTGTATATATATACATATATGAGGCACATGGCTTAGTGGTTAGAGCCTTGGCCTTGTAATCGAAAGGTTGTGGGTTCAATTCTCAGACCGGGTGATGCGTTGTTTCCTTGAGCAAGACACTTTATTTCACATTGCTCCAGTTTACTCAGCTGTAGAAATGAGATGATAGGGACTGGGGTCCCTATCATTCCACTGCAAAGTGGTTGTGGGGTGGCACGGCAAAAAAGCACCCAGCACTCACTGTAAATGAGGTTGGTGTTAGGAAGGGCATCCAGCTGTAGAAATCAAGCCAGAATCAGTTCCCTTGCAAGCAGGGACAAGCAGACGTAAAATGATGATGATGATATAGTGTGTGTGATGAAGGACTAAATTTATTCATATGTAACCCATTTGCAACCACGCAGCACGCTTGTTTTCATATTCACACATATATTTTCCTCCGCTGTGACCCGTCTGTTTCTTTCTTAGTGCTTCCTCTTTTCTCTGTATCTCTCACTTCCCTTTACCCCCTCTAACAGTCACTCTCTCTCTGTTAGCCTCTTCCTCACCTTTCACTCACTCACTCTCTGCTACTCCCTCTCCTTCTTCCATCCGTTTGACCCGTGCAAAATTCTTTCCTCACGCACACTTTGACCAGGCCAGTTGTTCTTTATTCTCTCTCGTCTACGATTTCACAGAACTTATGTTCACCGATTTCAGGGACTTGACTCCTTCTTACTCCCGTTTGACCTGTGCGAAATTCTTTCCTTGCTCACATTTCGACCAGGTTTGATGGTCTTTATTCTCTCTCGTCCACGATTTCATAGAACTTATATTCATCGATTTCAGGGACTTGACTCCTTCTTCCTCACTTTTCGTTGCATTACCATCTTTGATTGTTTACAGTCTCGCTCGTTCCCCTTATTTACGTGTCCCAACGACTTTCTTTAGCCGTTGCTCGCACCAACCGGAGGTATATGGTCTTTAAAGCGATGAAATACCAATGAAGATTGGAAGATCACTGATGAAGGACTAAATTTATTCATATGTAACCCATTTGCAACCATGCAGTACGCTTGTTTTCATATTCACACACACACACACATATATA
>OZ024746.1:14792291-14812291 GCA_964016885.1 Eledone cirrhosa | reverse complement strand
AGCCAATCCTCTGCGAAACATGCATAACAGGTTGATACACAATAAAAAAAACTAAATACATGTAAATGAAACTTCATCCTTTTTTTTTATATATACTACACCCTGCCTGTGCATTAAGTCCTCATTTTGGTATCACCTGGGTGTTTTTTGTTGATACCAACACGACTACTTTACAGTGTGGACTGGGGACTTTAGTAGGGACGGTGGGTGAGGATTGGGGAGGTAGGTATAGGAGCATGTGTGAGGAGCAGAGTGTTAGGACATAGGTGGTGTTTGAAAGAGGTGATGCATACTAAATGTATGCTTCAGCCTGTGCTCATGGGAAGGCCGGTTTTCTGTATTACTGTATAACACCAGAGATCTCGGTCCTATGTAATGTCTTTGATAGGTACAATTGTGCAAGGTCAGCTTTTATCACCTTACATTATATTGTTTTTATCTGTTGGTTTGTTGTTTATAATAAAATCCAGCTTTTTTAACCTTAAAACTCTAACCCCTTTTTAATACCACCATAAACCCTTTAACGGTGAATTAGTTGAGAGCCAGAATGAATACCTCAAAGCAATCTATCTGATGTTCTAATGACACTGCTAATTCACTGTTAAAGGGTTGATGATGTTATTAAAAAGGGTTAAAAAGGTAAAGGATAAAGGGCCCCTTCAGTCGTGAATGACCATGGGATTTGCACCTAGAAAGTTTCTCTTCCAAGGTAAGGTTGTTATCGGCAGTCGCCCATGCATACCAGTCTCCCCTCTCCATGCCACAGATGTTATCCATAAATAAGGATCCTACTGCTTAGTGGTTTAGAGGTGCAAAGACCTTATTTTTAAAAGGAATTAAGAGTTGGTGTCATGAAAGGTATCTGGCCCTTAGAATCCTGCCTCAAAAAGTCTAATGCATGCCAGCATGGAAAAATAGGGAGGGGGGGGGGGTACAGATGATGATGGTGATGAACAATGTAATGTTCATATAATTTTTTTTTTTTTTACCGATATTTACAGTTGATGAAATAAAGTACCAGTGACGAAGTGGGGTCGATTTGATCAACTTACCCACCAAAAAAATCGTTGGCCTTGTGCTTAAACCAGAAAACATTTTTTTTTACAGATTTAAAATAATTATAAAAGAGTGTTTTTGATATAAAAAGTATTCTAGTAACAAATAAATTTGCTGTATTGAAATGTGGAGAGAGAGAGAAGTTTTGCATTAAATTACACGATATTAATTACTAATATAATCATCTACTGATATTAGCAGCATCTAACTAAGGATGAGGTGGAGGGATGAGGTGGTGGTGGTGGTGGTGGGGGGGGGGGGGGGGGGGCTAATTATGCAGCTTGAGGGATCTAAGTATGAAATGGTGGAGCAGAAGCATTAGTAGCTAATTGTGCAACTCAAGGGATCTATGACTGAGGTGGAGGGAAGTGGTGATGGGCAGACAGAAGCATAAGCAGCCAATTGTGCAGCTCAAGAGGCCTCCTTCCATCGTTTAAAGATGAAAGGAAGCGGGGTGGGGCTAGTGATGAAAAGCACAATTAGACATATAAAGTACTACCTACCACTGCAAGGGGTGTAGAACTTGCATCTAGAGCAATGGTAGGCATGCACGGAATCTCTATGGCTGCATCGTGTGATATGGTGGTAGTAGTACTTGACGGGAGAGAGTCAGCAGATATCAGATCAGCTCCAAATATTACACAGACCAAGAGCAGACTGGAAGAGATGAGAAAGTAGAGTGGCTTTTGGAAAGATGGAAGAAACAGTTTCTTTTGTTTTTCTTTTTTGGGGGGTGGGGGTGGGTGAAGAATCTAGTCTAGCTTCTAGAAGGTTTGTTAATTACAACATGCTGGTGACATGATAAAATGCACCTTGTACACTCTGTAAAGTGGTTTATTGTTAGGAAAGGCATTCAGCTATAGAAACAAGCCAAAAAAAAAAAAAAGAAAAAAAAAAATGGGTTGAAAGGACTCTTCACTCATGTCAAAAACATGACCTCTCTAGTGCTGGTGTCACACCAAAAATGCACCCAGTACACTCTGTAAAGTAGTTGATGTTAGGAAGGTCATCTAGTCATAGAAACTGTGTCAAAAAATTGGTAGAGAAGACTCTTCAGTCATGTTAAGACCATGACAACCTCTACAGTGCTGGTGACATAAAATGCACCTTGTACACTCTGTAAAGTGGTTGGTGATAAGAAGGTCCTCTAGTCATAGATAACTATGTCATAAAAGAATCATACTAAGCAAGATGTCATCCTTTGACTCATCTAGGACAGTCGCTCTGATTAAGTACTGACTTGGTCTGTGATGTCTTGACCAATCCATTCTAGCACAGAAAACTGACAAAAAATGATATTTCCATTCTTCAAACTGGTACTGACTCCTCCTCCTCAATGTATTCCCCCTTTTCCTATTCCTTTGTTCCAACACTGGCCTCTGCTCCTCTCAGGCAGCCATTTCCAAACTCCCTATCTCTCCCTCTCTCCACATAAGTCCATCACCCTTCTTACTCTTGTCTCCCGGTACCTTGGTTGGTCGACAATTTGCTGATAGATTTTAACACCCCCACTTGGTCCCTGGGTACCTTTTGGAGCGGTCACTCTGTTGCAAGCATTAAAAGCAAATCTCTGATTTGAGGGTCCCTTAATTCCTACCACCAGCCTTGGGAGCCCTGAAAAGGGATCATAGACACAGCTCCACTTCCCACCAGTCTTGTGAGCCTTGAAAAGGGATCATAGGCACAGCCCCTCCTTCTCTGCAATCTTAGAAGAGATCAAAGACACAGCCCCACTTCCCACCGGTCTTGGTAGCCCTGAAAAGGGCCATAGACACAGCCCTACTTCCCACCAGTCTTGGGAGCTCTGAAAAGGGATCATAGGCACCTCCCCCTTCTCATCAGTCTTACAGGACCTGAAAAGGATAAGCACTGTCCCCCCTCCCCATCTACCTGGATGTCACAGTAAAGAAATAAATAAAAAGAGAAGTGGACCATTCTACTTTAGGCAGTACCTTTGGTCCACTGCATTCTGATTTTTATTAGATCTGGAAAGGTGATTTGCATCAAGAGTCACCCACTTGTGATGCTATGGTAGTCTCCCTCACAGATCCTGTCTAATTTTTCTTTTTAAATTATTTTAGTCTTTCTTTTCTTGACTGCAAACCATATAGAATCCTTTTCATCTCACCATGGACACAACTGACCTCATCCCCATCTTCCTGGACACAACTGTACTACAGATATTTACACAGAACATCAACTCCAACCTCACCACTCTCAGATAGTGACCTAAAAAAGGTCAAGGTCACGGCCACTGCCTCACCTCACCACCAACTAAATTATAATAAAGGGAGTTATTACAAATGTTAAATCTGTTTAACTTTTAGTTCTACATATCCAGTGTGTATCTGCCATAAGAGGCAACTAAAAGAGTTGGTACTAAGAAGAGCATCTGTCTGTAAAGCATTGCCTCAAAAGGCACCCAAATTAATGTGAAGTTTGTCATAGGGCCCAATAGAGGAGATCGAGCAAGGGCAGAAAGAAAAAACGTTTTTCAAGAAAAAGCATGTCTGTTCATTTCACCATTTCTCGGAAAACTGTTGATAGGAGCATTTACGGTGTAGGAAGTTCAGTTGGCTATCATAATTTTATATATATGGTTTAGAATAGGTACAGCATATCCCTATGTATATCTAGTTTAGAATAGGTAGGCCCTATCCCTGTGTATCTTAAGTGGTGACTATCCAGCCTTAAAGCTTCACCATATTAAATATGATAAAGCTTGTCATGGGACTCACAAGGATAACCTCTATTCCAACAAAAGAAATTGCTTTAAATCTATTGATACCAAACCAATTGAAACTGCCCCTGGTTCTATGATACTAAGCCGATTATTCTATAGTGTTAATATTTATATAAAAATCTTCCATCATAATTCTATATAAGAGTCTTTAAGTTATGTTCTAACCACCAACTTAAATAAGGAAGTCTCTAAATTCTCAATTTTATCCAAAATTATTTGAAAATTATAGCTAGCGTCTTTTATTAGGAATACATTTTTTCTTTGCTCATTTAAGCAAGGCAATAAAGCCAGTAAATGCAAGGAAAAGAGAAGGAAAAAATTGGAGATAACATAATACAAGGAAAGAGATGATAATTGATGTTTTTGAATTTTTATAAATTATAGTGGTCAGGAAAGCAAGAAGCATAGGTGAGATGTGTGAGGGTAGAAACTAACAGAATAAAATTTGAAAGGGTTTTTAGATGCCATGAGCAAGGTTCACACTGCTGTAAGCAATAAGACCAGCTGCTTGGTTTGAGGATATTTTCCTCCCTCTCTAGTGCCCAGCAGACTCAGAGGACCTTAAAATAGGTTATAGGTAATGACCCTTCCTTTCTAAGTAAACTATAAAGATAATTAATATATAAATACTACAGACATGGTAGATTATCAGCAATCATTACACACACAATATATATATATACTACATATAATATATATATATTTACATCAGCACTGGGTGGGTCCTTTCCAGCACAGCCTCTCTCCATTCCTAGTGTTCCTTCATCAATGTTAATGTTTATATATATATATATGTGTGTTTATATGTACATTAATTGGAGTATAGCTACAATGTATTATCATCACCTAGAAACGATCGTAAAGCAGTGAAGTATATCTCTAATGACTTGATTTTTTATTTCATTGTTTTAACTTTATATATATATATATCATCATCTTCGTTTAACGTCCATTTTCCACGCTTGCATGGGTTAGACGGGAGTTGTCCCACTTGAGGCAAGGCTAGTTGGGTGACTGTGTCTCGCTCATATAGGTCTATCTGGCAGGTTTTCTACGGCTGGATGCCTTTCCTAACACCAACCACATTTACAGTGTGGAACTGGGAACTTTTTACCGTGTTACCTAAACGACCACATTACAGCGTGGACTGTGTGTTTTTTTTTTGTCGTGACACCTACACGAACTCGATCTTATTTTCTCATGCTGTTGGGGGGAGTGGGAGGATAGGGTATATATATATATATATATATATATGTAATCAGTTGTATTGCTATAGTAACACTGACCTCCATTCTCATCAAATGGAATCAATATTGCTATCAAGTAATTATTCATACCTACATTACCACATGCATTTTATTTCTTTTACTAGAGTCAGTCATTCAACTGCAGCCATGTTGGTATGGCACCACAACAACCTTTTGGTTGTGTGTGTGTGTGTATATATATATTATATATATATATATATAGTAATGGACCAGTGCCATCAATAATGATGGCAATAACATTGAATGTATTTAATTTTTTTAGTCCAGAATTGGTATACCATATATACCAGGATTACTGAATACATTAACAATAATCCAAATTGAAAAAATTTACGTTTTGATAAATTTATCGTTTGCATAAGAGAAACCCTATAGTTCATGTTGATTACTGACATGTGAAAGTGGTTAAAATATGAATGATATTTTATTAATATTTTTCTAGTATATAATTACATAAATATTCAGCATAAATGAAATACAGGATTAAATATATGAGTAAGGTTAGAAGAAAACTATTTATAGGGACAAGTACTAACATGACTGAGATAGGAAATACATTGAACGTATGTTTTGTGTACGTGAATTTTCAACAGTTCCTGAGAGAAATACACACACACACACACACATATATATACATATATATATAATATACATACAGGCATAAATTCTGAAAAACTTTAGAATCATTTGGGGTAAATTATTAGAAAAACACACCACATCCCCGATTTTAGTGGAGAATGATATATATATTTTTTTATTTCATGTGTTATCAATTAAACCTAACCCCTAATATACTGGAAAGGAAATGGAAGGAGAGAGGGTGAACCCTTGGACTTTTCACTCACCCCAGAGTTTTCTTTACTCCCTAATCCTTACCCTAACCTTGGGTTAGAGGGATGAAAAGTCCCCTTTCTGGCCAAAAACGGCTTTTGCAGTATATTAGGGGACAAGTTTAATTGATAGCACACGGGGGGGGGGGGGGGAAATTATTTCCCACTGAAATCAGTGGGGGGGATCTATAATAATACTCATTATGTAAGCTGATAGCGTTCATATGACAGACAGATGGACATAACACAAATGTGATAAATCATTGGCGCAGACACTTAGCTACTGATTTCGCAGGTTAGAGGACACATGAGTAACGGGAGATAACTCGATATCTAGGTGCTTTTGATGGAATGTAACTCCGTCGGTTTCGACGATTATTGTTTCAGTTGTTTGATCAACGGAACAGACAGCTCATGGAATTAATGTGTAAGTGGTTGAGTATTCCACAGACAATGAGTACCGTTAACGTGATTCTCGAGGAGATTCAGTATTGTTTATGGAGGACATACACAACTCTCACTACAGGTTTTATAAACAAGTTTGGACGACTGGCATACACACAAATGCATAAACAAATGCACAAACACATACACACAAATACATATAAACACACAAACACATGCATATACACTGATAAACACACACAAATACACAAACATATAAACACACGCGTACATACAAACATATAAAAACAGCAGCATATACAGTTTTCATCAAGTAAATTTATTTACGAAGATATTAGTCAGAGATTTTAGCTGAAGACACTTGTCTAAAGTGCCATGGTACTGGGTTAGAACCCAAGACCAGATGGTCCTAAAGCGAAAGCCTTAACCCTTTCATGACTGTATTTCTAATAATGAAGAATTTCGAGGGATTTACTAAAATTATTAATTATTTCATTACTAAGATAGTAACTGAATGTAAGGTTCTTATATAAAATTAAGTTGGAAGATTTTAATATAAATTGGAAACATTTAAAATGGATGGTTTTATTTCATAGCACCAGAGCTGATATTGGGCAGGTTGGTAACTAAAGGGTTAAACTCACAGCCATATTAACACCTATTACCTATTACAATTTGTTTGGAACAGTAAACATTTCAAGACTTTAACAGTTTCTTCTTCAGAATGGAGTGATGTTGGCCTCTTTATAGCAAGGTCACTGGAGTTATATAGTGTAGAACAGGGGGCCAGGGTATGTAATATCAGTCCCTGGGGTGAGGAAAGTCAATCAAATTCTTTATAGTAGACAAGGTTAAATAGTATAGTTCTGGGGTTCAAATATGTAAATACCAGCCTCTGGAGGGGAAGAGGTCAACTGAATTATTTATTGTAGGCAAGGTCAATGTTGATGGTATAGTCCTGGGGTCCCAAATTCGGTTGATATCAACCCCGGGAGTTTGTAAATCTACTCAAGAAACAGGGAAGGGTGATCAATTGAATTTTTGGGTCAAAATCTGATATTTATATAAAAAATCAAAATATATAAAAAAAATAAAACACAACACAATTTACTTCTACAGGTTCCTGATTTATCTATAATTATTGACTATTGATTTTATATTGTGTTTAGTGATTTATTTATTTATTGTTGTAAACACCTGGGGGTCAAGGGATGAATGAAGGGAACAATGGGAGGGGGGTTAAAGGATGAATGAAAGGACAATGAGAGGGGGGTTAAAGGATGAATGAAAGGACAATGAGGGGAGGTCAAGGGTGAATGAAGGGAACAATGGGAGGGGAGGTCAAGGGTGAATGAAGGGAACAATGAGAGGGGGGTCAAGGGTGAATGAAGGGAACAATGAGAGGGGGGGTCAAGGGTGAATGAAGGGAACAAGGTTTTCAAGGATTTCATGAAGAGAAGAATGTGGGGGACAAGGATTTCATGAAGTGGTCAATGGTTTAAAACGTTAAGGAATCCCTGGTGTAGAAGATTCCCACCAGAATCTAAATACTTGACCATTAGATGTGTACATAATCAGTGGATGTTGTGATATATTCTAGTATTGTGCTGTTTCATGAGCATTACATCCATTATTAGGTGTGTGGCTTAATGGTTAGAGCACTGGATCACAATCATCATAAGGTTGTGAGTTTGATTCCCGGATTGGGTGGTGTGTTATATCCTTGAGCAAGACACTTTATTTCACATTGCTCCAGTACAATCAGCTGGAAAACTTAGCTGCGATGTCATTGCTGCCAAGCTGTTTCGGCCTATACCTTTCCCTTGGACAACATCGGTGGCATGTTGATCTTTCATAAAAACACCTTGCCTAGGTGTGTACCTCAGAGGGGAACTTTTCTAGGTACAAACCCAAGGTAATTCATGACTGATGGGGAGGGGTGCGACTACAGCCATCGTTAGTAATATATTTATGTGAGAAAATTTGTACATGATTTATGTGTTGTCTACTAAGGTTTTATTTAGTTATGTTTAATGCCGAGTGAAAACAGAATGGTAGTGATACATCGATGTAAGACATACATCTGGTATGTCAGCAATATATTCATCATAGGAGAAACATCAGGTGTCAAGAAATTAAAAGAAGAACCAAAAGATACAACCATATTAACATTAAGATGCAGCACAGTAGAAATAAATCTCCCAGCACTACAAGGAGTCCATTTCAACAGATTTATGAAGTCTATTTACACCAAAGACACAAGTGCCTTTCCTTATACAAGGGCCGCAAAGCTGTTTTTAGGTGTGCAGCAAGGGAGGGCGTAGGCGCTAATGAAAAAAAAAACATGCACATATATACATAATATATATCATCATCATCATCTACATTATCACTGATGTATATCCATTTTCCACACTAGCATGGGTTGGATAGGATGTCATATTCTGAAACTAGACAAGTTATATGACCATGTCCTGCTCATAAATTCCAGTTTGGAATGGGTTCTATGGCTAGATGTCCTTCCCAATGCCAACCACTATATAGATTGAACTGGCTGCATTTTATCATAGCACTAGCACCCCCAGTTGTAGAGAGTACCAGTCATAACTCCTTAACATCATCACTGTACTCTGCACCATCCTCACCTCCACTGGTTCCTATCTCATCACCTTGTCAACCCCCCCCCCCCCCCCACACACACACACACACCTACTATACACCTATATACTATCTCACCTCATCCCACCACCACACCCATGACATTATACTTATCATCCTCACCTCTCCCCCTTACCCACAACATACTTCCTAGTCTTCCACCCCCACCACCCATCTAATCCTTGCTAGCAGGAAAATAGTTGGATGTTAAATAATGATGATGATGAAAATCTGAACAATTTGAGAAACCTACTGTGTGTGTAATGATATCTGTGTAATGAGTGTATATGTGTAATGAGTGTATAATGACATGTGTAATGGTGTATAATGATATATGTGTCATGATTTAGAAGTCATCTGCTGTGTGTAAAAATTATATATATATATGTAATGATATATATATGTAATAATACATATGTAATGATATATATGTAATGATGTGAATGTAATGATATTTGTGAGTATAATGTGTAATATTTGTGTATATAATGTGTGTAATGATATATATGTAATGATGTGTATATGTATATAATGTGTGTAATGATATTTGTGTATATAATGTGTAATGATATGTATATAATTTGAGAGAAGGCTTCCATTAGGAATAATATGTAGAAAACTATACATACATGCGAGACATTTTGTATAACATAGTATGGTCGAGAGGCCGCAGGACCTGCCCATAACCTTTGTGTTTCAGTCTGCTCCTGGGCAGGGCCGGTGGACCAGGCCCCCTGGATACGGCAACGACGCTGGTTTCCATCATAACTCATTCAAACTGAAACAACAAGAAAAAATATATATATAAGAAATGAAATGAAATTTACAGCTCATACCTTGGTAGATTTATCTATGAAGACCTTCTGTGAGGTTGTATCTTGTAGGAGGTATTCATTTGTCATTACCAGCTTCATCCTGTCTGCTTTCTATGCTGGCATTTATTGGATGGTTCCTAATGCCAGCACTTTATAGTGTACTGGGTACATTTTATTGCGATTCCAGCACTACCACATTACAGGGTATACTTGGTGCATTTTATCGTGATTCCAGCACTACCACTTTACAGGGCGTACTGGGAGCATTTTATTGAGACTCCGGCACTACCACCTTACAGGGTAGACTGAGTATATTCCACCATGGCACCAACACTAACTTGTATGTTCTATATTTGGTGTGGTTTCTATCGCTGGATATCTTTCCTAACATTAACCACTTTTCTTTTCCTTATCAATTCTTGCTTAGTACAATCTTTGTGTTATTTCCACAGTTCTAATTCATTTCCAGACCTGGAGAGGGATGGGTTCCCCCAGGCTTAAAATGCCCAAGAAATGGCATATGTCAATACAGCGCCCCTACAACTCCATCAGAGGTTACAGGACCATAGAATACCAATTCATTCATATAGAATACATTATGTTGAATTTCTAAGCCTATTGTGACTTAACAAAAGAGGTATTTATATCTCAGGATTAAACAATTAATGTTATTGTAGTAAAAAACATCTGATTTTTTTGGTGGTTCCTTATATCACAAGTGAAAATTATTTCATTATTCTACATTAAATACTTATAATGAAAAATATTTAAAATAATTAACCTGGGTTCCTCCAACAAGAGTGAGAAGGGATTAGATTGGATTGAGATCAACCAGGGAGGGGTTCCTCCAGCAAGAGTGAGAAGAGATTAGATTGGATTGGATAGAGGTCAATCAGGGAGAGGTTCCTCCAGCAGGAGTGAGAAGGGATTAGATTGGATAGAGGTCAACTAGGGAGGTGTTTCTCCATCAGGAGTGAGAAGACCCTAGATCAGATTGGACATTCAGATATCTGTGTTATCCAGTTATCAATATACATTATTACTGACTATGTTGATTTTTTTTTTGTTAAAATATTTCAGTGTAATATATTTTAATAAAATGACATCAAAAGTTAGATTTGTTCAGGTAACAACAGCAGGTTTTCTCATGTAACAGCTTTTTTCCAGCTAACAGATATAATTAATGACTTTATGTGCACAAATTGATCTTTATAATTAGATTACTGAAAATTAAAAAAACAAAGACTCCACTATATCTAAACTATAATAAAGGAAGGTCTGCGGCACTGTGTACAGTTTATTTTTTTAATCCCGTTAGTAAAATAAGTTGGATTACTTTGAATAAATAATTGTTTCTACTTTTGGCACAAGGCCAGCAATTACTCAGTGCATTACTGGTACTTTATTTTATCGACCCCGTAAGGATGAAAGGCAAAGTTAACCTCGGCGGGAGAATGATTACATAATTTATCTACTAAATTTCGTAAACAAAAATAATTTCGTAAAAATAAATAATTTAAAATTGACTTCTTTTCAAAGTTGCACTTCCGGTATATTGTTGCCCCCACCACTTCAACTACCATATATATAGAAAGAGAGAGTGTGTGATGTCAACACTTCCGGTGGCGATCACTTAAATAAACATACTAATTTTCTCCTAATGCAGTTTATATATAATATTGTCTTTTTTTAATGTATCATGGATTACGTTACTGATTACATAAGACAGTGTAACACAGTCTTCGTTCAATTTCTGTGTATATTGTCAATTACGATTTTATTTGATGTATCATATCTACATGTATATATACTTGCGTATAATATCAATATACACACTACACACCCGAAAGGGTGGTTTTTCTGCTAGTATTGATAATGAATGTTTTAATTAACCGATTAGCCTCATATAACATTTCTGGGTAATTTTCAATCCAATCAATTTTAAACTATTTATTTTTCATTTATTTAAATTTTTGCTAGGAATTTGAAAGCTGGTTTGTTAGAAACTGAGTTTTGGATCTCTACTTTCATGTCATCTCTCTCAACATATACTAATTTGTTTATTTATCTATCTATACACCTACCTATCTGTTTGTCTAGCTATATAGCTATCTGTCTATCTAGCTATTTATCTTTCTACATATACCTATCTAATTACATACCTATCAAGCTATCTAGCTCTGCCTATTTGATTATCTCTTTGTCTATTTATTTATTCCTATCTATCTAATTGATTATCTCTCTATAGACATCTGTCTACATACCTACATGACTGACTATCTACCCAGCTGTCGATCTATCTGTCTGTTTATTCTTTTCACCCACCCTCCGGTGTTTTCTTTACCATTTCATTTTCCCTCAGGTTTTTCGCGTGCTACTAACTAATTTTACTTCCGAAGATGCAGCGAAGGACCTTTTTTACCTGGAAACCGGAGGGGGGAAATGGAGAACCCTCGGACCTGCCCCATCCAAGAGTTTTCTTTACCCCTTAACCCCACAAATCCTTTGCAGCATGTTCGGAGGTAAGATTAGTTGGTAGCACAAAAAAAAACGAGGAGGGGGGGGGGGGTGATAAAGAAAATTTGAGGTTTGGGAGTCCGAGAGTTCCTCCTCAGTCCCGGGGAGGGGGGTCCTTTGCAGCATATTACAGGCTAAATTTAATAGTACGTGGGGGGGGGGGATAAACAAACAAAAAAATTATTTTCTGTTGAAATCGATGGGGGTTGTTTTTCTGTAATACCAACATCTCACTCCTCCCCGTACATAGGAAACACACACTATTATATTCGTTCCTCACAAATACGATATTCCCCAGATATTTATAAACAACAGGCTTTGACATTTACGTAACTTGTCCGTTATCTCTCTCTCATATATATATATACTTATTTTTATTAAATATATTTGTTTTGCTTTTTTCTATTGAAGGGTTTTCAAAGCTGATGACATTCAACATTTTACATTATTCTATCCGTCTGGAGAAATACGATGTATTCCAATCACCAGACGTCAACAATCATTTTGACCAGATTGGAAGATCAACTTCTCTCTCTCAATGATGATTCATTCATTGTATTTATTTTACCTAGTATGGATTTTTCTTTCATTTTTTTTTTTTTTTTTACGATTTATATAGATTCGCCCCCAAACCAGATTTTAGTGAAATATTCTCGCTTTATGAAGGATGAGGTGCCACTTACTACGACTGCAGCCTATACAACAACAGCATCAAGACTGCGTGCCAAGACAGATTTACTTTTAGTTGTAGCACTGAGCAGAACAAATGACTAATCCCAAATACAGTGCTATATATAAATATATATGCAATTACTTGTTGTATTCATCAATAGTTAGACTTGTCTATTCACTGAGAGAGAGGGGCGGCTATGAAAACTACAGACGTTCGTTTAACAATGATGATGATGATAGTGGTGGTGTGGTTAGAATTTGAATTAGAGAAACTTATGAAATATATAACAAAAAATAAAATAATTAAGATATTAGACTCGTATATCCTAAGATTGTGAAAGCTCCCAGGGACATTTTTAGTTATCCGTGAGATCTTCTGTAACTTATTTTTGACTTTCGTTTGAAACAAGGATCAATTATCTATTAAACGAGGAATATATATTTCTATAATAAAATGAACATGCCTATACACTGCTAACGTGTTGAGTACCTTTTTTTTTTACCTACAATCCATATATATATAATGTATATGTGTACATAGATATATGTATGTGCGTGTGTATCTCTATATAAACATACGCGCAGACATATCTACATACTCCATTATCATACAATAACTTTTTGATACAAAATAAAACAAAAGATAAACGAAATAAATACATGACACTGGTTATTCTAAACCAACCTTTCTTAATTTAGTAACAAATGAAAAATATATGTATAAGTTAAACCAAATTTATACAATATAAAACTGAAACCATATATATTTAATTATCGTTTTTGTACATAACCTTTCATCCTTATGGAATAGATAAAATAAAGTACCAGTAACGCACTGAGGTTGAATTAATCGACTTTCCCCTCCCCCCCAACATTGCTGGCCTTGTGCCTAAATCAGAAACCATTATTATTTCTGTACAGACTGAACTAAGAGAGTATGTCGTTTAGTTGGTGTTTCTTTTGTCAATAATAAACATTTATATAATTCAACACATCATTTGCTTGTTGGATAACAATCAATAATTTGGTTACGATATGAGGTTTTAATTTATAAAATATATTCCCTTACTTAAATTATATATATATATATATATATATATATATATATATATATATATATATATATTTCTCACGAATGAAATAGTTTATGTCTTGTAACAGCTCTTCTATATTAAAATATATATATATATCAATGAAACAAAAAACGAACAAACAAGAGGATGCAATAACCATGAAGTGTATTAGTTTCACGCTTGATGGAAGAGGAGTATATGTGTGTGTAAAATATGTGGAATCCGGATGTAAATCGGGAGATGACCACAGTGAAAAAAAAGGTATTCAATACGTTAGTAGAGTATAGGCATCTTTATTTTATTATATAAATGATTTCTGCATGACTAGAACAGTTTCATTCGTAAGAAATCGTCATATATAATGTATGATATATAAACAATGTTAGCAACAGAAAATTATTGAACTAAACACTGAAAAGGAGCTGGGATATATTTAGAAATTTAGATCAATTTAATAAATAACAGTTAATAACAATAATAATAGCGTTTATTTATATATAATGTATGTTATAAATACAGTGATAGCACTATAAAATCTAAACGTAATTAACACTGACTGATCTTATAAATTCTGGCCTTCCATTCTGTAAGTAGATTGACGTAAATGGTTGAGTGACGAACTAGCATCCACGTGAACACCAGATAAAAACTATCGATCTGTTGGTTCTGGATATTAATAAATCATTCAAGAACTATTTTAAGTATGTCGCTTTATTGGCCAGGAACCCTTTCACCTTTTAAAATAAAACCACAATATTATGCCTAACGTAGAAACAATTATATATATATATATATATAACAGTATATCTTCCTTTATATATAAAAACATATACAGCAGTATATTATATATATCGCTATACATTCCGTTATATATATATATTGAAACCTATATACTATACAATATATAATATATGCATCGCTATATTTTCCTTTATATATATATATATTGAAACACGTATACAAATTCTACGTGTTCAAAAATATACTTAAATTGTGAAAGCAAATATTTGACAATAGCAATATTCAAAATTAGAAGATATGAAAAATAGATGAGAAAATCGTACTGAATTTTAAATTCAAAAATATATCTAAGATTCTATATTTTGATATAAAGTGTGATAAATGATAATAGAAACGGCAAACAAGTAGTTATTATTAAGTACTTCTAACAAGAAATGGGTCTGAGAGAAAGTACAACAAAACAGAGACAGTGATATATATATATATATATATATATATATATATATATAGGATTTCCGATGTAAAACGGGAGGTGAACACTGTCAAAAAACGTACTCAATACGTTAGTAGAGTATAGGTATATTTATTTTATCATAGAAATGACTTCTACGTGACTAGAACGGTTTCATTCGTAAGAAATCATCAGGAAAGTCTGATTATTTCTTACGAATGAAACAGTTCTAGTCTTGGAGATATCATTTATACAATAAAGCGAATATATATATATATATATATATATATATATATATATATATATACACTAGATATTATTAACAAACCATCTCATTTAACTACCAGTTAAAGCAATACAATTATAGAAATATGGAAGAAATATGTATTCTGGAATTATTCTCATTTAGGTGAATAGCTGTAAAGAAAAGAATAAATCTTTAACAATAAAATCCCCCAAAATAAAAGACAATGTTGTTGTTTTTTTAATCTTACCTTTACAGTCAGTCTCCGCGCTGCTATGCGTCATATGATGGTAGGATGCTGAAGAAGTGAAGATAAACAGAGAAAGATAACTCTCGTTGGAATTCAGCACAACAGCAACTACACAGCTACTGACTTCTTTTCATTTGTGTAGTTACAATACATAGTATCCCCCTCTCTCTCTGTCATACTATTTTTTCTCTCTCACACACATGTATATAATATTGTTGTGTATATATATATGTGTGTATGTGTGGTTAAACTTCCCTCCTACATACACACTTTTATCGCTTAACTTTTTATTTAAATTATTTCATTATTTTTTTTCTTTCTTTGACTCTACCAAGGTCAACTTTTGTGGTTCATAAAATAATTATCTCTACTTTAGGCACAAGGCCAGCAATTACTCAGTGCATTACTGGTACTTTATTTTATTGACCCCGTAAGGATGAAAGGCAAAGTCAACCTCGGCGGGATTTGAACTCAGATCGTAAAGGGACGTAACTATGCTGGAAAGCATGGCGTCCGACCCTCTACTGATACTGCCAATCCACCGCCCTAAAAATGAAATCTCGCGAGACGTACCAGTGAAATACTTGGGTTGATTTCATCCATTGATACTGCTGCCTTCCAGGGTTTTTTCAAGCAAGATACTACAGCTGAGAATCTCAAATGAATCTGCTTGAATTTTAACCCTTTGGATACCAGCCCGACTAAGACCAGCTCTATGAAACAAAACCTCTAATTTAAAAAAGTTTCTATTTAGATTAAAAACACCCAATTATGTGAAAACGTTTTATTAAACTAGGCTCTAAAAACATTATGCTTTATATATCAATTAATGAAAAAAATTGATATTTTACTAAATTCTTTCAAATCTTTAAGATAAGCTAGAAGTTAGAACTGCACATTTCTGACACCAACCTGGCTGAAACTGGCTCTGGTTCTATGAAACAAAATCATTCATTTTAAAGTGTTCTTGTTTAAGCTAAAATCTTCCAACATAATTTTATATAAGAACCATATGTGAAGTTACTAGCTTAGTGATGAAATAATAAATAAATAGAAAATTCCTTAAAATTCATCATTAAGGGCAAGCGAGACAGGGAACCCCCAGTATTCTTGTGAAAGGCAATGTACTCCAATATTTCTGTGAAGGGAAGTCACCCCAATATTCATGTGAAAGATAGTGAACCCCAATATTTCTGTGAAGGGCCGTGACCCTAGATATTCCTGTAAAGGGCTGTAAATCCCAGTATTCCTCTGAAGGACAGTAAATTCCAGTATTTCTGCAAAGGCCAGTGAACCCTAGCATTTCTGTAAAGGCCAGTGAACCCTAGTATTTCTGTAAGGCCAGAGAACCCTATACATTGTTAGCTTATATGCAATAAATCAGCATTTAAAAAGGTGGTGCTGAGGATTAATAACAAATCAGACAAAATTGACACCAAATTGGCTGCAGCATTGGACAAAATGCCTTGTGGTATTTATTCCGACTCCTTATGATCTGATTTCAAATCCTACTGTAATCAATTTTACTTTCAACATTTTGAGGTCAATAAAATAAGATACTAGTCTAAGATAGTGAACTAGTGAATTGGTAGGAGCATAAGATGGGATGCTGGCATTTCTGGTACTTCCTTTCGATTTCAAATTCATCCTAAGTCCTATTTGGGTTGGTAACTTAACTGACCAACTGGATTAATATCACCAGAGAGATCTTAGGTGCCTTTAATGGGGATATTATATATATATATATATATCATCATCATCATCATTTTACGTCCGCTTTTCCCTGCTTGCAAGGGTGGGACGGGAACTGATTCTGGCTTGATTTCTACAGCTGGATGCCCTTCCTAACACCAACCTCATTTACAGTGAGTGCTGGGTGCTTTTTTCCGTGGCGCCTACACGTCCACTTTACAGTGTGGGCTGGGTGCTTTTTTGCCATGGCACCTCCACGACCACTTTGCAGTGGAATGATAGGGACCCCAGTCCCTATCATCTCATTTCTACAGCTGAGTAAACTGGAGCAATGTGAAATAGAGTGTCTTGCTCAAGGAAACAACACATCACCCGGTAATATATATATATACATATATATATATATATAAAGAATGAATAATTGTTTCTACTTTAGGCACAAGGCCAGCAATTATCCAGTGCATTACTGGTACTTTATTTTATCGACCCCGTAAGGATGAAAGGCAAAGTCAACCTCGGCGGGATTTGAACTCAGATCGTAAAGGGACGTAACTATGCTGGAAAGCATGGCGTCCGACCCTCTACCGATACTGCCAATCCACCGCCCTGTAATATATATATATCACCCGGTAATATATATATATACATATATATATAAAGAATGAATAATAACAGGTAGACATCATAAAAAGGTAATTTATTCCGTGTGCTTACAAGTGTTTCCACGGTGGTACTGCAGCCTAGTTATGCTACGTGCAAATTCACAAGTACTTGCAGAACTCAAATATCCAATGCTGTGACCACTGTTTCCTCAGAGCAGAATGGTAAAATGTACAATGTAAAAACCCTTAAGTGGGGTTGTTGGGGAAGATAGAGTAGAAAAGGAAGAGAGAAAAGTAGGGAAGAGGGAGAGAGAAAGAAAGATATCCAGGGGTTGGAGAAGTAGGAGAGAGTGGCTTGCAGATATCTTAATCAAAATGTTATGGTAGGGGTTTTATTATACTGGTTACTTTTGGAGAGATGCGTTGATAGTTAAGGTCGTAATTATTTATTGCCCCAGAGGGCAGGTTCATAGATGTTGAGAGGGAGGTAGGCCAAAGGCGAGAGAGAGAGAGTGTAATGGATGTAGAGAGAGATAGGTAGAGAGGGGACAGACAAAGTTTGTGTGGAGAGTGAACTTTGGGTTTGTAGTAGTAATCTAGGAATTGCACTGAGTTACCATGTATAGTGATAAGCAGTGTATTGTCTTGTAGTGTGGGGGGAAGAGAAGGTTGTTAGCTAGAAAGCGGTGTTATAGTTACGGGTTCGAATGTTAAGTTATTTTATAGTGAGAGAATTTAGCTTTTAGTTTGTGGTTGCAGTATAATGATCGTTCAATTCTATCGTTAAGTAGTTTGTTTTTGGATTTTAATATGTAAAAGAGCTCAAGGTTACATAACCTGCAGTACTTCAATCCACTCCGATATGCACTTGCGCTGGAAAGTATATCCCATTTTAAGGTGAACTGTTGGTTGTGTTCACGGAGTTGCCAGGTCTTGTTGGCGAGCGTGGTCACAAAACGGTGATTCGGATGTTTGATTGAGAATCGATGACGGTACCAGCGAGATTTAAACGATGTGGTGGTAGATCCGATATAATACCATTTCTGGTCGTTCGATTCAACCGTGCATTGGTAAACAATGTTGGACTTTAGGCATTCATTCTTCAATGGACATCTTTCAGGTAGATGGCAGTTACATTCTTTGTTGTGGGTAGCGGGTACACCATGGATAGGTTGTGATGGCGGTACAGGTGGGTTGTGTAATACCCGTCTCCCATTTAGTGGTTGGGAGGCAGATATTGCGTTCTGCCCATCTGTTACTAAAATGTTTTGTTTTGTAGAGTTGTTTAATTGCCTTAAGTTAAGTTTTTTTATGTATGCTTCAAGGTTTGGTGCCGTGGAGTATGATAGTCTAATAGTTTTAGAGTTCAGAATTTTGCTGTATTTATGGGAACTAGGGAAGTGTTTGTTGATTAACTTAAAGAATGAAAGAGATAGTTTTGTACTAATCGAGGCATTAAAAATAGGATTGTACCAGATATACTTTCTACAACGTGATTTATTTGATATATATATATTTATGTGATATATATATATATATAATATATATAATATATATATATATATATATATATATATATATATATATATGTGCAGAGGTTGTATTTAATTTGTTGGGATTCAACAAGCTTAAAAATTTTATAACTGATATAAAGCACTCAACAATTAGTGGAGTAAATATTCAATATATTATATATATTAATTGTTTCTACTTTAGGCACAAGGCCAGCAATTACCCAGTGCATTACTGGTACTTTACTTTTATTATATATATTAATAAATGGAAACTATATTTATAAAACCATAATTATTTTATTATATATATTTCAAGGGCAACCAAGGCTAATTTTGGTGCGCTTTCATCAGATAAAATACAAATTTGTTTTATAAATAAATATTGACATACCCACATCCAGCGAACTTCAACCATTAAGGTTGTCTTTATGCGGGTATGTCAATATTTATTTATAAAACAAATTTGTAT
>OZ024746.1:14712291-14789791 GCA_964016885.1 Eledone cirrhosa | reverse complement strand
AAAAGCAAGGTCACAATACTAATTTGGTAAATTAAACATATTTTGTATAAAATAAATTATTTTGAGCCTTGCCTATATCATGGTGATTATAGTGAAAAGTGTGATTATGTTGCATGAAATCATGAAAATGTGAAGTCAAATATGACCATACAATAATTGTTTATTTTATTATTTTATTAATCCATTATATTTAGTAAACCAACTTTGAATATAAAGGTGTACAAGGAAGAAACAAGTTCAGTTAAGTTAACTCCAGTCATATTTTTTTCAGAGTTTCTTTTTTGAAATACGAGACCTTGCCACGATGAGCTTCAACTACTTGAAGAACACACTGCTTCTCCTCCTCGTTCTTGGTGATGGCAACAAAATCAGTTATCAACTTGACTGTTCTCTCCGCTAGATCGTTGACTACCTTGATATTGTGAACAACAGCACAGGCATTTTGATATGACGCTTGTGATGACCAAGTTGCAGGTGACAGCTCAAGCCAAGTGTCGTCGAGACCAAGGAGATCGAACAGAAGCCTTGATTCTTCCCAACTAGATGAGGCAGCTTCGTGGACGACTTCAACTCGGGAAATACTGGAGCACCACGGTCGAGAGGCCCAGATGTTTTCATTTTGACAAGATGTTGGGCTATTTGTTTCTTCTCAGACTCTTGGACCCGACTTGAAAACAGCGCTAGCGGAATGGCTTCCTCCATCAGGTACCAAAGATGCCTGCTCAGAGCAGTAGTGGCTGCCTGTGAAAGATCTTTGTCAACCTTACTGTATTGTGTCAACTCCACGTAGAATTGAAGGTCATTGGATGGTGCATCAGCACACTTGACTGCAGTCAGCCAGTATTGCACGTAGAACAGAGCATTGAACATACAGATCCGGCGCAACTTTTCCATTTTAGCTTGATCGTAATTGAGTTGCTCACCAAATGCACACACCTTTGCACTATAGATGATTGTGGACATCCACCGAGCGTTATGATGTGCACCAGGCAGCATCCAATGAATTCCACGAAGAAGGGTGACACCAAGCAAGATCAACATCAACTCGGCACATTCGTCCCATGGAAGAGAACTCATTTTCCCATCGTCGGATGTCAGCAAATCTTGGAGGAACTTGATGTTCTCAGAACACAGACGCTTGAGTCTCCGGTCAACAATGTTCAATGTTTTAAAGTTGGTCTTGTCCATGAGTGGCACCCAATCTTTTTTGAACTCCTTGAACTCTGGAGTGTCTGGACTGGACATTGCTCCGAATAGTTGTTGCCACACTGCACACAAGATACGCTCCATGGTGCCGACAAGCAAAATAAAACACCTTTTTGTTGATGCTTTGGCTTGGGTGGTTCCAGTGCCATCAGGAATTATGGGAACACTGAGGAGTTTACCTTCTCTGAAGTCTGGAGTTCCAGCAACTAGCATACCTAGCCTCTCGTGGTCACCAGGAATTATTTTGCCATCCTAATGCAAGGTAACAAAGTCTGGTACAGCAAATTGTTCCTTTATGTGTTCAGCCCCCACAGTTCTGATCTTCTTAGCTGCACGTCTGCTACTATTCTTGGAGAGAGTTGTGGCGTCTATGTCAGTCCCACCCTCAGAAATAATCGATGCCATAAATGCTGTTCTCTGGCCCAGTGTCAGGTTTAAACGATCAGCCATTAGAGAAATTTTTGGACTTTGAAATGGATTCTTTGGGAGTTCCAGCTGGATTTTTCGTTTCTTGTCTGACTTTGAGCTGTCTCTGGGTGGATTTGAGGCCTGAAATTCAGGATCCTGTTCATCTTCAGTTTCATCATTGGTTGAACTTGAATCACTCAGTTCATTACGTGGAAGTTGTGCTGCTATAGATCCTGACAAACGCTTTCTATGGTTCTCTGACTCTCGACGAGCCACAGAAACCTGATCACGCTTAAACTTTGAAGATACCTTTTTCTGGTAACCCTTGTCTTCAGCACCCAGAGATACTTTTTTCTGGCAACACAGGACTTCCATTTTCTGTTCATTATTATGAAGACGGTCTTTCAAAATTTTCTTTTCAGCATCAGTATGTGCAATGTAGAAATACAAATCCAATTCAGAAATAAATAGTGCTTCCTTTTCTTTGTTTGACTTAGAACCTTTGAACCATCACAAGCCTATCCGTAATAACAACATTGAAGCTCACATGCTTTTCGTGTTTCATAGGACCATCTTTCAGGTAGAAGAAATATCTTAGAACATCCTCCTTTGTTGGTATTTTGTTTGGTGAAAAGGATGTAACATATTGCCCCAGGAGCCATATTTCTCGATCACCACAACGGAGTGAGTAGCTACAACTAGGCCCACTGGTTTGTGCCATTATTCTGCCAATTTGCAACTATTAGGCAAGGCTTAAATTAGTCTGAAATAATCAAAATTACATTATAAATTGATAATATACAAAATGGCATGAGAAAATGCATAGGGAGCTAAGAAAAAAACACTTTTGTGTAAAATTGTGGAATTCTGGAACACCCTAATGTACACACACAGCTACAAATACACACATACATGTACACACACAGCTATATGGTGGTATTGGTGATGATGACGCTGGTAAGGATGATGGTGGTGGTAATGATGATGTGATGATGATGATGATGATGATAGTGATGATGATGATAGTGATGATGATAGTGATGATGATGGTGGTGATGGTGATGGTGGTGATGGTGATGGTGGTGATGGTAATAGTGGTGGGGGTGGGGTGATGATGATAATGACTGTGATGATGATGATGGTGGTGGTGGTGGTGGTGGTGGTGGTTATGATAAGGAAAGGTGATAATGATGATGATGATTCCAGGCCAAAAATATCTCACAACTAACACAGTACACACACACACATCTTTATAGTTAATAGTTATTATTGTTTAAAATAAATTACCATTTTATATTTTTATTGTCCTTAAATATAATGTGACTATTAGAATGTCGGGTAGAATGATTTGTGATATATGAGTGGGTTCTCTGTGTACTGAGTTCAAATCCCACCGAGGTCAACTTTGTCTTTCATTTTCGAGGTTGGTAATATCAGTCCAGTACTGCGATCGATTCTGCTTCGGTTCATTGCTTCTCTCTCCCATCTCTCCTCCTCCTCTTCTTCTTCTCCTTCTTCTTCTTTAGAAGAAAACGGGTGTGTTCAAACGTGGAACAGAGATAGGGTCCATTAGGTTTAAAATGCCCAAAACACACTGTAATGTCACTACAGCGCTCTACTAGCAGTTATTTAAGCCTACTGTAAATATTTCCCATGAAATGTGACCTTTATTCCCATGTGGTTATATTTCCGTTCCCAGTAAACATGTATTATATGTACTGCATGTAGTACACTGCCTCGAAGTATTCCCCCACTCTGAAATTTCACTGTTTTTTCATTAACACGAGCGCATGTGTCTGTGTGTTGTGGTTTAGGAACGGTGCCAATTCCGTCCCAACGAACAGTTTAGCTTCTCTCATCTTTCGTACAACGGAAAACTCGGTCACACACATTATATATATATATATATATATATATATATATATATATATATATATATAATTTATTCCGGGTTG
Organism: Eledone cirrhosa; assembly: GCA_964016885.1. Taxonomy (NCBI): domain Eukaryota; kingdom Metazoa; phylum Mollusca; class Cephalopoda; order Octopoda; family Eledonidae; genus Eledone; species Eledone cirrhosa. The sequence continues at coordinate 14,786,222 of OZ024746.1, read as the reverse complement.
AATCCTGTAGAAGCTCTTATATATAGTGAAAACAAAACAGAGAGGCAGTACGAACAAAGGTTTATTAATTTCACGCTCTTGTATGTATATATATATATATATAGAGAGATATATTTCTTTATTTGCCACAAGGGCGCAAAAGATGGGGACAAATACAATTGGGGAGTTTACATACAAGGCGTGTAAAAATGTATGTATATATATATATAGATAGATATAATATCAAGCCATTTCGACGGCTATTTCTGGACTGAAATAGGCGTCGAAACGGCTTAAGCTCTGCCGTCGGGGTCATACTTTCTCCTATTACCCACTCTACTACCCCAAGTATTGAGTACTCTGGTGCGTTATGGTCCATCTGGTTCCTTACCACAACTACTTCGTTATATATATAGAGAGAGAGATAGATAGATAGATATATTTCTTTATTAGCCACAGGGGCACAAAAGAAGGGGACAAATACAAAGGGGAAGTTTACATACAATAAAAACGTGTAAAATGTTATCACAGATGGAATTTAAAAAGTTAGTCGAGAGATAGATAGATAGATAGATAGATAGATAGATAGATATAGATAGATAGATATACACCCCACACACACATACACATACACAGACACACACAGATACATACACACTCACACATATATATATATGTATATTATATGTATGAATATACATACTCACGCGCGCGCACACACCTTAAAGGTAGTTGGTTCTCGTCTCCGAAATTTGATGCCGCATTAAGTGGGTTTATTTCGGCTGTAGTTCAAAACTGATGCAGTAAATAACTACCAAGATTCAACTCGTTGTCTCATCAAGTGCGTGTGTGCTTTGATGTTCTCTCCTTTCACTCACTATTATGTGCAAACAGGAGCCCTGGCACTGGCAGTCTCGCAGTCCCGGTGGACAGAATAGAGAAGGCGTTTCTCCAGATGATGGTGAGGGAGACGCGTTGCAAGAACCATTCCAACTCGCGAGGCTCACGCTTGCTGGTAGCCAACTATTTGGAAGGTTTACCCTCCTCTCCCCGAAATGCAACAGAGCCTGGATTAGTCGCCGTCAGCACCAGGTTGCTGCAGGAAAAAAGTGTCGCTGCATGTGACATCCTAAATGAGAGATTTACCACCGCAGAATGGAAATATGGTCATGCCGTCTGGCCCTTTGCCGTCCCCTCGGTCCAACCCCACCGGCTCGAGCTGGGTGGGAAAGCCTGCAGCGTCCAAGCCATGCTTTAATATCTCGTTGAAAGCAGTATGGGGTGGGAGGCGAGCCTCAGGGAAACCCAAGGGTCACCCTTTTGAACCCCAGTGGCTTAAGGTGATCGTGTCAGCAGTACGGAGCATGCTCTGGCTCCTTCCGATGGGCAGCTGTTAAAGAATTACAAAGCTGCATGTGCGGCCCTCTCACACTCACCGGGCACACCGACCCCTAGTTGCACCAGGCTCAGCTCCTCACCCAGTTGATGTGTGATGGACTTGCAGACCACTATAAGTACATCCGCTGCTGCTAGCAGGGAAGAACTTAATAGCAGGCAAGATGCTTGCATTGGATGCCACATATAGCAGGTGATGAACAGGTGAGGGTATGGGTTTGAGGTCTGTGGGCGGCTCATGATGTTTGAGTCGAAGGGCATCCAGGACCTCCCCGATGAGGTAGAGAACGGTGTCCTCTAAAGCGATCACTCTGACCGCGGCCGAGACATAACCCTCAATTAGTTTGGCGGTTACGGGATCGCGTAAACGCTTTGTGGAGGCCTCAGGGATAGTGGATTGAGGGCAGCTGAGAGCAGAGGATGTGATGTCCTTGGGCACACTGGGGATGGGCGCTTGCCCAAAGGACGAAATGTTTGCCATGACGAAAGCCGCTGTCGGCAGGCCACCTCGGTCAGTGCCAGAACTGGGAAGGCCGAGGGTGAGTGGGACGAAATAGAAGAGGCATTCACAGTCACTGGTTCGATTAGAGTGCCGGGCCCTCTCAATTGGGGATGCGAGGGCGTCAGCTACCGGCAGCCTTCGGGATCTTGAATGGAATCTTCTAGAGCTGCGTGAGCCGAGCGATGCTGACCAGCGACGCTTGAGCATCAGACAATTTCGCTGTTTTATCTGGTGGTATAGTGGACGGCCGCAGCTGTGCTGACGAGGGGAAGAGACAGTTGCAGCATCTTCACGCTGTGAGGGCACTGGAGGCTCGTCGCGTCAGGCCAACAGAAGAAAGGCAGTGGAAACATCCGCACCCCGAACAGTTCCGGCCTTTCTTCTGCCTGTGGTAGTGCATGTGTTGCAGGTGTCACCCGGTGGGGATAGAAGGTCGGAATGAAATTCAATCTCTCCTCCTCTGCACCAGAAACTGAAAAATAGATTAATTAGCTAAATATATATTCGAGACACACAGCTATGCCAACAACCACGGAGGAAGCTGACACCAATATACCTACATAGAGTATGAAACAACATCTGTTACTAACCAACGGCTGAGCCTACACATAACGCTCGCATTGCTAGAAATAGTTGTTAATAAATCTCCTTCAAATCTCATCCTACCGCCTTAAAAAGAAAAGAAACAATATAAGTATTAGACAATATAGTTCTAAATACTCTTTAAGAGATGGGATGGTCTCCGATGGAATGCTTTTGTTCATAGGTTTGTTAGGTCAGGGTTGGCCTTGGGCCAAGCACCATCATCATATCTGTTTATTTTAAACTGTAAATTTTCCTGCATATTTATGAGTAAAATACGATCTTAACACAGTTTTTGATTATTAGTAAAGTACATTTTTTTAGCTGATATTCGTGACGTTCGGGGGAGGTGTATCGCTGACAACGAAGTTTTTTTTTTTTTTTTTTTTTTTTACTGAAGTATCAGGTGATGTTTTCATTACATAAATTGTTTATATATATATATACAAGATGTCTCAAAATGTATACACCCTTTGATTATATTTATGTTGAAGTGTATATACACCCTGTGTATATATATATATATATATATATATATATATACACCCTGTGTGTGTATATATATATATTACAAGTGGATTCCCGGTGTAAATGGGGAGGTGACCTCAGTAAAAAAAGGTACTCAATACGTTAATAGAGTATGGCCATTTTTATTTTATAACAGAAATGGTTTTGGATGTACCTGTCATCAAGATGTAAATTTCGGTTGCCATTTTGTATAAAAGAAAAAAAATCAAGAAAAGAAAGAGACGATTTTGCATCTCCTCTCTCCTATATATTCTCTCTCTCTCTTGCAGCAGTAGCAGCATCAGTAGTAGTAGTAGTAGTTGTTGTTGTTGTAGCATTGAAATGAAGTTGATTTTCAGAAAATTAATGAGAACCACATTACATGGCAGAACAAAATTGCAGGAAACTTAAAACCTTTTCCTTTAAGAAATTCTTCTTTGCCCACTTATTCCTGAGAGGGATGTGGGAGCAGAGTCCTCAATCACTCCTTCCAGTGAATCCTGTCCGAAGCAATCGTTTCCAAATGATCCAGCTGGATCCCCAAGTGAGGAACTCATCGATGTTATCCAATCATCTTGTTCAGGGTTTGCTCCTGGGTCTCCTGTCGGTTGGTTTTGTCCGTAAAATCTATCCAGCAATTCTTTCCTGTGACATTCTGACCTCGTGCCCATAGTATCAGAGTTATAATCTCTCAATTTATGAGAAGTAGCAGCTCTACCTGGGGTGAATCTCTGATCTATGCACTCTATTGAGTAACATTACTCCAAAGAACCTTGGAGGAACCCCATTTAGGCCGCTTGTATTTGCAATCGTATTCTTTCAGTCATTACCCAAGATTCATAAGGGTTGGCACAAATACCGAATTGAAGATAGCAGGCTTGGCTTTTACACCTACCTCCCTTCTTCTGATTACCAAATGCTGAAGCTGGCACATTACTGCACCAGCTCCTGCAATCCTTGCACTTAATTCAATCTCCTGCTTTCCATCACTCATGAACATAGCCCCGAGATACTTGAACTTCTCCACCTGCTTCAGTGGAACACCATTCACATGTAAAGTGCACTGTGCAGGCTTCTTTGAGAGAAATTATTTTCCTAAAACAGATAATTTGCTTCAATATATCTTGTGGTGCTAAACAATATTTTAACCTCAGTAACAAATGCAGGAGAACATCAACTGTCACTGTCCCATCAAATCTACATTATCTTCCCCTATTATGGCCATGACCAGCATATAGAAATAGGCAGGTTGGTAGTCAGAATATGTCCAAGCTGTCACATTACACTCCATATGATTCATCATTGCTTGTCAAAGTCTACAGTATAGTTCTTATTTAGGTATTATATACCTGATAGAACATTGCATAGAATGCTTTACGGTATTCATTAGTGCTATCTGCTCTCTGAGTTCAAATCCTGCTATGCTCAACTTTGCCTTTCATCCTTTTCAAGTCAAAAAAAGTACCAGTCTAGTACTGGAGTTAATTCTTCCTTTATATCTCTTTCTCATTTCCTCTCTCTCACTTTCTATCTTTCTCTGGAAGAAAACTGTGCAAGAAACGCTGTACGTCAATACAGTGTCCCTATGACTCTATCAGGAGTTATGGGACCATACATACATTATATACCTGGAACAACAGATCTATGGGTCATGCCTAGTTGTTTGAATGACTGTTGTGTTATAATACAAGAGCAACCAACAATATTCTAACACTTCAAAAACAGACAAATAGCAAAGACATCCACAACAGTAATAAAAACAACTTTAATTTAACATTTTAATAGAAATTTACAAGTCACTTATTTATTTTGGTGTTCAATTTATTATGAGATATTTTGTAAAATAAGTCCCACTCTTCAAATCTTGTTTGATTCATGTTTGCATATTTCAATTTATCCTTCATTGTCTGAACTGTCACAGTCAGAATTACTATCGCTGCTACTATCACTGCTGCTGTCACTACTGCTGTTACTGCTGCTTTCATCTGAAAATTAACACATTCTGGTCAAATATACATATATTTAAACACATATAATTATGAAATTTCTGTTCTAAAATAGTGTTTCAATAAGCTAACCACTGGTTCACTGCATTTCCAATGTTGAGTGTGACAATAAGTGTCTGTGAATTTGAACTTTGAAAGCCTATCAGCTAAGACAGCACTAATGGGAACTTCTGAAAGTTAGTTGTATATTTTGTTAACCATGTCTAAAGTATGGGCCTTGTCATCAGGTATTGAGAGGATATATATAGACATGAATGTATTAACCATCAAACATAAATATTTTAGACAAAGAAAAGAAAATAACAGGATAGTGGACCCCAAGCTGTGGTATCTATTCTAAATAGAAAGCTAATCATAACTATGATAAAGTTAAATGAAAATCATTGTCTCTTATTTTCACTTGTCTTCTTTCATCCTTCTATCTGTTCTTTTTATTTTATCACACAAACACATCATACTTGCAGAAAGATTTATTTTTCTGTTTCACAATCCAGCATTTTAAAATGTCATTTTCACCACTTTGTAGCTACAATACATAGCTATAGTAAAAAAAACAGGAGAAATAAAGTCATTTTCACCACATTTATTACATTGTAGTTATAATTCCTAGCTATAGTAAAAAACCAGGAGAAATAAAGTCATTTTCACCACAGTTGTTACATTGTAGTTATAATTCGTAGCTATCGTAAAAAACCAGGAGAAATGAATTTTATCAGATTCCCTTGACTTTAACACAGAGTAATGATAGGTTTCTAATTTTCTTCACACTAGTTTCTACTCTTTTAGTTATTTATTTCTGAACATTTTACAGCAATGTCAGATTAAACACAAATCTCTCAATGATTGTATACATACTTCTAGAAATCATTTCCTTTAGTAATGGCTGGAACTGGAGAGCATCTTTGTGATTTGGGTTATAGATAAGAACTGATAAAAAATAAAAACAAAACAAAAAGGTAAACAAATAAAATTGAACAAATTTTTAGAAATGCTATTTCTTTAAAGTAGTTTCGTTATTGTTTGATCCATTAAAAAAAAATCTTTGTGTGTGTGTAAGAAATGAAAGCGTATAAAAATTATTGGGGTGGGGTGGTGCGATGGAGGAGGAGGAGGAGGAGGCGAAGAAGAAGAAGAAGAAGAAGAAGAAGAAGAAGAAGAAGAAGAAGAAGAATTTCCTAATGCTATGTGAATTCGGCATACAACACCTTGTATTTTTCTAAGGATTAAAATCAGTTGTATTTTACAACTTATCTAAATATCATGTTTTGCTAATATTTTTTTTTATCACATTACAGTGCAATGGTAAAACAACAACAACAAAATGACAACAGTGAAATAGTGATGGTGAAATGGTGATAGCAACCCCTTACTATTAAAGTTCTCCACAATAAAAGGTTACATGAGTTACCAAATACAGAAAATTATTCAGTGATTCCAAAAACAATGGAGTAACTCATGTTGAGAAAAACACAAGCCTGAAGATTGATCTAGTGATGTGATTGCATATTATTGATCTATTGACCTAAGCATGTCTATTACTCAGTCAAAATGGTAGAAACTGCTTTATAAAATTGTGTTTATAAGAATCATCATCATCATCATCGTTTAACGTCCATCTTCCACAGAAAAATATTAAAATACAACTATTTTTTTTTAGATATCTATATCTGAATAAGAAAACAATTAGTCTTGTACTTACTCATTTCACATAATTTATCTGCATTCTTAAAGTCTTTATTCATAAGGCATCCAAGAAACTAGAAAAAAGACATATGAAAAATTAGAGAACAAATATGTACATTGTTTACCATATTCATTAACTTTTTTAATTATTCTTTTTGTAGATTAATTAGAATCTTATGTGTGTCTGTGTATGTTTATTTAAAGCACAAAAAAAAAACATGTATCTAGCGGTTGACTGATGTCTGTATTTGTTCATTTTCCTGTCTTTGCACATATTTTTTTTAATACATATATGTGTGTATCATCATCATCATCATCATCATCGTTTAATGTCTATCTTCCACGCTAGCATGGGTTAGACAGCAGTTGTCCCACTTGAGGCAAGATTGGTCGGTTGACCGTGTCTCGCTCGTATAGGACTGTCTGGCAGGTTTTCTACGGCTGGATGTCCTTCCTAACACCAACCACATTTACAGTGCGGGCTGGGAACATTTTACCATGTTACCTACATGGCCACATTACAACATGGACTGTGTGTTTTTTTGTCATGACACCTACATGACCTCATTAGTTTGGACTGGATGTTGTGGTACGTACCAACATAACTTTACAGAGAAAGGGTGGTTTTGGTGGGAGAGAGCGGATGGAGTAGGGGTAGTGAGTTGGGGTGTATATTTGGTTAAGAGGTGCCTACTTAATGACTGTAGGTTTCGCTTTGTACATAGACAAGGCAGGTCTTCTGTATTACTGCATGGTGCCAAAGATCTCGGTCCGGTGACATTGTCTTAGAGAGGTGCAAGTGTGTAAGGTCGGATATATATATATATATAGCTTCTGCTATCTAGGTGACCTAATTAGCAGTGGAAGAGGGTGCTCCGAGGGTATAATAGCTAGACTAAGGATAGGATGGAAGAAGTTTAGAGAGCTACATACAAAAGAACATGTATGATGCCTGTGTGTGAAGTGCGCTACTGCATGGTAGAGAACATACATAGACTGGAGAGAAATAAAGCTACCATGATTCATTGGATGTGCAATGTAAATGTCAGAGAAAGACAGAGTTTGGATGAACTGAGGGAGAAACTGGATTTTAGAGGAATCTGAAGTAGTGTGCAAGAGAGAAGATTGCATTGGTTTGGACATGTGATGTACACAGATGACGATCGCTGGGTGAAGACGTGCCAGGAAATGCCAGTGGTAGGAAGCCACAGTAGAGAAAAACCAAGGAAGACCTTAGCGGAGGTGGTGAGAGCTGATCTCATATCACTGAGATTCACAGAGGAGATGACAAAGGAATGCGACAAGTGGAAAGAGGCTGTGCTAAAAAGGCTCCATCCAACCCATGCAAGCATGGAAAAGAGGTTGTAAAAACAATGACATATATATAATACATATATATATAATATCAGAGGAGAGAGATCAATGTAACATTTGTTTAATACTTATATTTCAAGATTATATAACAATACCTAACTATATGGTTTGTCTTATCAAAAATTGAAATATCAAAGTGCCAGTCTTATTGCAACTTTTGAATACTACAGTGATTTGATATTGATTATTTAATATTAATATTTTAATATTTTACCTCCATAATTAATTGATTTGGAACATTTTGCATTTTTGTCTCAATTGTAAAACAATCAAATGTTGGAAGTTAGGGTAAAACTCCTGAAATAAATACACAAAAATTTATAAAATTTTAAATACTGGTAAGTCTAGTAAATTAAACTATTCTAACATGAGGAGAAAATTTAAGCAACTAAAGCAACTAAAATAACTATCTACTTCAACATAGTCAATGATAAAAATGATTATTTAAATAATGAGAATAATGAAAATTATTGTGTACAGTGCTCAGGTGCACTACAACTCATCAAAGATGCATGTATAGTACATAGAATAGTGTACAAATGTCAGAAAAGTGAACTGTGTATGAGTCATGATGCACACACACACACAGACATACACATACATGCGTGCGTGTGTATGGAAGGGGAATATGAGATGTAATGTTGGTGAATTTCGGAAAGCATGGAAGTTTTTAAGGATGCAGTGTACTGAAAGCTAACAACTGATGCAGGTAATTTGTTCCATGCTTCAGCAACTCTGAGCGTGAAAAAATGTTTCCAAAAGTCAGGGTAGCTTCACAGTTTTCAGATTTTGTAAGCATGTCCATGGGTGTTAGACACATGGAATTCAAAAAAGTACCCAGGGTTGTTGTTGGAAAGATGGTTAATAATCTTGTGAGTGTCTAGAGATTATAATATAAGAGCAAGACAGGTCAGTCCCTCAAGGTAGATAACTGTAGTAATAATAAGATGAACAATGTATAGTTAGATAACATGCAGTAATTCATTAATATAAACAAATGCAGAAGAGTCAGTTATTTTCTTGCTATTCTAATACTTGTTAAGGCTGGAAACATCTGATCAGTCTGCTTTGAATTTTGAAATTCCAAACAGGATTTTCTCCCTTCCAAGAATAAGGGCAATTCATATAGAACATTTTTAAACTATGGAATATTTTTGTTTTATCATGCTACTTGTATACCATCATAAAACTTTATTTTTTTATCATTATATAAGGATAATAGCTATGGCAGAACTCATTCTGATTTTTTAGGATTTCCAATTTGTCACTCAGTTTAACAACACCAACTTGTTCTTGTTTGATTTTAGTAGCATCCAAACCAACTCTCTAATTAGACACTCTGAAAGATGAAAAACAAAACAAGTATAGTGAGGGAAGTAACCTGCATTCAGGCAATAAGATAACCCATGAAGACCTGTTAACTTCCCACAATAAATTTTCAATTCCACACATCGACTCTCACTCTAAAAGCAATGGAAATGTAGAGCTCATCCAGACTGAGTAGACCACCGATGTTAGCCACTGGCAGAGTATCAACCCAGTCCTCAGAGAATTATTTTAAGTATGTTAGAAGTCTGTACAAAATAGAACCATTTAACTGAATGCACAAGCCTGCCACTAACCTATAACGCTTGCTATTCGTAACATGAAAAAAGGAGGTTTTCAAAGGGTCTGAAAGAAAATCTAGAAGTGTTACAGATTAGAATTATATAATTTGAGGGCACTGACAAATTTTGGGGAAGTATTCTGACAGAAAATAAAACACGGCATTTAATATTTTGTGTTAAATATTATAAAGACATCTAAGTGTAGAATACATCTGGGAGTGTTGTGAATGTTATTATAGAATCCGTGTTCTTATTTTCGATAACAGAAAGAATTATGACGATGGCATTATAATAAATGAGAAATTACATTTACCCACAACAGGCTGAATAATATAAAAATATACCCGATGATACCACGAATGATAAGGTTGTCATAACAACAGAATAAACACATTTACTTTTAACGCCCCCTCTTCATTTTTGCGGCATAGAGTTACAGCCCTTCCCGTTCGGTGTTCAAATCCCGTCGAGGTTAGCTTTCCCTTTCGTCCTCAAGGTGTGGATAAAATAAAGTACCACTAATACACTGAGGTCGATTTAATCGATACTCTCTCCCCAGAATTGTTGACCCTGTGCCTAAATCAGAAACCATTTTTTATATATAAAAATAAATGTATTAGTATGAACTACTTCAGAAAAGGTGAGAGGATAACTCCAAATACTTTATACGAATAATCAAATATATAAAATTAATATATAATAAAAAATAATAATTTAAATATAATTTATAAATAAAAAATTATTAGTGTCGCGATTTTCAATATACTTTATTATATCTATAAATAAATATTTGTTTAGAAATATTTAGCTACGTTGCTTTACGAAGAGGCGGTTTGAAGGTCAAAATAAACAAAAGTAGACGAAAGCAGTTGTTCAAAATTGAGGTAAAATACTATTTTCATAAGTAAATTTATTGTAAAAAAGATAGTATTTCGTTGTGATATATACCACACCTCTCAGGTGTAACATTAAAACGATAATATTAACTTTAAACAAGAAAATTGACAGAAGCACGTGATTATTGGTGAAATTAATTCTTCAATAACACGTTTTATAAATGTTTCTCTTTTATATGCTTCGTAAACCCGAGGACGAAAGAGGAAGAAAGATTATCATACAGGCATGAGTTAAATAGATTATTAGAATCTGAGTTAATTCTTATTTGCAGTTATTGCACTCCTAGGTGTGTTGGAAGGGTCACGTCTCTCGTACGTTCCAGTTTTGGCATGTAGCATGGTTTCTACAACCTGAGACCATTCCTAACATCAACCACTTAACAGAGTGTACTGAGTATTTTATTGTGGCCCCACACTTAAGAAGTTACTTGGGCCTGACGAGGCAATAAGAGGCTCATGAGTATGTGTGTGTGAATGAGGGAAATAAAGTGATAAGATAGTAGTAGTTAACCGGTTATTTGATATTATTTTATTAGAAAAGCGGTAGAGCGCCAAACGCGATGCTTTGCATTCTTTACGTTCTGAGTTCAAATTTCGCTGAGGTTAGCTTTGCCTTCATCTTTTACGGGGGTCGATAAATAAAATACCAGTAATGCACTGGGTCGATTTAATCGACTTTCCCCTCCCCTTCAAATTGCTGGCCTTGTGCCTAAAGTAAAACAATTATTATCTTTGGTATAGGGTTTACACATTGTCCTTGCCTTTCTTCACAAACCCTTCAACATTGAATAATTAATTAATTGCCACCCTGGAACAACGAATTGAGGGTTGATCAGGTTAATCCAGATAGGTCGACTCTTGTTGCATTCCTGCAAATACAACATCGATATATTCCTTATATATATATAAACTTATTGTAATCTTCCCCAACGCTGGTTGTAATGTAACATTTTTATTATAGAGCATATAAATAAATCTACACATAAATAACATTACAAATGCTTAGATAACATAAATTGCTCGTGATTCTTTCAGAAAGATATATTCTTTTAATGTTTCAATATTAAAGAAAATGTAAAGGAAGGGGTAAACAACCAAGCCAAACCCAGAGCAAAAGACAGCAACGTCGCGAGGTGTACCGGGCAAGCCAGCACACTCGCAGCGTGGCCTCGGGTGATGGCAAGATTAATGCGCTGGAACAACCAAACGCCCTCGCGAGATTCGCCAGTTACCTCTATTAGGCGAGCCGCCAGTGAAGAGAGGAACCTTGTGGTCAGCGGCCTGCTGGTTTAACTCCCAAATATTAGAGCATGTTGGGTTTATAAGCACTCGGAGATGGGAAAAGTGGGCAGAGTTTCTACCCAGCTTGTGGCAGCTTACAATAAGTTAACATAGTTTTTCAAAATCCAAGTTTTATTTTATTCCATTCTGTTGTTTAGCCCTAGGTCAGCCTTAAACGAGCAGACCTTTGATCCTGGTGTTACTGATCCATCTATTTTCAGATATTGTGTATCTACAACTAAAGAAACAACAATTAGAGAGGAATGCATTGCACTCTACTATGGACTCTGCCAGTCCTACAATAATCTCAATTTTTCTACTAACTTCAAAGCACACAAAACAATACACTGCCCATCTTTACAGATTGTATGCAGACTCAACAAAACAAAAATACTAAAAATTGAAAGGACACTTGAAATATGTAAAGTTTATTAACAAAACCCGGTCTCCACAGTCCCGATACATGTACAACACCCCAAAACACCATCCTAAAAACACAATGTTTCCCACTTAAACTAGACAAACATCAAAAATACACACTCAGAAATAGTTACATCAATAGACTCATTGGCTCTAAATACTGTGCTGGGATACCACAAACAAGAAGTAACTGTCACACTCTGAGTTTTACAGACATACAGTAATAGACTTGGTAACATATCCAAACTGTCACACTGCATCCCATAGTTCAGAATGGGCAGTATGGTGATCAGTTAGGTGGAGACATAGGAAGAACAAGATGAATCCCTGAGTTGTACCACATCATTTGACTGCTCAGTCAGGGATGATAATATACATCTTAAAAGTAACAAATGCTAAGCCTTAAAGTTCTTATTTCCACTCCCTCGGTCCATATAAAACTTAAATTATATTCACTTTATATATATATATATAAGAAATCTAATGTCACAAATGGTAATGTGCAGTGGCATCTTGGTTCCAAACATCGAAAATAGAAGTGCTGAGTCTCTTGTCCTTATGAATGAGCAATAGATTTTTCTAGTATTCAGATATGTGGACAGCTTATAACAGTTGGGAGAGGTTGTTTATCATAAAGTTTTAGTCATTGTGTTTGAACAAATTCTTCGACTCCTCATTCTCCAGTTGCAGAAAGTGGAGTTGAGGGTTGTTTCAATGGTTGTTGCTCTCACTGTTGTTTCTGTTATCAGTATCTCTCCAGTGTGAAGATGCATGGCTTAGTGATTAGGGCATTCAGCTCATGAGCTCAATTCATGTCATGTCCTTAAGCAAGACACTTTATTTCACCTTGCTTCAGTCTCCTCAGCTGGCAAATATAAATTGTACTCTGTCATGCTGAATCTCCCCAAAAAACTACATTAGGGGTACACATTTCAGTGGAATACTCAGCTACTTGCACATTAATTTCACGGGCATACTGTTTCACTGTTGAAACACTCATCAATACATATTTCTGGTTATTTTGTTGGGGTTGCTTTTACTGTAGCTGTTGTGGCTGTTGTTAAAAATAATAAATCTGTCCAAGCAATTCACTGTCCTCCCATCTACCATTTTCAGCATCAGTTCTTATGATTACAGAACCGAGGTTAACTTTGCCTTTCATCCTTACAGGGTCGATAAAATGAAGTACCAGTAATGTGCTGGGATGATTGCTGGCCTTGTGCCAAAAGTAGAAACAATTATTACAATTACTTTTGTTATTTCTATACCAAAATATTACCTACCTCTATTTTACTATATTCAATCATTGGTCAGAAAACTGAGAAAGCAGTGGCAGAATAACTTTATAACTTGGAAAATTAAATATTTTTTATGTATATTTTTTCAGAATATGAAGCAATGGACAAGAACACAAGTCTATGATGGATTACATCGAGCTTCTGTGTGGACATTACTTGGACTCACAGGCTATGGTCTTACTCTGCTGGGAGCATATACCTTCAGGTATTTCAAAGGTAAACATTGCTCGTTTTAGATTTGAAGTATAATCACATAACAAATAGAAATCAAAACAAACTATAATGTATTAGGACAATAATTATATCTATTTTAATATTTAATCTATCAAAGTTAGATTTAATGATGAGTGACTTAAAATATGGTAAAAGGTAGAATAGAAAATAGACATTAAATGATGATTACGATGGTGATAGTGTGTTCCTCAACTCACTGGATCATAGGAACAGCAGTATACAATATATTGTTTCAAAGGTCAGTCCATTAGATCATAGGGATAGCAGTGCATCATAGATCAGTCCATTAGATCATAGGGACAGCAGTGTACAATTGGCTGTCATATACTGTATCAAAGGTCAGTCCATCAAGCAAAGACCATCTCACATTTAAACTAAGCACTGCAAATAACTAAACATTTGTCAATTTTACAATTTTTCACAGATTTGTGTTTGACCATTTAGAGTCTCAATTAGTCACGACCCAACACTTGTGACTAGAAAACTATACCTGCTGCACTATTGATTCATTTTTCAGATAAGACATAAAATAGAAATAGAAATGTTCAATTTAGTTTTTTACAGTATAGCTGTCTCATATCTTTACTGTAGTTCAGCTGTCATATATCTTTACTGCAGTTCAGCATGTGGGCCATGTAAAACTATCCATTGCATCTTTCAACAACAAATGTGTGGGCTCCCTGAACAAAATACACATTATATGGTGTAAGAGAGATGATGCTATATGTAGAATATAAACAGTGAATGGCAAGTAATTAACTGAATATGATCCAAATGAATTGAGAAAATAGTTGGATATCAGATATTTAGGTTGAAATTTTATTTGATAAAATCTAAATATTTGTTTTCTCTTGTCACTTAGATCATAGTTAGTTCATTCCTGTTGACTCATTGTTTTACTTTCGACATATAGAATATTTTACATCACTCAGTGTCTCTTTTATTCAGGCACAAAACCTTTCTTGCTAAATAGCTCTACCAACTTGTCCTGAGTATGCCATATTTTGAGAAGGGGAGATAAGAAGGATGATAGTAGGTAAGAGAGGGGAGACAAGTATGTTCTGGGTATGTGACAGTTGGGGTGGGGTTTAAAAGGGCAATGTGTAGGGGAAGAGTTGACAGTGATGATCCTGAATGTAGATAAAATATTTACTAAACTTATGACTGGCATGATGGAATTTCAGAGGGAGGGACTACATTGATGATGGAATTAGTTACTAAAGAGCCAGGGTGGATGGGTCAGATCACATTCTGTTTAATATACTAGTGGCAGGTCTCCTGTCTCACATGTCACCATGGCCTTAGTCATCAGTTGTGAGGATCGGCTTACTAAGGTTGATCTTCACTACTTCATCCCATATCTTCCTTGATCTACTCCTTCAATGAGTCCCATCCACAGAGATTTATCTGCACCTTATTGGATTCCTCTTATGATTGTTTTCTTTTAGTTCACTTATGCTGCATTGTTCATGTACACATCCACCAGACCATACTTGCTTCATTTTTTTTCTAGCCTTTGCAGAGCTTCTGCAATCAAGACTCATGTTTCAATGCCATTTAGCATTGCAGTTCACATGCAGGCACCATACAGCTTACCCTTCACTCTGAGAGAAACCCTTTGTTATCAGCCAAAGTATTACCTCCCTAAAGTTCTTATCTGTTCTTACTCTAACTTCCTCCACTGCTGATTAAGCCACCTAGGTAACAAAAGCTGGCACCAGCTACTAGGGAATATTTGAAGCAATTGAAGGAATCTATTTCACTTGTATTACAACTTTTCTAAGGCTGGTGCTATGATATGCTGTACCTAGTACACTCTGTAAAGTGGTTGGCATTAGGAAGGAAATCCAGCCATAGAAACTATGGAATGTATGGGCAAGACATAGTTTTACATACTGTCTAGTCACAGACTATGATGACCTGTCCAACCCATGCCAGCATGGAATGATGATATGTATCATGATTTTCATTTTTCAAATTGTTTTATAAACGTGAAATTCCATAACCTGAGTTTTCAATGTGGGAGATTCGTATATGTTGTATAAATGGACCCATAGGGATATACTTGGGCACTTTATATCTGACAGAGCCTATCCTCTCTCCAAGTCTAACCCTTTAGCATTCACATTACTCTATATATACTATTGTTTTTTCACAGTAAAGGCTTTACCTCGCATAATATCTCACATAATATCGAATCTATGAGATTTTGGAAGTATTTATTTTGAAAACAATACCTTCACATCAGTTTGAGCGACAAGTTACAGCCAGTTTCAACAGAAAGAAGTAGAGAATTCTGGCCGATTTGAACATTAAAGGGCTAAACACAGCGAATTTCTTCAAGAGAGTGAAGTGAAAAAGATATAGAGGAAGAATCAACACCAGTACTAGACTGGTACATTTTTCATGACCTGAAAAGAATGGAAGGCAAAGTTGACTCTGGCAGGTTTTGAAAAGAGCCCAAAAGAATAATGCAACCCATTCTATTTGCTGCTTCTGTATATGTTATTGCTTCATATTTCAAGTAAGAAGAATGAAATGGAACATTTATGCTATACATTTTTACATTAGTTTAATCAAAACTTGTTCTAATTAGTATTGATTTTGAATGCAAGTCTCAGAAATCCTATTTGTTGAAATTTTCATATATATATATATATATATATATATATATATTAGTATTCATACTATTGAATTTTTTATTTGACAATATCTTTAGAAATCCGGCCAATGCAGAAAGAATTGAAGAGAATGCAAAATGAAGAGGCCATAGCTCTGGAACAAATTCAAGGTGAAAAGGAACTTCTACAAAAACGATCTGAATCTGAGACACTCCCTACTTAGAACTTTAGTGTGAATAAATAATAATAAATTTTGAATTAAGGTACAATTTAATAAATCGTTGCTATTAAGCAGTGCAATTTAACAGATTTTTTCCTTTAGTCTG
Source organism: Eledone cirrhosa (assembly GCA_964016885.1). NCBI lineage: Eukaryota > Metazoa > Mollusca > Cephalopoda > Octopoda > Eledonidae > Eledone > Eledone cirrhosa. Next base: position 14,769,511 of record OZ024746.1, on the reverse strand, counting down.
AAGAGGCATGATTGAAAAGTTACGAGCTAAGCCATGAATCATTATTAAATCCTTTCCTGAAATGCAAGAACAAAGTTTCAGCATTTACTTGCAGGATATAAAATCTTAATTGGCTGCTTAAACATACCAAATATCTTATGTAAATGTGATGTTTTTCTTTATCGTTTCTTTCTGTTTTTATATTTTCTAATTAATATCTGCAATTTTTTAGCAACTAAACTCCATAATAATTTGATGAAATAGTGCTCCAGGTTTTCCTATTGTCACTAGACTCTTTAAATTCTATTTAGATCTTTCTTCAAGATATAAGAAAGAGATAACTTTATGTGTCATTTTCAAAGTGGCATCACCTCAGACTGCAAACTATTGACCTGTCAACATTTAGTATTCCTAAGATAGTAGAGATTGTTTCAAACAATATCTTACATCATTTAGCACATCTATAAAGTCAATAATAATGGTGTATTAAGTAAAGATAAGTCTCTAGTAGATTATTTAGTCATGAGGGCTTTCAAAGATAGATATTTTTCTTTGACATCATCAAAACCTTCATTTATATCTGGCAGTAAAATATCTTGGCATAAATTACTAAGAGATCTATTTGAAGAACATTTTATTTGGGAGTTCTTGGCAGATCACTCCATTATGTCATTGGAAAGCCTGCAACCATAATCAGCTCTTTGAACTTCTTATTGACATACTGTCACTTCTAACTTCACATATTTCTCTGTAGATGGTACTATAATTTACTCCTTAACACACAAGCATCATCTACATGCACCCTAACAATGTCATGTCAGGCATGTTTCGTTCAATAAATATCCAGCCTGAAGGATAAATTTATATTTACAACATACATATAAATATAATTTATTTACATAACTACCAAAGTTGTTGACACATTTCTGACAGCGCACAAGATTAGAAAATACTTTTTTCAAAGAAATATCCTCATTTGTGAAATAACTGCTCTACAGGGTGCTACTGGTAAAGAGAGAACTCCCAAAGGACTAAAGTAGATGCATCTACCCGAAACTGCACACTGCCTTTTAATTGGGGCAGATGGTGTGTCTAAGTGCAACAAGTTTTTTTTTTATCATAGCACAAAAAATTGTAGTCAAAACTACAGCCATCAACCTACAATGCCACCACAAATAATAGATCAGGGTTGGTCACACCTGTGTTACACTAGTATTATTGATGACTATCACAAGTCAGGTATAACAGTAACAGAATTAAAAATTCACAACCTGGGAGACTTTGCCCCATACAATCAAAACAATATACATTGCACTCACAGAAACATATTTTACATAGCAGATGTGGAAATACACATACCAAAGTATGTTGTATTTCAGGAGGAAAGAATGAAGTTATGGTGAAGATGCCACCCACCCTTATTCCTACTGTCACATTCAACTGATAGTGCACATCAAACAACTTGAAACAGCTTTATGTACAAAATATCATTCACAACATACCTCAAATGATAACAGTAAATTCAAAGACAGTCTTAGAAAGAAGAGGTATTAACCCAATTGGAGCAACACATCAATATATTTCTCTTGGGTGATTTCAACCTCCCAATGTCAAATGTCCTGGAGGCCATATTCTCTCAAGAATGCTGCAACACAAAGAAACAACCAAGAAATCTTGATTAAATAGGCCAGTGGTAGAAATTGAGAAAACAAAAAGAGAAGCCAAGGCTGCAGAAAATATAAAAAGAAACCCTAAAGCCTTCTATAAATTTTTAAGAATCTGATTTAGTGTACAAGATAGGGCCATTGTTCCCAAGGTGAATCAGTACAATTTGACACATAAATAAGCCTGATAAGTTCTTCAGGCCCATAGAGAAACGGCAACTATCAACTACATTGATATAAATGAAGAAAATAAAATATCAACTATAAATGAAATGAACTGTTTCAGCTCCTGGCCCCGATGGGCTCCCAGCACTCTTCATAAAGACCTGCAAACGAGCCACAGTAAAACCACTTTCAAAATTTCCAAGTAATAAATGCCCTGGAAACTTAAAGATATAATATACTTTATCCATAACGGATGAAGCAGAGCAATTACTGAAAATTACAGGCCTGTCTTTCTGACCTTGCATATCAACAAAGCCGATCAAACTTGCTAACAGCCAGTGCAGCTTTCCTCTGAAAAGAAGCTGCCTTACACAGCTTTTACAGCATTATGCTTAGGTTGTGAAACAACTGCTAAACTGCTCAAACCTCAATAAGATAAATCTCAACTTTGCAAAGGCCTTCTATGAGGTTGATCATGGAATGTTACAAACTACATGAATTCTTAAAAAAGAAGCTAAACTACTGCAACCAATTGAGCCCTCTCAAAGGAAACATTAATAGGAATTGTGTCTTGAAGCCACTGCTGTTTGTGGTCTCTCTCTCAGACACGCCCTCGGTTGTACTGCATGAAAGTAGCACAGGCAATCAAGCATCTGACTGGTACTACTCTCTTACAGCGAAATTTAGCTGTCGTATACAAATGGGTCAAGGACAAGATCATGCAGATTATGGACCAGGAGGGATTGCAATCAGTACATGACTTGGGCATTGACATGAGAATGATGCATCATTTCTTGTACATATCACCATGATGGTCACAATGTGCAGATGACTGGCAAGATGGATTCGGAGTTCATTCAGGACAAGAGAGTGTGAAATCAAGTTGGTCTTGTAAATAACATTTGTCCTCAGCCACCTGGACTATTGCTTCCAGCTATGATCGCCCGTGTCAAATTAACTGTGGAATTTTAAGCAATTTAACAAACCTAAACCAAGAAAATTGCCTCAATAAAAGAGATGAACTAATAAGAGGTTGAAAGAATTAAAACTACTCTTTGGAGTGAATACAGGAGATACACAATGATAAATATCAAAGTAAAACCTACTACAGTCAGTAGGCATCTCTAACAAAATACACCCCCGTCCCACCACCCCCACCCCATCCACACCGCCCCTTTCAATGTAAAGTTATGTTGGTGCCACAACATCCAGGCCGAAACAAATGAGATCGTGTAGTGTCACGTCAAAAAAACACAGTTCACGCTGTAATGTGGCCGTGTAGGCAACACGGTAAAAACCTCCCAGCCCCACACTGTAAATGTGGTTGGTGTTAGGAAGGGCATCCAGCTGTAGAAAACCCGCCAGACAGTCCTATGCGAGCAAGATAATCACTCTTGCCTCAAGTGGGAAAACCCCTGTCCAAACCCATGCAAGCGTGGAACACGGACGTTAAACGTTGATGATGATGATGATGATGATATACACACAAGACATCACTGCATAATGCCAAAGGTCCCATCCTCCATATCTAGAGTAAAAACCAGATACTCAGGCTTCAGGGGCCCCTAGATCTTCAATATGCTGCTAAAAAAATAAAACAGATCTACATGGGGTGGATGTAGATGTTTTCAAGAAGCATCTCAACATTCTGCTGTCTAAGATTCCAGATGAGCCTACAGTGTGGCTAACCAAAGAACAGCTATAGAAAATGTAACAATGGTGGTGACCCAGTACAACCTCAGCCCATCGGCTAGAGCAAGTAAAAAGATAAGTGTGTGTGTATATATATATACTTTCATAAAAACTCTGAGGCAAGAAGGAACAGGAATTAAATAAATATGGCAGAGGGCAATTTAAGTTCCCACTGCAGCTACTGACAAGACTGGTGGTAGCTAAAAGAGAAGCTAGACATATATATAGCACACTAAAGAAGCTGAAAGCAGGTTTGCCAATGTCCTGTGAGGATCAGAGGTGGGAGATGTTTCAGTGTGAATCAGGATGCTGCTGGGGAAAATAAGAGGTCTGGAAATGTTGTTATGAGAGGTTGTGTGACCCAACAAAGATACCAGTTATCAAAATTGACAGTTATAGGGTCAAAGAAGCAATCAAGACGATGAAAAATAACGTTATTGGATCACCAGAAACAGTTGCTGGGAGCGTCTATGACAGTAGGTGCTGAACTAGCCACGAACATAATCAGATATGATGATTGTTTGGTAAAAAGAGTGCCAAGAAATGCCAGTGGTAGGAAACTACAGTAGAGGAAGGCCTAGGCAAAGGTGGTGAAAGGAGACCATGAATTGCTGAAGCTTACTGAGGTGATGGAGAAAAGCAATGAAGGGAGGGATGCTGTGTAAGAATGGAAAAGCAAACAAAGATGATGATGACAACGATAATGATTAGTATACATATATATATATATATATAAACACACACACACATATATATATCCTTTATTGACAGTTGTAAGAATGAATACTCAATACCATAGTAGAGATTGATATTTATTAAGTTCATGTCCTGTGAATACACAAGCATAGCTCTTCAGTAACACAACTCGCTTGACCTTAATAAATATATATTCATTCCTCCCTTTTACTTCATCTATTCTATTTTCTCCAAAATAATACACACACACAGATTTGTAAGCAATGAACATTTTCCATGTAGACATAAGCAGTTATTTTTATTTGGCATCATAACTTCCAAAATAGGCTTTTCTTTTCTTCCAGTAAATACCAGCTGATAGGATTCCATATACAGCAGTGTTGGAATGCCATACCTAACATTTCTCTCCAAAATTGTTTTACTAATATCCATTTAAAGAAAACCACCAAGAGGATGGGAATCAAAAGTTTGAGAACATCTTCAATGAGCAGGACAATGAAAAAAATAAAAGACAAGCTAATTGCCTAACATCCTCACTTGATCCAGTATAAACCAGCAAACACAACACAACTGGGATACAAACATGGGCAGTTGTTTTTGTTATAATTTGGAAGACAGCTTATCAATCTTTTTGTACAAAAAGCTGTACAATGCTTTACATTCACAAGTGAATGGGAAAATCTAATTCACATATTATAATTATTTATTAATCCTTTTTATTTTGTTTATTTTTTACAAGAATATACATCATTACAGGCCAGCTAATTCACTTTGTAAACATTCATTATTATTATTATTATTGAGGATTCTGGAAGTGTCTAAATATTTACAAATTAACTAAAAACAATATTGTCGAGATATCCTCAAGTCCATACAGTACAGAGAGCTGCACTGTATAGACAAAGTTATTGTTGAAAAGAACAAACCTGTGAAATAAACAGTACAGTTTGACATAAAAAAAGACACTTCAAATAGTCACACTATAAAAAAATGTATTAAAATTTTAGAAGACAAAAATTCTATGTCCTGCCTACAGTAGATAAAAATAAATAAAAGAGTAAGACAAAAAATTTAGAGAAATAAAGATACAAAAAGATAAACAGGAAAATACATAAATTGATATAAGCATATGAATATCAGAACTACACAAACATCATCATCATCATCATCATCATAATAGAAAATTTCAAATTCTTAGTGTGAATGGAAAAACAAATACATTAGAAAACCCAAATGAACATGAAAAATGAAAAGTAAAAACCTACAATAATTATAAAAAAAATCTTATATAAAAAGAATGTTTCATTGATTATCTTTTGGGATACAGTAACTAATGGCGATGTGATCTGTTCTTAATGTTGTAGCAAACTAGTTATTGTTTATTATGGTATAGTATACTACAGGCATGGTTATCAACTAAATTAATTTTTGAAATTTCTTTTCTCTTTCCTACAAGTTTGACTAAAATCTGGAAGTACCTAGTGGCATCAATTCCACTTTGGCTCTTAACACAGCTGCTGACAGTACTTAATTGTTTCTATTTTTGGCACAAGGCCAGCAATTATCGCAGTATGTTACTGGTACTTTAACAATAATATATACCAATTACACAATGACTCAATGTATCATTACAATAACTTAAATTCTTTCTTTATGAAAAAAATGCATAAAATATGTAAAACATTTAAAATATTAACCTATTCCATATCCCTTTCCTTTGCAATTATATAGAAAATAAAATAAATATTTATTCTTTTAAAAATGTGAATTACATTACACACACACACAAACAATTTTAAAAATTCTATTTAACTGTTATAAAAAAAATAAAACAATGAAATAGAAGAGACACTTTACTCAAAATATTCTTACCTTTCAAAATTCCACTTTAAAATATGAAAGGGAAAAACTTAAATGATTTTCTCAGGCAAATAAATAATATTGTTTCTTAGATTAAATAAATGTATGAGTGATTTTAAAGATGTTCTGGGTGATATATAAAGACATTATTACAATGTTAGTTATTTCTTTAAAATACCGATTGCTTAAATTATGAAATTTAATTATTGCAAATTGAGATTCTTTAAGAAATTTCATTATCTAATAAATTTTCTTAAATTAAAATTTTATAAGAGAAAAATAAAACAGAATAAAATAAAAATATGATGATAATATTTTAAACATAAAATAACATTATAAAATAAAGATAAATTCATAAATATTGCATTAATTATAATTCATAAAACTCAAAGCAAGCTAGATTATTAACTATTTGCAATAACACATTTCATTTGTTAACAAAAGTTACAACACATATAGGAGACAAGTGGATCTCATAAAATATCAAAAGATCTCTGCAACAAATTTTAGTCTCTCCTCATTACTTTTAAAATGAAATGTCATCACCTTAAAATAGGAAAAGAAATATGCAGAGAAAATTGAAATGATTTATTTATGATATGAAACAAGTGACAATTTGAAATAGTTTGTTGGTTAAAAACAATAATTAAATGTGCTTCGAAAATCATTTGTCATTGAAGTTGACATATGATAGCAGATTTACAACTAGATAATAGAGAATGAAGAAGCAACATAAGGGATTTAACAAACTTAATAACCTATTTATTGCATCTCCACTATCCCACACATAAAAACAAACAAAATAAAATAATAAACAAAAAGGCAGTATAAATAGAATAAAGTACACTAAAGGGCTATGTTTGTAACATTGGAATAATAATCGACAGATTTTTTTTTTTTTTTTTTTGTAAATAATAAAATGTGAAGAAATATATTAGAAACACAAAACAGCGAGGAAAAAATGTGACCAAATAATTCTGATAAGATATTTAATGACAAAAAGGTGATAATTATTAGGAACAGTAGCTGGGAAAAGAGTGTGGGGCACAGAAAAACATAAATATATTCATGAAGCTGATGCCAAAAATTGACATTGAAATAATAATGTTTCCTTTCAGGTACAAACATCTACTTGGAAAATGTTACTGATTTTGCTTCTCTAATATTTATTAAGAAAATAAATTATTTCATTCTTATTTAATTTGTGTAGAAGGAAGAAAGAATATCATATTATTACAGCAATAAATGGATGTATTACATTTATGAATTCATTATATAACTAAAAATAAGATAAACATTTTTTTTTTCATTATTTCCATAATTTTAAAAAAATCTCTAAAATTTTGAGTAATAAAAGCATGTAACTGCTATACTATATGAATATTCACAACATATGGGGCTTGAAAAGTAATTACTCAATTGTTAAGTAAACTACTTTGATAAACAAATTTAAGATGGAAAGAAAAGATGGGCTAGAGATCAATTTATTTAATGTTTAGAAAATGCAACTAATTTTTTTCAAGTAAATTTAATATGATTAAAATAAAATAATTTTGTAAAAACATGTTTATCAATAAAAAAAAATCTACAATGATAATGATTGAAATTAGTTATTAGATGATTGTGTATGAAGAAAAAATATTATTTGAGTTAGAATACTTGAATTAAATATAATAATCATAAAAATTCATAAAGTCGGAATTAAAAATTAATTTAAAAAAGCTTATATATTTTATTTTAAGAATAAAATCAAAGAGCTTAAGAACTAGAGTTTATTCTTAATTTAATAGCTAAGCTGTGATGAGAAAAAATGATGATGATAATGATGATGACAGATGAAATAGAAACATTTTCCAGTAGTGTCCTACAGCCTAATGGTGACTGTCTGAAAGTCCCAAACCACCATTTTGGACAGTAGTGTATTAAATGATAATTTGGGGGCTTTGCCTTTTTTTTTTCAGGAGAAAATATATGTTGACAAATGCTAACATCAGTTCCAATACAGCTCATGACGAAACACTGAGGTACTGTGAGTAATGAAAGAAGGTCACAAACGGTGAGAAAGAAAGTTGCCAAATAAATTATTGAATTCAATTTTTCTTTACACTATGATAAATACATAAATAGGGGTGGGATTATTATATTTTTTTTTTGTATTTTATTGTTTTTTGTTTTTTTATTTTTGGTAAATCAGTTTATTACAGTATTCATATACCCAGTAAATTTGGATAAAAGGAGCAACAGTCAGCAAGAAAAGACAATGGGTGTCAATATATGCTAGACTTGGTTTTAGTCATCTCATGCTCCATGTGAAATACAGTAAGAATGATCTGAGCTACAGATGAAATAGCTTGTTTTCTTTAAACTTTCATGATATGATAATACATTTAAACACAAAACAAACCACAATAACAGAGTACTCTTAGTGTATTCCAGTCACTTCAAACATAGCAGATATTAGCAAAATAGGTTATATTTAATTGATTTGCTTTGAAGGGCCCAAACCACCTGGAATATATACATATATGCACAATCATGAATGCCTATGTATTACATATTTGTATGCTTTTAAATACTTACATATACACACAACCCATATACATAAACATGCACACATACACACACAGACACACACACACACACACACACACACATATGTATGTATATACATAGAAAATATCTATGTGCAGTATGTAAAGACATGAAAAAATGGGAAGATATTTACAATGATGAAAAATGATGTGGTGAGGCATTTCTTAATTGGTAAGTTTGTCTTTTTATTCATTTCATTTCTGATTAAACATTTTTTCCCCATTTTGTTTCTTTTAAATTATATTTTCTTTGTGTTACTAATCAGATATTTCTTCTGTTGAGTTTTGGTTTGTAGTTTTTTTACTTTTATCAATTAAAGATCTCAAAGTATTGATAGTAAGACTAGAAGGTAAGGATAGTCGTTTTTCTTGTTCTTTAGAACTTAAGAAAAGTTGTGTGAATATCAATAAATTTATAATGGCTGTCTCCTGTAGTCTTACAAATTAATTAGGATTGAAAAAGAAATAGGGGGAGAATAAAGTTACAACAGACAAAACTGCACGATATAGGCACCTGGAGGTGGATGATGGTGCTGACCAATCAGACACAGCACTGAAATACAAATATCACATTCACTGCTATGTATTTTCCCCAGATGAGTTCAAGTGTGTTATAGAGCCAGGCTTTGCTCCTTGATTCTTTTCAGTCCGTGTTCTTTGGGCTTCCCCATGGGAAGTCCCCATGGAATGTGATAATGAAGTAAATGTCAAATCTTGTTTATATTCCCCTGAATCTAAGTGTGAATTTAATTGGAATTTAGCAGAGCTGCCAGGTGGTGGCCCAGAATCAATGTTCTGAACAAATGGTATTCTTCCTGATGAAGGCAAGCCATTATAATAGTGAATAGGAATTCCAGCAGTCACTCCACCAGAGGGCCAGATTCCTGGCCGAATAGAGCCACTTTGCATTGACAATAACGTTGGAAGAATGGCAGTTTGAGAAGATGGCATCTGAATACTGGTGGTGGTCATCTGGGTTGAGGTTTGGGAGTTCATGTTTACATGAGCTGGCAAACCAGTTTGAGCTGATGTGACTGCTGTATGAATTGTAGGATGAGCAGAAATGGTTCGCGTTCCTTCTCGATAATTAGCTTGCGTTGTTGCAGCTGCTACAGAAGATTCAGATGAAGATAAAGGTTTTGGCTCAGTAGAAGACTGCTGAAGTGCCATGTCTCCAAGTGGAGTATTTCCTTCTGTAGTTGTTTCTTTAGAATTGGTAGTCAAAACAGTTCGATTGTTTGAAGCAGACCTGTATATTGAAGAGGAAGGGTGTGAAACATTTGTTGAAACTTGTGAAGACGTTAAGGCCAAATCTGAAGTTATAGACTGAGTAGATGCTAATGGTACATGCTTATTGACAAAGAGATTGTTACAATTTGATAATGGTTGATCTGATAGTGATGATGGCACTGGTGCCATATTGAAATGAATCCAACCATATGGCAAAACTGAAGTTCCTCCATTTGATGTAGCAGTTGCAACAGAACCAACTGATTGGTTGATGACTTGACCAGACATAGGCAGAGAGTTAGCAGTTAAATCAGAACTGTCAAGAACATTTAAATTATCTTTCATAAGCTCTGAAGCTAGGCTATTCCCAGGAGTCATACTAGTGGCAGTGACAGGAACTGTATTAGGCTGGACAGAATTCAAAAGTGAATCTGCAATATGTTTGGTCCATTCTTCATCATTAACATCCATTAACTGGGAAGATTGATCACCAACCCTAGACAATTTATCAAGCTTTTCTTTAGCATCTCGAATATCTTTATAAGCTGCTGCTAGTGCACGTTCAAGATCTTCAGATTCTTCTTTTGTAGGGTCATATTCTCCATTTCGGCCTGTTATAATGGAAAAAATTTATTTCAATATACTGATGATATTTTGAAGGAAATAAATATCAATTTTTTTATTCAACATTTGTTTTGGTTATAGTATCAAATAACAATAGAATTGTTGTTGATACATACCTGAAAATATATCAAATGTGTCATTGTTGAAAACCTCTTGTAAATCTTGTTCTAGAAGCTTCGATGCTTGATCGAGTGGCAACTCAAATGATTTATCTATGGAGTCTACAAAAAGAAAATATGATTTATTCATTAAAAAATTTCCTACATCTGCTTTCTTGTTGCCACACCACCTTGAACAACGTCAGAACAAGCCATCACATCACCGGTTTCCACTCACACCTGGACCTTGTCAGCCTCAACCACAGTGACAGTAGGCACCCAGAGAGGCTAATTCATTATTTGTTTGAACAAGGTAAGTCACTTGTCTAAGGATCCTCATTCTCTGATGCCAACCTCGTCAATTTGGAAACAAACCTGGATACTGCCACCTGTAGCATTGAAGAATGGAAAACAACTAAATACTGGGCTTTGATTGACAGTTTCCTTTTTTATGCTGGTTGCCATCAAGACCTCCTGCATTCACAGTCTACGGGATGTTATTTTCCTCTGCTAAATCAAGAGGAAGGAATATCACTTTAGGAAAGAGACTGTGAGATGGAATGGCTGTTATACCATTTCTGTGTATAATTTGCTCCCTCCCCATTTCCTTTACTCACTTCCTACTATCATTGGTTAGAAATCTTTGATAAATGAATTCAGCTATATGTATAATGACAATGATGATGATGATATTAAGTCAAACAATGCTATTTTAGTGTTACATCAGAAACTGTTAGACTCATTCAACTTTTTCTGACCATCTCCACAACTTTGGTTACAAATGAAAGATGCTTCTCAATATTGGACAGAATTCAATCATTCTTAAGCTGGACAATGACTTAAGGATGGTTGTTTTCACTTTATTTCTTATAAAAATTTATGCACTTTTACTTTTAAATATATTAGTGCATTGCTGAATTCTACTATAGGAAAGTCTTTCAAATGATTTTACTATAGAAGTACATTGAAAATCTTGTGTCTTTTCTATTGATATTCCAATAACGACTTTGCTAAGATTTTAATTAAATCTATTTATAAACATCTAAATTTTTTGACAGAACTTAAATCATCCTTAACAGACAGAATTTGATTATCAGCATCAATGTTTAACGGTTTTTCCATACTTTCATGGGTTAGACAGGTTATGTTATGAGACTAGTCAGGTCAGGTAGCCATGACTTGCTCATATGGATTTGTTTTTTGTTTTTTGGGGGCTTGGTCACTACAACTGGGTGCTTTATATCATGGCATCAGAATTTATATTTGGAAGATATAAAAACATAGCCTTGAAATTTATCTATACATTTAAATAATAGAAATTAAATATAAATGCCAAGAAAAATGAAATATAGAAGGCCTAATCACCTGGAGAAAATCCACCATCTAGAACACATCCAAGGTCATGAAAGTTTTTACTTAATTTAGCCAAGTCAATATGGTTAAGCTCTGCACTGGAACCAACAGTAGAACTACTTGTGACTGGAGGAAGATCCATAGGTATGTGAAGAGAAATAGGTGTCCCTGAAAAACATTTTGTTAATTAAAGCTTTTTGATATACAAAGATTATGTTAATTAACTATTGTATTAGTTTAAACAATAAAATATGCTTTTTGCTAGTCATTTGAATAATGTCTGTGAAAATTAAGAAAACACTATCATCACATGTATGTTCTTTCCCACCATCACAAACACACAAATTAATATTACTATAAATATATAATATTATAAGCAGAATTAATATTACTATAAATATATAATATTATAAGCAGAATTAATATTACTATAAATATATATTATAAGCAGAATTAATATTACTATAAATATATAATATTATAAGCAGAATTAATATTACTATAAATATATATTATAAGCAGAATTAATATTACTATAAATATATAATATTATAAGCAGAATTAATATTACTATAAATATATATTATAAGCAGAATTAATATTACTATAAATATATAATATTATAAGCAGAATTAATATTACTATAAATATATATTATAAGCAGAATTAATATTACTATAATGGAGCAAGCCAAATTGATAATTTTCATTTCTGTTTCAATTATGTTGAAAAGATGTCTGGTTTATTTGTTCTTTCTTAACTCTTTTGATAGCAACCCAATTTAAAGCTTTCACATCTAAATTAAACCTTCCATCATAATTGCATGTTCCAAACACCACATTAACAATGACAAAGTTATTTATATTATTAAATACCAGTCAATTCTTGATTATTTTTAAAATTAATTACAAGACATTAGCAAGGTATTTCATTAGAAATATGGTGAAAGGGTTAATGGTTACATATTGTTTCTTTTATATTACTTTCATCAATTTGCTAACAGGGTGAATACACTATTGACAACCTAAGACAATATTGCCTAATAACAGTGCATTTGTGAGTGCAATTGTGGTGGGTGTCAGTGAGTTTCATCCATACATTTTCATGACATAGGCAGAGCAAGAAGTTTGCAATACAGTAAAACTTTCAGCATGTGTGTGTATGTATGCACATATATACTTGATAATGTACACACACACAGTGAAGGAATTCTTTTTTATTTTCCTGCCCTTATATGATTGTCATTAATTTGATAAGCTATCAAGACAAACATCCAATCTAAAAAAACTGTCAGCTAAAAATCTCAATTATCTGAATTTCTTTTCATTACTTTTTCATCTTTAACTCTTTGCCAGTGATGATTATATAATCACCAGAAACTACTCATTAAATAATTTGTCATAAATCTTCAAATTTATTATTCATATTAAACCTGTTCTTCACAAGTATTCTTTTGTTTTAAAAAACTAATTAGCATACTATAAGTACAGTAACAAACACTGCCTTTCAATATTTCAATAGTGGGAATAACAGAACCATTTAGTGACTAGTTGGTATAAAATATTGCAGTTAAAAATAAATGTTTGTCATGTATTGTTGCTGGTATAGAGCATAGCTACTTGAGCATACTTTATAAATAGTCAAAATTAATGAGATAATTTATTTCTTACGTTTTGTTGGAGGTAAGTTTGGCAATATATTACCAGTCTTTTCTGGTGCACTTAAAGAATCCTGAAGTATACTAGATGTGTCAAGTACAGTGGTAGTAGTATTTCGTGGGATTGTAGTTTGGCTTGTGGTAACTACAGGGATAGGTGCAGCAGTAGCACTAGATACAGAGGTAGGAATATTTGGTGATTCATCCACTGAAGCTGAACAAAACATTGATATCAAAAATGAGTTTTCAATTTAATAAAAAATAACTTTAAAAAAGAATTAAAATAATGATCAGTACAATTGAATATCACAAGTCTCACTTTTTCTCTTCAATACACAGGCTGGATTTGGCGGTTATAATTTTCTTTGTCTATCTGCATTTATCAATACAGCTTATGCATTCTAAAGCTTTTGAAATGTAGGAATCAATGTTTTTTTTTGTTTTTTTTCAAAATGTTCAAATATTTCTTTCTTGTGTATTTTGAAAGCATTCAGTTAATTACTTTTTAAGTAGTGCTGGATTTCAAAAGCTTTTTAAATGTGTTGATCTGCCTACTGCAAAAAGAGCTTAGTCTTGTAAGACAGTCTATCCATTGTCAGGTTAAATTGAAATGCATCATAATCCTTGTATATTTTAAAATCATCTTTTAAATAGAGGGAAAGGCATAGCAATACTCCTGTAAAGTTTTCATTTAAACACAATGCTTTAAATTCAAAGTCACTAAATTTGTTAGTTACCTCAAAACTCACATATAAAAATTTAGGCAAAAATTTAAGTTGAGAATAAAACATTTATGTATCAAACTGAATTGTCTGAGCCTCTTTTTAGAATACTAGAAAAAGAGAGGTTTACAAAAATATAAGATTGAATGTACTAACCTGGTTCAGTGTTTTCTAGCCTCTCAGTATGACAAACAGATTCTTGTGGACGGACAGTACGACGTTGACTTTTCTTTTTCTTTTTCTTACCCTTCTTAGGTGGCCTAGTGAGAGCAGCTGGTTTAGGCTTTTTCCTTGGTCTTTTGTGTTTAGATTCATTACTTTGAACTTTTTGATAATTGTCCTAAATGATATTTAAAAATTACAATTTTTAATCCAGGCTCTCTTTGTTTTATAAACAATTGTTGTCCATCCTACTTTTACTACGCAATAAATTATTACTGCAGTTTTTGCTTCTGTATGGCTACATATGATAGCTTACAGACCATGAGGTTAAATTGATTTTTAAAAAGTAATACAGCACTGATTATAGATCATTAATAAGAAAATACTACAAAATATAGATTGTATTGGCTTAGAACAGAACACTGAAAGAAAGTTATATTATTTATAATATACACTCACTGGCTTTACACGAATAACTAGTCAGTCCATATGTTCATTTATTCAATAGCAAGCACATCGCAGGATTGTAGCAAATACAACTTTCTGGTATCTGCTATTTCTTTGTGGGATTGGCATAGTCAAAGTACATAGTCAAGCTTGCACTAAGCATATAATTATCAGTCTATGTTGTATGTACAGTAACATGTTAACTATATTGCAATTACCATGAACAAGGAGATTATAACTACTGAATATGAACAAAGTATATACTGGTTTATGATTTACACAATGAAATTCAACTAAGCAGTTAAAAACAAACAATAGTTTAACAAAAAATTTTAAACTTCAATTAAGTGGACCTATGCAGGTGTGAAGATAAGTCTTCTTAATTAAAATTTACAAACATTCTAATATTAAATTATGCACATCTATGAAGTTTTATTCAGAGTTTAGGTGGTCTCATGAATAACCTGAAGATAGACTCAAACTTTTTTTTGTTTACATCATGTATCAATGTTTTAATACTAATTTTAGAAATATGCTTATAAATTTATCACTAAACTTTATTACCATGATTTACACTATTGTATTTTGGTACATTTCATGCTTTGTAGCTAAAATTTTATTATTTTTGGAAGATTAATAACTAGTATAATGATTAAAACAATTTACTAATTGTAGTTTTCTAAAACAATTGTTTCTACTTTTGGCACAAGGCCAGCAATTATTCCAGTGCATTACTGGTACTTTATTTTATCAACCCCGTATGGATGAAAGGCAAAGTTAACCTCGGCGGGATTTGAACTCAGACTGTAAAGGGACGTAACTATGCTGGAAAGCATGGCGTCTGACCCTCTACCGATACTGCCAATCCACCGCCCTTGTCTAAATAATGCAAGTATTTTAAATATGTTTAACCCTTTAGCATTTAAACCGGCTGAATCCAGCCAGAATTATCTCACCTCTTTCTGTTCAAACCAGCCGTAACCGGCTGCTCATCCTTTTTTAAGGTATTGTTCTCAAAATAAATAATACCAAAAGCTTATAGATTAGATATTATGTGAGATAATTATGGGATAAAGCCTTTATCATGAAAATACAACAGTAAATATAGAGTAATGTAAATGTTAAAGGGTTAAGTATTTTGTGGTGTTATATATTTTGGCTCTAACAAGCATTTTTAAGGAAATTTTTCCTGTGGGCCTCCTGACAATCTTCACTTGGCCCTATCATCTGCATCCCCTCACCAACCCCTTGATTTTCATTTCCTCCTCCATAATCTCCAGTCGTGTCTTTCTTGATCGTCCTCCTCCTCTATTTCCTTCCACATAAATTCCCATCAATCCTTTTACCCAGTCACTTTCATTCTATCTCATGAACCATATCCATGTGTACACAGTTTAGAAGAGCTGCACCATATCGCTGCGTATCATAAAAAGTAACTAAAAGAGATAGTGCCAGAAAGGGCACTTAGCCATAAAATATTGCTTGAAAAATGACCTCATGGTGAATATAATATATTTTGATTGTAAATCATTGTTAATCTAAAAGAAGATGGTAAATAATTTTTCCAGCAAAAATAAACCAAATTATGTTAACCCCAGTGAACAACATTACAACCATCAAATACTCACAGCTTTTGCCGCATGCTCTTGGCAAAGAGGTAAATCATGTTTGATGTCAAAAACTGGAACACAGCATTGTGTATTGTCTGCAAATTTTGCTGTACAATAATCAAACAATTGCTGATCAACATTATACATGATATCTGTAGTACAATAAGGAAACAAAATTTATTGATATTGCAAAACAACTTCATACACTAATACATCTATTATAGTTATATGCATGAGTACAAGTGTTGGAGCTGCTGGTTTTACTTGATGTCACATTATATTTGATCAGTAGATGCTAAAAGCATGTTTTAAAACCTCAAATATAAGGTTTTGGCACATTACCTGTCTATTAAATAGACTTTTTTCTAATATGACCTTCGAAATCTTTCGCTATTTAAAGTGTGAAACTCCTGTAGGAAAACATCTTTGTTAACAACTGGATTAAATTATTGTTAGTGAACAGCTATTCAAAGAATGATGTAGTAACAGCAGCAGACAAGACAATGGTCTGTATAACACTCAAACTAGGCATTTCTCTGGCATGAAAGTCTCTCTGGTATGCCAAGGTGTAGTCTATGAGGTACTAATGCTTGGACCAAGGATGCATCCAGGTTTGTCTTTCACCTGTCTTTCTGTTGGCAAATGATGAGTTGTTGCTCCACCCAAACCTCTTAATAATCCCTGTTCCATGAATATGTGGAAATGACATATCCATATTAAAATAAAGGAAAATGTTTGGGAGGGCTTGGACATGGGGGAAGAGATACCCAGAAAATGGTGTTGTGCTTAAGAGTAAATTAGTTGAAACATTTTAAAGCTACAATAGAATGTTTTCAGTAAAATCACAATACACTAAACAGAAATATAAATTCACAACTTTAATAGTATACAGATAAACAAAAATAAATGATAGATATAATTACTAATGAACCAAGATGTAGGTTTTTATACGAATGTCAATACTTAAAAGGATACGTTTAATACAATGGTTTGTACAAGGGAGAGCTTTCTTATTGCATTTACCATCATCCTCATTTCGATAACAACAGAATCTCTTCCTTAAACCAGACATTTTGTGCCTGCAAAGAAAAAGTTGGAATTGGTACTAATGTGTATAAATGTTCAGAAAAGAGTAAAAAAACTTTCATTTTTATTAAGCATTTTGAAACATATGAAGCATATATATTTCTGAATTAGATGTGAGTTTTCCCTGAGAGAACAGCAAAATCCCAAATAACAGAATAAGCTGTTTACTTCAAGCAAATAAAACCCTATCATATTTCAATTGTATCGATTTCTCCAAAAATTTCAGTTTTAAAAAGAGAATAATTGCTTTTAAGATGCCGTGAAAATAATTACGTTTGTTTGAGAATAATTTTTGTGAATTTTTTCCTCAAAATTAGTCATATTCAAAGAAATCTAGATCTATCTTATCTTTATGTAATTTTTGTATGGGTCTTATAAACAGATACTTATTGCATGCCATCAATCTTTCTTTTCGTTTACATATCTTTTAATAATTTGCAACCTATTGCAAAGTGCATAAACACAAACATTTTAAAAGATCAATGGATTTAGGAACACTTTTTTCCAAACTAAATATGAAGGCCTAAAATATTAAACTAAACCCAGTGTCTCAAATATGAATATGCTTGAAAGAAAAGCTGTTTCCTAATTACATATATATATATATATATATATATATATATATATATATATATATGTATATATATATATATATATATATATATATCATCATCATCGTCGTCGATTAATGCCTATCAACCACGCTATCATAGGTTAGACGGGTTTGTCCTATTTAGAGGCAAGTTGGGTCAGGTAACCATGTCTCGCTCATATAGGAGAGTGTCTGGCTGGTTTTCTACGGCTGAATGCCCTTCCTAACGCCAACACATATGTATATATATATATATATATATAATGGGAGAGTCAGCATTATCAGTTAAGAAGACAAGATTAATCTATCTTGAAAGTACATTAAAAAAAAAAGAAAGAAAGAAAGGAGTCAATCATTGGATCGAAACAAGATTTTCATTAGATTTTCTACTGCTATTATCTGCCGGTCACAACTTCAGACAAGAGGGCCAATGTGAAATAAAATATTTTGCTCAAAGAACACAACACACCATCCAGTCCAGAAATCAAACCCACAACCTTATCATTTTGATTCCAATACCCTAACCACTAGGCAACGTGCTTTCACAATATGTCCAAGAACCTCTTAATCTACAACAGTTAAAATGATTTTTGTATGTGCTTTATTGAACCTTCAGTTATGCACTGTGCTTTATCTGTTACATAAATGTTCTACCAAAGCAATTGTCATTCTTTACACTGAATTTTGAAATAAAAATTATGAATGATAGTAAAAAAAATTCTATTTTAATATAATTCTTATCTTCTGTTCATGATTTTTTCTGAAACTTCTCATCAAACAAAAACAACTTACACATTACATTTCTTCTGTGGCTTGTTAAGCACAAAATGTAAAGACTTCAGAGCAGCAGGAGGCTTATCACGTAAGGCATGGATCAAAGCAAGAGTTGCTTTATTCTTATTTAGCTGAATATTTGCATTAAAGCAACCAGCAACTTGAGATTGAACAACTTGACGCCGTAATTGTGCACGCCGGATGGCCAATTTTCTGCTCCGATAATGAGGGGACATATTTCTGAAAAACAAAAAAAAATCAATTCAATGTTCCTTTACTTAAAATTTTCTGACAACACACACATTACCATTTATGAAGTTTATCAAATGTTTTAACAAAATTATATTTCAAATATACTGAAGAGCTTTTTGATACTTTACTAACTGATCAAAATTTGTATCTTATACCATTTTTACCAATTACATATTAATGAGTACTAACAACAAAAATAAATGTTAAAGTAATATAAATTTTCCAAATTAATATCCAAGATGACATGTATCAGATAGTATTACCTTTCAAAAAAGATGTTACTTACTCATCTTTAACATCTTCATCAGATGATAAAACTAACCAATCATTCTGCCAGGGCAAGTGTTCGTCCTCACTATTTTCTTCATCTTCAGAACTATTCAAGCCTAGTTAAATTAAATCAATCATCAAATCATAATTTTCCATGGATTCATATCAATAATTTAAATCTACATTAAGCAAACAATATTTATATAAACTATCATAAAAAAAATGTATTGTGGTCTCATTATCATCATCAATTAACAATGATTTTGCATGTTGGTATAAGTTGACTAGGTTGTCAAAGTGCGACACTAAACAGATCATATTCAGGCATGGTTTCTACAGCTGGATGCTGTTCCTCATGCCAACCACTTGACAGGGTATAGACTCAACACCCATCCATGCATACTAAAATGTAGAGAGAAAGAGAGATCCATGTTTGATTTGTATACATATTGTGTCATATAAAAAAATTGCTTGCAATTGCATGTCAGTGGTGAAGCCACCAAACTAAGGGTAACAACAGAAAGTAATTGCCTTAATATATTAGGAACATATATTCTCTACTTTGGAATTCAGCACTTTTTCCTCATCTAATGCTGTGAATGTTATTTCCATGATTATGGAACCTCCAAATGAAACAAAACCTGCTTGAGTAGTGTGTGTGTATATATATATAGGTTGCAAAGAAAACTTACTTACTGAAACATAACATATGAGTAATGTGTAATTCAAAAGAACATAGTGACAAAATCATGCTTTTGCCTTACAGTGGAATGTGTAATGTAGAAATTACTTACATATGTCCAAAATCAAAATCAACTATGTACAATACATATTATCACAGTTTATAAAATTACTTCATTCAAAGAAATTAAACAGAAAAAAAGTTTATTGTAATACATAGTAAAAATATGGAAATTTCAAGTAACTTACCACAATTCAACCAATCATGATTCTGAATGGCTTTCTTTTGGTGCATCATGTAGAATGCCATAGCAGATTCACTTTTCAATTTAGATATCACTTCTTTATTATCAGGTACATTGAGTTTATTAGGTTTTGTGTGTAATACTGAAAATTTAGGTTCAGTATGTTGTGGAGAACTGGGTACATTATGTGAAGGAGACCACAAAGTTTCAGACTTTGTATTTGGACAGGGTGATTTTAGTTGGCATTTTAGAAAAGAATGACCTGACGAAGAAGCAGGCTGTTTATGAGTAACTTTCAATTCAGATATAGTTACATTCAAAGTTGAATTGTTATTTGAAGGAGGCATATTCTGAAGAGAATCAATATGTGAAGAAGCAGCAGGAAGAGGTGGTTGTTGTGGTGATGGTGGAGGTGGTGGAGGTGGTTGTGGTGGTGGTGGTTGTGGTGGCGGTGGTTGAGAAGAGGGTGGAGTGGATATGGGAACTTGGGAAAGCACTGGAGAGAGAGCTGCAGTAGGTAGATAAGCAGATGTCTTTACATAGGTTTCAGAAATAGAAAAATCATCATCTGCAACTGGTTTAGTGACAGTAGTTGTCCCAGCTACTGATGGAGATGGTTTCACGAAAGCTACAGCTGCAGCAGGCTCTGGTGCAGTTTTACAACAGGCAGAACTACTGAGATTCAAGGCTTGAGAAACATGAGGTGCTGAAGACAAACACTGAGTAGTACTACCAGGATAATCTTGAGTTTTTTTAAGTTTATCTTTAATTTTGTTCTGAGCTATTTTTGTCTGTAGCCGGTTCATAGTTCTTGAACTTTCCACTTTGCCTTTTAATTTTTGATCTGGTTTTTGAGTCTTTCGGCCTTCAAGTTTTTCTGCTAATTCTGGATAAAGTTTAGCTATGGGAGTACCAACGCCAGAGCTTGAAGCAGTAGTGCTTGTTTCGGCTGATGATCGTGCCCATTGTGGAGGTTGGTGTGAGGCCACTGATTCCACAGACTTCCCAGATGCTGAAAGCCCACCACTACTACCACTCCCATTGTTAGCACTGCATGATACTGCACTGGACACTGCAATAGTAGCAGCATTACCAAGTATAACAATGTTGCTGTTATTGTTATTAATATTGACATTATTATTGTTAGTGGTGGTAGTTGTTGCAGTAGTGGTGGTAATAGTGGTAGTAGTAGTAGTAGTAGTACTATTATGACTTGGATTTGTTGAAGTTTTAAGTACATCAACAGACACAGGGTCAGGAAATGCATAGGGATCTTCAGGATCCTCAATTGACTCTTCTTTGCCTTCACACTGTTTGAGATGAAATTTTGATTTAACTCTATCTTTGAAAGACATCCGACTATCAAGACAAAATTCTCCATCGCCACGTTCCGTCTTTGCTTTTGCTTCTCTCTGTTGCAACATTCCATGAACTGCAACACTACAATTTCGTGACCTGAATCATTGAAAAAATATGCATGTAATATAACCATATAAAAAAATCTTTATAGATATATAAATGTAATATGAATTTGTTTAATTAGAAATTAAAATAATTTACAGACATATAATTAAAAGATTAAAACATGGGTTAATAAGTTGAGCAAACCACTTGTCAAACTCTACGTTTGTTTTAAATCATTATTGGAATTAATAGAGAAATATAGAATGGCAGATCATTTGTGAACTGATGTATCAGGTCATTTAAGGAATATTGTGATTTTCAAATTTTATCAAATATGAACTAAATTTAAACTTTAAGTTGTTGTTTTTTTTAATTATTATTGTTCATATAAATAAAGTTGTCACAAAGACCACAAATATAAATTTCTGCAATAATAATCTATTTGTAGCACTTTCATAATTTCAGCATATTGTTTCAATGGTTTTCCTAGATAGGTAGTTGCTTTCCTTTGTAACCTTTATTACTCATAATATAACTGTTTCTACTTTTGGCACAAGGCCAACAATTAATCAGTGCATTACTGGTACTTTATTTTATCGACTCCGTAAGGATGAAAGGCAAAGTTGACCTCGGCAGGATTTGAACTCAGAATGGCAAGGGTTGTAGGTCTATGCGTCAAAGCATGGTGTCCAACCCTCTACCGATACTGCCAATCCACCTTACTTTATTACTCATAATATAATATCTCAAAATATGTCTTGCTTTCCTCTAAAATAATCTGTTATAATCCCTAGAAAGTTATGTGGATCTAACAAGTAAAGGATTGCTAGTTTGATTCGGTTATAATGTAATTAGAACACAATCACATTTGAGATTATCTATTCATTAAATATCCATAGAACTGGGTTGTAAATATGGCAATGAAAATTTCCTAACACACAAAAGAGCATATAAGGAATTACTTTTAATCTTGTACTAAAGCAATTTTGAGGTTATAACTTATAGAGAGGATGTTTGTCTAACAACTGAAGCATAATGATTAGTGATTTTGATGTTTCCATCAGCTTTGGTGCAGTTAGAACCACACAAGTACACAGTAAAACTGTTTATATATATATATATATACATATATATCCATAATCCAGATCTAGAAAAATAAATCATCTGATGCAGGCATATTCAATGGTATGTTTCAAAATTTCCTTTGTACACTAATTGCTAAAACCTAGACCAGTAGCTGACTCATTCTGAATATTATAAAGTCCGAGATCATCGTCACCATCACTGTTTTACATGAATATTTCCATGTGAGCATATTTTACATGAATATTTCCTATAAAAAGTAACTTTCTGTGTTTAGGGTCTCTTATGTGATTTTATAGTATTCATTATATAGCAATTTATCATATAGCATACACAAACCATAAAAATGACATGCCCATAACAGTAGGTTCTGGTTGCTAATTCTTTTTGTTTTTCACTTTTTCTTTTTCTAATTTCAAACAACACATTAACCCTATGATATCTACACTCCTTGTAATCACCTCAATAAGCCTAAATTCAGAATACTCTATCTACATTTCTGTTTTTTTTTTGCATGAAGCAGATTCTAAAAGTATTCATTAATAAACACTTCTCATGGATAAACACTCCCAATGATTCAATTTAATTTTTCTTTTTATTTAGTTACAAAATTATTGGTCATAAATACAGAATAAATGCTGCAAAATTTTGTTGGTTTGAAATATATATATTTTTTTAATAAGAAATCTTTATTAAAATGTAATGCAAACAAAAAATAGTGATATAAAGCAATATAAAATATGAATACACATAGAGGAATCAAAACCTTATAGTTAAAAACTTCAGTAACTGTGTATACTTCCTATTTAATATCTAGAACATTAAAAATGTATGGTTGAAAACAATCTATAGATTTGCTCAGCAACCCACAGAAGAGTAAAAACCATTGCAATAACGACAATGGCCTAAACATAATAATGACTCCAATAAATCTATTGTGACTACCTGTGATCTTTACTCCAGGGTTGTGTTATTTTTGTTTCTTTAACCCTGGGCATCAAACAATAACTTTACAGATACAGAATGAATCCCTTCAAACTCTCCTTTATTATACAAGATTTTATGAGTTTAGAAAAGTAAGATACAACAGCCAAACTGATGACACAAAAGAAAGAAATGTTTTTCTTCAAAGCTGTCTCTATTATCCTGACCATGAATTATAGAGATCTATATCAGCCTTTGGAAATATGCTATCATGATCCCATTCTCCAAAAAGGCATCACTCAGAATCCACCAATTATCAACCCATTGATCTTACTTCTAACATCACAAAGGTGACAGAAGCTGTAGTTAATAATCATCTCCAACACCTTGAGTTCTCCTATCTCACCAGCAACTATCAGTACAGTATTCAAAGAGTTAGACCTATTGGGACTTGCTTCCTGAGACATTAGGCAAAAGTAAAATCATTGCAAAACCTTTATTCATGTTCGGAATGAGAATATCCTAGCTAAACTGCTCGTCTATGACCTTCATCTGTCCCATCTCTCGGTTTGAACTGTTATTAGATCATACCATTGCGCTGATGAGTCTGTTCTACAATCAATCAACTTCTTGCTCTTGTAAATTAATAACCTACTTGCAGTCATTTCTAATAACACACACTTTTATAGATAGCACTACTCTTCATCCCTAAACCTTTCCACATATAGGTATCTTCCACAAGCAACCTAGACACTTCAGGCTATGACCTGTAGCTTAGTCTTGGTACAATTCACTAGTTCACTGAACCATATCTAGTCCAGTCAAGCCATCTGTCTTCATGGAAATCCAAACCAAAACTTATATAATGGACTAAACAACAATTCATATCCCAGTGTCAAAAGCTTTCAATCACCAGGATCAATTTCCCTTTATGCTATCCAATCAAGATTGTCTTTTGAAGGTTACACCACATAACTTTTTACAAAATATTTAATACTCAAGAGAACTATTCTATTTATCAAACTAACTGTTACAATACAATTGCAAGCCCCCAATTATTCCATTGTCTGGAAAGACACAAGTGTTGAGTATAAGTTAAGAGTAAAAATTTAGTTTTCTTCCAACCCAACCCAACCCACACAACTATATAAATTGATTTAAGACATATGAAGGATAAAAGCTGCATAAAGTACAGGGCACTCAAAGTTGAAGGAGCCTGTGGAACAAGAAGACCTAGGAAAATATAGGTTGAAGTAGTAAAGACTGACTTCAGAAAGTTGGACCTCAGACAGGAAACTACACAAATGGGATGAAATGAAGATGGCTATAAAAGGCAGAAAGATGTAACAACACTTAAGACTGCCCCATCCATCACCCCATCTTCACAATCAATCCTTCCTCCACCTTCACATACCCAAACGTAGAGATGCATCATTACTGCACTGTCAGAGCTTGACAACCCATCTAAGCATGGAAATAGATGTAAAGCAATGATGATGATGAAACACTAAACAGCAGTAAAACAATATAATCAAATTATTTAATTATTTCTGGAGTAACTAGAAAATGGAAATTTTTAACACTTGGGAGAAAAAGGTTTCAGGTACACCATTTGCACTACAGGAAACCCAAAAAAGAAAGAACTATGTTCCCCACTTCCCTTAGTGACCTAAGACAGGCTTATTTCTTTTAATAGTTAATCTGGGTCTGATTCTATTGTATCAATGCCTCATTATGTATCTGCTCTGGAATTATACTTCTCTATCTGCTGTAACAGTAAAAGACGAGTTACATCAAATTTTTCAAAGTCCAGTTGAGATAAATTAATTAAAATAAAGTTAGGGTGAGAGTATTTACCATCCTAAATTAATCTAGTTCAGGGCAATGAAAAGAAAAGTGTATATGTGTATGTGGAATAGAAAGAGAGACAAAAAATTAAAAACTTACTTTCCCTTGCGTCTGTTTGTTGCTGATATTTTGGTTGGAAGCTGATTGGGCTTGTCAGCTTGCACCTTGGCCACAGTGGAGACATGACATTTTGTAAATGCAGAAGATGGCTTGTGTAACAGGGCTGAGGAAGAGGAGGAAGATGAAGCAGAGGACAGGTCCTTAAAGCACACGACCTGTCGGCCAAGGTTGATGTTGCTGCAAGAGGAGCCATTCAACATGCATAATTTTTCATGGGGACCAATGTACACGGAAGCACTGTTTACAACTGAGCAATGGCTACCTTCATACATGACCCTGTTACAGCCACCACGGCACATGGGGTATTAATCAAGAGACCTGGTAAAACACAAATCAAGTAGATGATATTATATACTATGATAAATTAATTAGCATTATTTTAGATTTTAATAAAATTTCAAATTGTAAATATGAGGTTTTCCCATAATTTTGGACACTTTTTATCACAAAGTATAAATAATCAACAAAGAATATTTTTAATATCAGTACATCATACTACGAATTCTTGGAATACACATTTGTATCTTTATTCCTGATTATTTGCTTTTGTAAGTGTCCAATCAATAAAGCCTTAGAACAACATAGATAAATAGAAATTCAGTGTGATTTTTCTAAATGAGTACAAGTCAAGTAAAACAGCTTCTGAAACTACAGCAAATACCAATAAGGCATTTGGTGGACAATTGCACATTGTAGAAATGGTTCAAAAGGTTTTGGCAAGTGACGAAAGCCTTAACTTTAAAATGAAAATTACTGAAAGGGTTATGACACAACTAATTAGGGAGAGAGAGATGTAATTCAGCTTTAAGCCAGGTAAGGGTACCTCAGATGCCTTCTTCTTTATCAGATACAACTACAGGTAAAGTACTCAGTTGTATATAGCATTTATTGATTTAGCAGTGTGGCTGCTAAAGAAGCTAGGTGTAGATAAATGGCTCATGAAGGTCATGCAAACCATATATAGAGGTGCAACCATCACAATGAGAGCTGTTTCCAGTCCACTTGTGTTTATCATTTTTCTTCATGATATAACAGGGGTTTAAGTCTGGCAGTCCACAGGAGCTCATGTATGTTGATCTAGTCCTTATAGCTGAGTTAAAAGCGACATTCCAGACCTGGAAGAAAAATCTAGAATCCCAAAACTTAAATTGTAGCAAAAACAGAGAATGGCTTTGTTCAATATGTTGAAAAGATGTGGGCAGAAATTATATGTGCACACAGAGGATGCACAAGATGTAGTGGTATTATAGACAGGTTAACAGAGAAGGTAGAGATTATATGCAGCATAAAGATGAGAGTACTCAACAGAGAGATGAGTGCCCCATGACAAGCTTTCTCATTTTTCCCTATCGTCTGCATCACCCTTTCCTCTACCTTTTCATCACTCCTCTTACCCAGTGACTTTCATCCTTTCTAAATACATAACCCAACCGAGTGATACTCCACTCATCCACCAGGTCAATCACATTACCCTTTTTTCTAGCATTGTGTTGCTTCATTTCATCACCCACGTTTTAAAACCATAATTCACTGTACTTCTCACACATGTAGCATACTTTTAGGTTTCAGTTAGCACACCACTCATTTCTTGGAATTTTTTTCCATACAGATCTCACTCTAGATACTATCGCAGTCTGCGCCACTCTCCATTCAATGTCTCCAAGGTACAGAAAAATGTTCACACCTTTCCCAAGATCCACCTCAACAATCTCTCCATAAACTTTACACTTAAATAGAGCTGTCATATCGTTTGATAATTTCTTCACACTACTACATTTTCAATGTATTAACCCAGTGTATATCGTACATTTTATGGAGCTCACTCCAACACACTTCCTGCATAGGACCACTTTTCTGTTCTTGTCACCTCACTATATTATTTACCACATGCCAGCACCTTTATCTTTCCAATATTTATGTTCATAACCTTTACCACCTATTCATCTCCTTCAGTCTAACCATACTCTCAACTATTAATACCCAATCATCTGTGAGCAGCAACTAGAATGGTAAATTCTCCTATACACTTTGTAACTTAAATTTTGCTGTTCATCATAATCTTATATGAATAGAATTTAATGAAGTAGCACAGGATCATATAACTTTGCCAGAGTAGTTGCATGTGAAGATTTGCATAAAAAGTTCTGATCAAAAGACACATCTCACCAAGGGAAAAAATGAGAAGCCTTGACAGACCTGCTGTCTATATTTAATCTAGTATCACCTGTCAGTGCTGATACAAGAAGCAATAACAGATAAAAGACACAACAAAACAATGTTGCCAAACAAATATATATTGTATGTTATATCAATGCCAGCTAATGTCACTTTCATTTAAGTTTTGAGCAATGTACCTAACTTTTTTCTAAATCTTCCACTGGTGACAAATTATTGCCATAAAGATAAAATTAATATTTTTATCAGTGCACATATGTATGTTGCTTTGTCAAATGACACCTAGACTAATGATGAAATAAATCTAAAGTTACCCATAACAGAGGAAATAGTGATGGACCTAAAAGAAAAATCAGAATAAAAGTATGAAAGTACATAGCAATATTTAACATGAAAATATTTGTCCATTTCACATACATTACTATGGACAATAGCTCAAAATGACAGGGATAAGTAGTGACGTTTTTAGATATATTTTATTTCAAATGGGAGTTAATTTTAATCTTCACATTATATGCTGTAAAACAAGATCTTATGTCTCTAGGTTCAGTATCATTGGAGCTGGACAGCTAGTGCTTACCCCTACTGCTCTTTGCTTCATACGATGTGTAACACAATCATCTCTGCTGAAAAAACTCCCCTAGTACGTGTCTGCATTGAAGCACTGGCACCACTAAATATAGTTGGGCATGAAAATGAGAGTACATCGCTATAGCCATTCAAATTACTCATCTAAAACAATTCCAGCATGCATCTGCATACTGAGACCAGGCAGCTACCGGCAGCACTGATCTTTGCATCTGTAAGTAACTTATGGCAAATTTCCATCTTCTGTGAAATCTAAGATAGGTTTGTTCCAATATTTGATGGTTTCCTTGCTTGGCTCTCTCTCACTGCAACTGTTAAAATTCTATGACAAAGATCGCTACTGTGGATCGCACCAGCCCAAAGTGTTTATGTTTATGGCTGGAGAGTGCTTGCAAAACCATATTACCACTGAAACCCTATCATATATCTAAACGCAATACAGAAATCAATGTGCTTTTTCTCCCGATGAAGCAAGTAATAAAAATGCAAGGTGGACTGTTAGCTTGCAGAGATTGCATTCCTAATCCTGAATTAATAATTGACCAGGTTAACTTATATTGAATATTCTTTTTATTCAAATTCCCAGAGTATGCTACTGAAGTGCAATGGCTAAGGTTTTTATTCATAAATAGGTGCAGAGATAATAAATACATATTAGCATCATCATTTTACGCCTGCTATTCCATGCTAGCAAGAGTGGGATGGGTCCTTTTCAGCACTTGTCATGATCCTTTGTCATCTCTATCATGAGCTTCACCGATTTGGGATCATCTCTCACCACCTCTGCTCAGGTCTTTCTTGATTTTCCTCTTCTGTGGCTTCCTTCCACTTAGCACTTCTTCACTCATCGATATGTATCACATGTCCATACCAGCACAGTCTTCTCTCCTGCACACAACTGATTCCTCTAATACTTAGTTACTATCTCATTTCATCCATGCTTTGTCAGTCCTGCACATCCATCGAAAGAGGTTCTCTTAATTTCTCTCCAGTCACTGTCCATGTTTCACTAGCATGCAATATTGCATATTACATACAGACATCATACAGCTGACCTTTCATTCATAGGGAGAAACTTTTTGATATCAACAGAAATAGTATCTCTCTAAACTTCTTCCACTTTATTCTAGCTACTATGTTCCTGTAGCACCCACCCCCACAGCTAATTTGGTGACCTAGATAACAGAAGCTATTGATCACTTCTATGGATCTTACCTAGGATTGAAAAAGATATGCATCACTGACACTTTTACTACAAATTTTCCCTGAGCATCTATTACATAGTGATCCTTTCCTGTTAGTCTGCCAGCTATTCCACTATACCTTGTGTATACCCAAAATTTGCATTGTGTACATAGTATATAGTATATTTCTACCTACTCGTTTTCTACATATCAAGGAAGGCCATTTCCCTGATAGGGATAAGAGTCTTGTCTTCTTTCCTTTTTATTAACACATTGGTCTTTGCTAAGTTTACTCTCAGCACTTTTGATTTTAAGTTCTATTTCCACAGAATTTGTTATTGAATTCTTCTGTGGATTCAGCTATAAAAATATATCTCTAATGATTTTCCTTAGCGCATGTACAATGAAATAAGAAATAAAACTGAAACTAGGTACACATCCAGACAATGCCAACTTGCGTTATTTTTCAGTACACATTGTCACTGAACTTGTTAGAAATATCAACCAGAATAATGTAATGTTAGATACACCCATAAAAAGGTAGGGTAGTCAGGCCAGAATGACTCCTCAAAGACACTATGCAGAAACACACACACATCGTTTTTACTTCCTTTTTTCCACGCTTGCATGGTTTCCACAGGTCCTTTTCAGTACAGTATCTCTCCACTTGTCCTGCTTCTTTGCCATCTCCTCTATGACTTTCAATGATTTGAGATCATTGCTCTACCTCTAATGCAGCTTTCTTCCACAGGGATTTCCTGGTAATCTCTTGTGAAGTTCAGAATCTTGATATCTGCTGTAACTACCTTTGCTCAAGTTTTCCTCAACTGCAGCTACCTTCCACTAGAAACTCCTGGCATTTGTTCACCCAACAATCATCCATATGCATCACATGTTCATATCAATGCAGTCTTCTTTCTTGCACACATTTGAATCCTCTTTTCTTTCAGCTCATCTATACTTTGATGTTCATGCACATAAACATCATAGATCAATTAAAACATGCTCATTTCATTTCTCTCCAGCCTTCACATATTCTCTGCATTTACTGCTCATGTTTCACTCCCATGCAAGGCATCATACAGCCGGTCTTTTGTTCATAGGAAGAAACCCTTTGTTGTCAACAGCAGTAATAGCTCCCTGAACTTTTTCCATTTTTGCTTTTATTGTAGCTACTTTGCTTTTAGAACAACCTCCTCCAGTCGTAATTAAGTCAACTAGGTAACAGAAGCTATCAACTACTTCCACGGAGTCTTCCTGGGATTGGGAAACGTTTATTTCACTGGGACTCTTCTTACTAATTACCCCTGTCCATCTCCCATATATAAAGTTTATTTTTTATCTTAGTCTTTCTGCTATCCCTCTACACTTCTTGTGTAGACAAGATTAACATTGTGTTCAAAGCAGAGTTCCTAACTACTCTTTCTATAGAGTGAGATGGAATCCGAGTCCTGTTACTTACTAGAACTTTGATTTTTGTCAAAGTTTTCTCCGAGTCTTTTTGATTTTAAATTGTTTCCACAACAGGAATTTCTTTTCTAGCTCTTTTACAGATTCAGCTATTAGAACCAGGTCATCGGCATTCAGAGGTTCCCATGAACAGCTGGTCATAAATTCCTGTTATGACCTAGAGAACTATAGTAAACAGGAGTGGACTGAGCTCTTATGTACATTGAATTCTTCACTAAACTTATTACCTACTAAATACTGTTCTGACAAGCAACTCCTCTAAACCTAATTTTCTTAACCTTTTAGCATTTAAACCGGCTGTGTCCGGCCAGAATTCTCACATTTTTCAGTTGAAACCAGCCACTCATACCAATGTTAAAGTATTGTTCTCAAAATAAATAATATTAAAATCTCATAGATTTGATATTATGTGAGGTAAAGCCTTTACCACAAAAATACAATAGTAAATATAAAGTAATGCAAGTGCTAATGGGTTAAGGACCACCAGATGATAGATCATGCTACTCTGTCAAAGGCTTTCTCCAGATCAATGTAAGCTAGATTTAGTGGCTTAAACCAAGCTAGGAATTTCTCTTGCAATGTCTAAGAAGAGGACATCTGTGGTGCTCCTTCCTGATACAAAATCAAACTGTATCTAATTTGACTCTTTCCTTAATTAGTTGTGCTACACCTCAGTCTACCACTTCCATAACTTGGCCCTTCAGTTTTATGCCCCTTATATAAGCTGCAGCATATTCTTGCTTCAGTACTGTATGAATAAACATCACTAAAGATAGATCAAAATACTGAAACAATAATGTTTGGCTTTCTCATATGGCTACTGAGGTAACTGACACACCCGTAGCGAGATATATCTATGTTTATTATACATAAACATATTGTGTATGCTTTCATATATGCCTCTATTATAAATCCTGTTATGTTAGTGCTACTGTTAATTAATACCAACCCATCAAGCTCGTGCAAATGTGTTCTCCAGCAGGTGTTTTATAGGCAAAATTTATATAAGCTTTAGCTTAGTCTTGCCTCACTACCAAGTGGGTAAACATCACCGAGGATGGATAAAATGAATGTACATTTATTATACATAAACATATTGTATATACTTTCATATACGCCTCTATTGTGAATCACACTATGTTAGTGCTACTTTATTTATATATATATATATCATCTCTTTATAAAAAGAAACATGATCATGTGATTTGTTTAGAAAGTGATAAACTGAGCATGTATATGCTTTAATATCTTTCTCCCTAAATCTACTTCTACTGCTTACACACAATTGTTAATGGTATGGTAACAGCTATTTATCGCTATCTACTCATGTATCTATCTTCAGACATTAAAAATATCTATATATCTACCTAACCTAATTGTAATCTCTAACAATCTCTCTAGCTACCTACCTACCTGTTTCCATCTGTCTGTCTATAGATACTTATTTATGTATATTTACCAATGTATCTATCTTTGGACAAGAACAATAACAACTTCATCGTAATTTAGTGCACATATGTGATAGTGATTAAAGAAAAATTATTGTAATTGATTTAAATTTAACATAAAATGAAATAAGGCAATGGCTGGAGTAACAAAAAAAAAAAAAAAAAAAAAAAAAAATCAAGGATTCAAGCATAGAATGTAATATTAATTCTCTGATTACATTCTATGCTTGAATCCTTGATTTTTTTTTTATATATATATATATATATATATATATATATATATATATATATATATATATATATATGTCATCATCATTATCTTGCCATGCTTTGATTCTTGGATGAAGAAACTTACGGATGTTGAGAAAATTGAAGGTTCCCATGTGAGCCTCCATACAGAATATAGGTCGTTTATAAGCCCTAAGGTGTGTATAATCTGGGAAAGTTGTGCATAGGTGAAAACTATGTGTAACACGGTGCACAGGACTGGTAACTCGGTTAACATGAAGATCTTGCAAGTCTGAGTTCCACCCTGGTAATAGCAAGATTTTCCCTTGTTTTAATAAGAATTTTGTTGCCATGAAGTGAGGTAGAAATTAAAGAAGTAGGTTACGGATATGAGGAAGTTGCTAACAAGATATGAAGGTAGAGAAGGCAGCTGGCCCTTTAGGGATCGTGTTCAAATGGTTAAACTACCTAGTGGAGCAAGCCAGAGGCTAGCCACTCATAAATACCCAATGACTGACAGTAGCATCATTGTCAGATACAAGTGTAAAGGAGAGACTACAGAGAGGGAATTACAGAGGCATCAAATTATAGGATCAGGTTATGAAGGTTACAGAAAATGTGATAGGAAAATTGATTACAGATAGAATTCATTTTGATGGGATGCAGTTTGACTTTATGTCAAAGAGAAACACTACTGATACCATTTTCCTAGTAAGACAAATGCAAGACAAGTACTTAGCTAAGAATAAGTTCCCATACTTAACATTTGTTGACCTGGAAAAAGCCACTGAGAGAATCTCATGCTCGGCAATCTGGTGGGCATTCAGAAAGTTAAATGCATGGCTTGTGAGAGCTGAACAAGCCATATACAGGCATGCAGTCAGCAAGGTGAGAGTTATCAATGATTGCAGAGATGAATTTAGTGTGTGATTTAAAGTCCACTAAAGATCAGTCCTCAGCTCCCTCTTTCCAAGCCATAACAGGAATTCAAGATTGGATGTCCATGATCACTATGATGATGATCTAATCCTTATAGCAGAAGCTGTAGAAGAACAAGAGTAGTTACAGACATGTAAAAAAAAGATGGAGTCAAAAAGCCTCAAAGTAAATCCAGTAAAACTAGTTTTAGTAAGCAGTTAAGAGGATATGACTTTGATACCATCAGATAAATAACCATGTTCAATATGCTGAAAAGGAGTAGGTAGGAACTTCATACAATACACCCAGTGAAGCAGTGGACACACAAGCGATGTAGCAGGATCTCAAATAGGCTGAGAGAGAAGGTAGACTTTGTATGTACAGGGAGATTAGTGGCTCCGATTGAGTACTGACTTGGTCTGTGACAACCCATCTCATGCCTGTCAGCAGGAAAAGCCTACATTAATTGAAGATGTTTCATATTTCTGCTGTGCATAATGACATTTCTTGGACTCATCGCTCAAGGACTTTTCATTTGATAGAGTAATTTGTGACTGAACAAATTTGTAGCATCTTGCTTGTCTGCATATCGAAAAGAAGCAGTGTTTAAATTTACCTTTGCTCACACTCAAATAGGTCTTAATCTCTTATGGTTTTGGGGGTATGGTTGAGGTGATATATTTCACATTATATAACTGGTCTAGTAGGTATGGTTTAGGCCTTTGACAAGAACAGTCCAGTGTGTTAAGTTTGGCAGGTTAATCGGTGATGTGGTATTTCAGACTTTTAGAACATGACAACCAATTTTCACACAATTTCAATTAAATATTTTCCTATAGTTTCTCTATGACTTTTAAATACAATTTTTTCTTTTGGTTTTTAACACGAGTATTTCATGCCTAATATAGCATACATGAGGAGCTGTTCAAATGTAAATAAGTTGAATTTGCCAAATGGCCCAACGTGTAATACCTATTTGTAAACATCAGTATTTATACATAACTCTTCTCACAGATTATACTGGGGGCATTTTATTGTGGTACCAACACTATAGATGGCATTAGAAACTCGGCAGGCTCATAGAGTTCTCTCTACTCTATATTGTCTCAATCTCTTCATCCATGCTTGTTCTGGTGGGCGGGTCTTCTGTAATACTGCAAATGTGTGTGCGTATATATATATATATCATCATTCAATATCCATTTGCCATTATATATATATATATATATATATATATACACACTCTCACACATACATACACATATATATATACATACAAACATATATATATATATATACATACAAACATATATATATACAAACATAGATGTTTGAGGTACATTCAAGAAGCTTTGAGACATTCTTTTCAGGCACAAAATTCACGTCTTCTGACGATTGCTAAGCAATTTGAAGTGGCAGAAGGCAGTATGCAGTCATTCATGACGATTTGAACATGTGCAAAGTTTGTTCCCATGGTGCTCAATGAAGAGTACCCAGTGGAAATATTCTAACACCGAAAGACACAAGAAGGCCAAGCAAAGGAAGTCCTCTGGAAAGCTTGCGATGATCCCATTCTTTGACAGCAAGGGCATCATCTACAGCCCCCCCCCCCCCCCCACACACACACACACACAGTTAGTCAAAGAGTAATATGTAGAGGTTTTGAGGTTGTTCAAAAAGAGATTTCATCACAAGAGACCAGAACTCTTTAAGTCTGGTCAGAGGAATCTGCACCAAGACAATGTCCCTTGCCATAAATGCATCCTGGTTACCAACTACTTGGCCGATATGGGGATCAAGACTGAGGAAATGAAAGAAAAGCGTCCTGGACACCTTCACTTGGGGGGACTATAAGGAGGCTTTCCTTGAGGGAGACTAGAGTTTTGTGTAGATCTGAGTTAAAAATTGTTTCCCTGATAAAAGTTTCAAAACCTCATGAGTGTACCTCGTATATATATATACAAACATGTGTATATATTTTGAAACTTTTATCAGAAAAACAATTTTTAACTCAGATCAACACAAAACTCTAGTCTCCCTCAAGGAAAGCCCCCTTATAGTCCCAAGTGAAGGTGTCCAGGGCGCTTTTCTTTCATTTCCTCATATCATCATCATCATTATTTTACGTCCGCTTTTCCCTGCTTGCAAGGGTGGGACGGGAACTGATTCTGGCTTAATTTCTACAGCTGGATGCCCTTCCTAACACCAACCTCATTTACAGTAAGTGCTGGGTGCTTTTTTGTCTTGGCACCTCCACGACCACTTTGCAGTGGAATGATAGGGACCCCAGTCATTTCTACAGCTGAGTAAACTGGAGCAATGTGAAATAAAGTGTCTTGCTCAAGGAAACAACACATCACCCGGTCTGAGAATTGAACTCACAACCTTTCGATTGCAAGGCCAATGCTCTAACCACTAAGCCATGTGCCTCCATTGCAAGGCAATGTATATATATATATATATATATATATATGTGTGTGTGTGTTTACACACAAACACACATATATATACACACAAACATATATACGTGTGTGTGCACACACAAACATATATATATACATACATATACACAAACATATATATATATACAAACACACAAACATATATATATATACAAACACACACACATATATATATATACATAAATACATAAATACATATATACAAACATATATATACATTAAATAGTGAGCGAGCCATCGTATATATGTGCAAATATACAACATACACACATTCATACACATACATATAAAACCGCGCGTGCCCACATATAAAGAAAACGGAGCTAAGCGAATCGTTTGTTATTTTTGTAAATAAATTCTTGAAACCGAGGCGTTTACTATAACTACTATCAACATACGATGTTATTCACAACATTTATTAGAAATATGTACGAAAATTAGTTCTGAGAGTATTGTTAAATTTGTGTTTACAATATTAAACAAGAATTGCTGTAAATTAATAACATATTTAAGATGTGAAAAGCACTCAATACTACGATGACGTTTAATGTACATATTATTGTGATCAACGTAACCTGCCAGAATGGATAACAAACAGCAACTACACATTCTGAGCAGTCATCGATTTCTAGGTTCACAATCCGTTTCATTTGGGAAGGAATTTGAATAATAATAATTCTAAAATTGAGAAACATTAATTAATAATCAGTTAAGCTAGTCGTAAAATGAAGTAGTGTGTCAACCAGACCACAATGTTGGTGTTTATTTTGAACCCCACCCAATTTTCATAATTACTTTCTTACTGTTGCAGCTATAACAAGAAAACGTCTTTACAAAAACCAAAGAAACATATTGTTAATGAATACTAAAATCTAAAAACGACATAAATGGTAAATTAAAGGAGTATTGAATACTAAAAGGAAGTAGAAGACAATCTTATTTTACTCTTCAATATACAAAGGACTTCCTAAAATTATGGGAAGGCAACAACTTCCTGTATACACTACGGGAAACACAGCAGTTACTGTAAAATACTAAATTCATAACACATCTAAAGGAAATACAAAATATACATTAAATATATATATTGCCTGCAATTAACCTTTAATACTTAATAAAAATTATAAAATTACTCCTTAATTTCAGTTGAGAGAAATTAAAATGTTATACCTTCTATAAATAAGACACCATGTGGCGTAGTTTAAAAATAATTAACAATGCAAGGAATATATACAAACATATCCAGTGTAAGATATATAGCAAATATCATGTGAAATAGGCTACTTAAAACGATAGACATCAATATAGATACAAGAGTAAAAAATTACGAATATCAGGTATGATTATAGCTTTAGGATTCAGAGATATTGTATACCCTCTGTAATATATTTCATAGTAATCAAGTTAAATACATTGAAAACTTCATCTACAGTAGAATTAAACTGCATTAATATTAAATATTGTAATAAACATTAACAGTGGTAACGATGTCTAATATATATTATGATTTTAACACGGAAGTACACATAAAACACACGTAGCTCCTCACATATGTGTATCTTTATACACTTAACCAAAAATAAACAATATACTATTCGTATAAGACAATTATATATACACTTCATAAACATACTTAAGATCTATGAATAGATATTTTCTTACGTTTTGAATAAATACGATCGACAATAATAAACCTATAACTGAAATTATATGAAGGTTTAAAAACTGACAATTACAAATTCATTATTGACGAATTTCAATGAAATTCGTTTACTGAATAACAAAAAAAAACTTCGTAAGTTCTCTTGATAAAAATAATTATTGGTTTCCAGTTAGTCTAAATATGATTCAAGGAAAGTTTCTACAATTTAATGAATACAAAATATAAATCGTTCGAGTGAAAAATAAACGAGAAATCTTAAATTTTCTATATGCTTTTCGGAGAGGTTATTTAATAGTTTCTTTTTCAGTCACAATAATTATTTTTAAAGACGCTTACATCAACTTTTAGCGATTCATTTTTTAAAACTTAAACCGATGGATTTGAGCTTACCTTGTGTTAAATTTCGGGCCATTTCTTATCCGAAATGTTACTCATAATTTTCGTTCACGACTAGTTGCCAGTAAAAATGGCCGCCATAAGCTGTGTGTATAAACTATGCAGATTTATTTATTAGCATGACCCAGAACAAAGCAGAGTCGACACTTCGGCTGGGAGATGCGGTTCACTTATAAGCACCTAAACATACCAAATCAACCCATTTTTTATAGTTTCTAACATTATAAAGTACGAAAAAATACTTTTAAAGAACAATTTTTAAGAATAAAAGTATAAAAATAAGTAGAATTCATAATTTTTTAGAGGTTTGCGCAGATGTATGGATCATACTGCGCAGTTGTAAATGACATTCCTCCGCCGAAAAATTAGTTTTCATTTACACTTAAAATAAGCTCCTTTCAAACAATTTTATGATAACTCACAATAGAATGGTTTTTATAATTTGGATTTATAAATAATTTTATATGAAAAGAAGTCACTCCACGAAAAATGGATAAAAAGTTTGCAGAAAGTAGTACCAAAGACTGCTTACTCAAGCCCTTGAGTTGATGGATGAAACCCCCTACATGAAATAGCATTTCAGATCGTTGTCTGAAAATAAACCTCTTAACATGTTATATGGAAAGATAAAGTGTCTTCCGGCTTTAACGATAAGGTTATAAATAATGATAATGGTTTACATATTAAACAAAAACTTCTACATTAATTAAAAATTTTCTATCCCGAAATTTTATAGTTTTCATAGTGTAAAATGACAAGAAATTATTCTATTAGCGTCAACAACGGACATGATACGTGCACAATTCGTCATTTTCATTAGTCAATACTCATTTTTTTTTTCTTTCTTTTTTTAACTATATATCAGTGAAAAATTTATTTATTTATAATAAGGAATAGGTATTTTGATTGGTTAATATAGTTGAACTTCATTAAGCATCCTGTCAAGCAGAATATAGCTAGGAAAGTCTCTCCAAGAGGATTTTGAATTTTAACGAAATGTTTGCTACTTTTTCACTAGATGTTTCTATATTTAAAAAATATTTTTTCGAAAACAAGCTATAAGAAAATTAAAGTCTTTGAAATTGAGACTTTTCATTCTTTTCCATTATATCTTTTTATGGGTGAATTCCTGGCAAATCTACGACCCAATTTAAATTTTCGGCTGAAATGTTACAAAATTTATACGTTTGGAAAATTATCTTTATTATCAATTTAATGCTTTTATTTCCCTGCTATCATGAGGTGGAAAGGTTGTTACAGTTGGGGTCCATATTCGAAATTACTGATCTCCTTGACAGGTTTGGAACCTCAACTCGTCCATTAGTTCAATATTTAGCATATTTCCCATAGCAAGATGCCCTTCCTATTCTTAACCACCTACCAGCATATACTGGGTGCATTTTATTGTTGCACCAGCAACAAAAAAGTTGTTTAGTCCCTGGCAAAATTAAAAAGTTCACTCTTCTCTATATTGTCACCATTTGTTTGTTCACCAACACTAGAGGGTTATCTTGTCCCTGCCATGTAGAAGAGGGAGTGATTAAAAAGGAGCAGAGATTTAGATATCTAGGAGTTATGATACATAATGATGGTCATATTTGGGAAATCCTATGTCAATTGAGTATAGTGAAGCCAGTACTCATACTGGGTGCTCACCTTATGTGGAATAACCTCAATATTTTTATGAAGATTAGGATACTCAGAGCTTATGTGTGGTCGGTATTCTGATATGGTTACGAGGTATGGCCTATGACTAGGGATATTATTCAATAGAAGTTTTTGAAATGTGGGGCTACTGCCAGATATTGAAAATTCCTTGGACTGAGCTAGTGAGTTACTCTCAAATACTGAAAAAGATGCAACTGGATGGCTCAATACTACGACAAGACATTAGGAAATAGCAATTGCAATATTTTGGACATATATTATATGGTTCTGCTGGGATGGATTTGAAATGACTTGTCACTATTGCAGCAACTGAGAAGACTGGACCATGCTGCAAACGTTTCCCTTCGTTTGATTGCACAAAAATCATCAGCAATAAATTCATTGAATTGAAAGATATGATAAAGATAGAGAAGGGTGAAGAAGAATTGTTCATTACATATTTGCCAACCATCAGACAAGGTGAAATATGATGCAATGCAATGTAAGATGCATTTCCAGGAACTCAAGAAAATTTATTGAAATAAGTATGTTCATGAAGAATCACACTAGAGTCAGTAAAGGCATCCAAAATTAAGTCATGAGAGGACTTTGGAGTTAAGCTTGAATCTGACTTCAGATCAGCAAATAAAGTGTTCTGGCAGACCATCCACCAACTTCATGATAAGAATTCCTCCTCCACACCTGCTATCAGGAATGCATCTGGGGTTCTCCTCTCTCCAGAGAGGTGTATCCTTACAAAGTGGAGAGGATACTTTGCTGATCTCCTAAACCCAATCACAAGAGGCATTTTCTGATGTACATGAGGTGCATCTGGGAGTGGTGACTAATCTCTCAGAGGCTGAGGTCACAAAGGCAATTAAAGAGTTCAATGTGGCAAGGCCATTGAGAAGGATGAAATTCTGCCTGAGATGTTAAAAACCTTAAATAGAAAAGGTATTCTCTGGCTGACTCATGTGTGCCAGATGGCTTTGATCTCTGGAAAGGTACCTAAGCAATGTCAATCGGGAATGATAATCTCAATTTTCAAAAAGGGAGACAAGAAAGCTTGCTCCAATTATAGAGGGATCTCTTTGATAAGCCTCCTTGGTAAAGTCTATGCTAAGTGTCTGACAACGAAATGTAGGGAGATTGTTAAGTCCAGGTTAGCTGATGAACCTCGGACACAGCTCAGTTGGCCAAATATTCACACTGCGGCAGGTCTTTGAGAAATCGAAGGAGTATTGCCAAGAGGTGTATTCTTGCTTTGTAAACCTCGAAAAAGGCATATGGCTATATTCCACAGGACTTGCTGTAGAAGGTTCTGCATGAGTATGGGATTGATGGTCAGCTTCTTGTTGCCCTGATGTCTCTATATGAATGCCCAAATATTTGTGTTTGGATAAATGGTGTTAAATTGAAACATGTGAATTGGACTCCATTAAGGGTGCATACTGCAGTCTTGGTTACACACACTGTATTTATGCAGATATAATTTTATCATATGTACATATATATATCATCATTTAACATCTGCTCTTTCATGCTCGCATGGGTTGGATGGGTCGTTACTAGAACAACCTCCCTTGACTTGCAATGCTCCTTCATCATCTCCTCTGTGAGTTTCAGTATGTCGATATCAGCTCTAACTGCCTCTGCTCGTGTTTTTCTTGGTCGTCTATTGTAACTTCCTTCCACCTGCATCACTTGGCACTTCTTCACCCAATTATCATAATCTGTACACATCACATATCCAAACCAGCACAGTCTTCTTTGGTGTACATTACATTTGATTCCTCTTGTATACAGCTTTTCTCTCAACTCACACATCCCATGTCATTCATACAGACTATCATTGCACATCCAATGCAGTATGTTCATTTCATTTCTCTCCAGCCTCCATATATCCTCTACATTTACTGTCCATGTCTCACTGCTATGCAATATTGCATTTTTCATATACATACTTGTACACACACACATAGATATTATTTTTTTCGATGCTCAGAGAAAACAATGTTGTGGAGATGAAGATGTAAACATTTCATATATATACACACACATATATACATATCAGTCCACTTTGTAAGGTGGTCATGCTAGTGACATGACAAAAAACATCCAGTCCACCCTGTTAGATGGTCGTTTTAGTGCCATGATAAAAAGCACCCCGTCCACGCTGTAATGCACTTTGTGCTAGGGCATCCAACCATAGAAGAAAAAGCCAAAATATAGGTCCGTATGAGAAAGACACTGTCTGCTGATCCAACTTGTCTCATGACATGACAACCTATCTAACCTATGCAAAAACAATGATGGTGATATATAACCAAAACCAATGTGTTAATAAGCAGGAAAGAAGACAAGGCCCTGATCCCATCAGGGAAATGGCTCAGTTTGATATACAGAAAAAAGTAGGTAGAAACTCTATACTATGTACACAAAGCTAATCTTGGGTTCACAAGAAGTGTAGCAGGATAGGAGGTAGACTAACAGAGAAAATTGATAGTAAAAATGTCAGTGATAAACTTTTTTTTCAATCCTAGGTAAAATTCATAGAGGTGGTTGATAGCTTTTGTTATCTAGGTGACCAAATTAGCTATGGAGGTGAGTGCTCCAGGCACATAGTAGCTAGAATAAGAACAGGATGGAAGAAGTTTAGAGAGATAGTATCTCTGTTGACATCAAAAGATTTCTCCCTATGAATGAAAGGTCGGCTGTGTGCAATGTACAATGCTGCATGTTAATGAAATATGGACAGCGACTGGAGAGGATATGCGAAAGCTGAAGAGAAATAAAGACAGCATACTTTGATTGATCTGCAATATTAATGTATGTGAACAACAAAGCATGAATGAACTGAGACAGTAACTAAGTATAAGAGAAATCAGATGTTGTGTGCAGGAGAGAAGACTGTGCTGGTGTGGACATGTGATACGTATGGATGATGACCATTGCATGAAGTGCCATGAAATCCTAGTGGAAGGAAGCCAAAGAAGAGAAAAATCAAGAAAGACCTTAGCAGAGGTGTTGAGAGCTGATCTCAAATCACTGAAGCTCATGATAGAGTTGACAAAAAATTGCAACAAGTGAAGAGATGGTGTGCTGAAAAGGACCCACCCACCTTTGCAAACATGGAATTGCAGATGTAAAATGACAATGGTATACATATATGTAATTTTAATGTATGTACAATTTTTGAGATCTCTTTAAAATGAATCTTTCAAGTAGGAATTTTCTCCCAAAACAAAGAAGAAAAATTTTTTAAATTTTAAATAATAATCCTATGTTTTGGCTGAAGCTTACCCCAACTGCTATGGCTGTTGATAGGACATCTCTCTTTCTCTCTCTCTCTCTCTCTCTCTCTCTCTCTCTCTCTCTCTCTCTCCTGCCTTTCTTTCCCTTTGCCTGCATCTTTTCATTTTACCTTACACCTTTTCTCTTGACCATCTGAATGAACTGCTAACACTGCTGGTATGACAACAAGAAAGAGGAGGATGAAGACAGAACAGGTTAAAATGAAAACAAACAAAACAGCAAAGACAGTAGTGGCAAAAATAACAACAGCAGCAACAACAACAATGACTGTGGTAGCAAAAGTAACATCTTTTGGTTGTGGTAATGTCAACAAGAACAATGACAGCAGTGGCAAAAATAACAACAGTAACAACATCACTCTTTCAGACCTGTCAACTCTCTCCTTCCTACAGGGAGATCTCCTACTAACTTTGGGGTGGGTGAGAGATGTCTTCTCTTGTGAAAATGGCTATAACGTTCATTACGTAAAAACTCCCCAATTT
Source organism: Eledone cirrhosa (assembly GCA_964016885.1). Classification (NCBI taxonomy): domain Eukaryota; kingdom Metazoa; phylum Mollusca; class Cephalopoda; order Octopoda; family Eledonidae; genus Eledone; species Eledone cirrhosa. The sequence goes on along the minus strand of OZ024746.1, from coordinate 14,725,706 downwards.
TGCCTCATTTCTCCTCGTTTTGGGGCACTTTTTTTCATAGCACTCCCCATTTGGGTTTTTCGAGGTTGGCAGGTCTGCTCTTTGCAAAAGCAATAAGTTATAACAGCCACAACTATATCAACAACCAGATATAGTCACAGCAACAACCAGTATAGACACATCAAACAACTATATCAACAACCAGTTATAGTCACATCAACAACATCAACAACCAGTTATAGTCACATCAACAACTATATCAACAACCAGTTATAGTCACATCGACATCAACAACCAGTTATAGTCACATCAACAACCAGTTATAGTCATAGCAACAACATCAGCAACCAGTTATGGTCATAGCAACAACATCAACAACCAGTTATAGTCATAGCAACAAAATCAACAACCAGTTATAGTCACAGCAACAACATCAACAACCAGTTATAGTCATAGCAACAACATCAACAACCAATTATAGTCACAGCAACAACAGCTATATCAACAACCAGTTATAGTCACAGCAACAACATCAACAACCAGTTATAGTCATAGCAACAACATCAACAACCAGTTATAGTCACATCAACAACTATATCAACAACCAGTGCTTTATTTTGAGCCCGAAAGGATGAAAAGCAAAGCTAACCTCGACAGGATTTGAACTCAGAATGTATAACTATAATAACAACAAGCTCAACATTGTGGACAACAAAATAGCCCATGATCTACCAAAGCCACACAAATATTTTTATTTCAAAATTCCTACAATAAAAATTATACCTTGCTACTTCAACATAAACAATGTCTGATAGTGATGCCCCAGCGTGGCCTCAGCCTGTCAACTGAAACATGTAATAGAGTGTCCCTGAACAAAGGACCCCAGTAACAACCAGAAGTGGCTGAGAAATACACAAACCACTAAGTTATAGATAATGAACTCCATAATTAAGTTTTGTTATGCCTTCTATGTTAAACTATATTACATGCAAACATACATCACATGATGTTCTTGACAATTATCCTTCCTCTCACTATGAAGACAATCAATCCTCTAATAAACACAACATTTATTAGAATTTATTTCTGAAATCTATTGTATAACTATAATCCTTTCATTGGTAAGGATGGTATAGTAATCTGACAGGAACTACTTTACACATGTATGTTTTGTCAGTTATCTCTGGTGTTTTCACTCCTTTTTCACTTTTGGCCAGTTTACTTCTGTCAATACATCTACACGCTTCTCTTCTCAGTATAAATAAATACTTATTACAGCAATAAAGTAACCACATGAATCATTACCTCCCCCATCTCATTACATCTGACTGACTCAATGCAACTTCCTTTGTTTCAAGATAACTAACCCCCAAAAAGATAGAAAATAACAACGAATGTTTCTCTTTCAGGCTTTTATTTCATACTTATCACCAGAGAAACTCTTAGCAGATATAACATCCTTGCTGAAAATTTAATTAACCATTTAGCATTTACATTACCCTATATTTACTATTGTATTTTCGTGGAAAAGGCTTTATTTCACATAATTATTTTACATAATATCGAATCTATGAGATTTTGATATTATTTATTTTGAGAACAATACCTTAACATCACTATAAGTGGCCATTTATGGCCAGTTTGAATAGAAAGAGGTTTGAATGCTAAAGGGTTAACATTACTCTATATATACTATTGGATTTTCACAGTAGAGGCTTTACTTTACATAATTATCTTATATAATATCGAATTTATGAGATTTTGATATCATTTTTTTTTAGAACAATACCTTAAAGTTGGTATGAGGGGCAAGTTATGGCCAATTTGAACCAAAAAAGGTGAGAGAATTCTGGCTGGATATGGCCGGTTTAAATGCTAAAGGGTTAAGGATGTAGTTAGAGTCATTGCAAAAACATGAAATACATACTTTGTGTATATCTTGTCAGATAATGGTCATCAATATCTATTGCAAAGAGTAATGATAACATAAAGCAACTCAAGGTGAGAGGTAGAAGAATTGTATAGGAAAATGGAGAACCTGAAAACAATCTTTCTAGAATGTCATTATTGACAAAGTGAACCAAATATGTAAAGTCAGAAGATGTGAACATTCTTCTTCTTCTTCTTCTTGAGAGGGTCGTGGGGGCAGAATCCCCAAACACTCTTTCCAGTGGGTCCTATTACAAGCAACTGTCTCCAACTGATTTAGCTGGATCCTCAAGTGAAACCAACTGAGCTCATGGATCTTATGCAACCATCTCCCCTGGGTCTTCTGCTGGTTGGTTTTGCAGGTAAAATCTGTCCAGTGATTCTTTCTTAGACATTCTAACCATATACCCATAGTATTGCAGTGGGGGGCTCAACTAGCAAGGCCATAGCAATTTATTTGTGCCCTCTGCTGGGCTTTTTAGTTTTAGGATGGTTAAATTTTTAGCATTTAATATCTGTATGTATAACTTTTCAATTACAATTACTTGCACCAAACTGATTTTGAAATGTAAAATTGGGGGTTTTCTGTGTATTCTATTTTTGTTTATATAAATGCAAAGTATGGGTGCATAAGATGTAATGGGATCACAAGTAAGCTATCTAAGAACGTAGATTTTATATGTGGCCGGTGCTCAGGTGAAATAAGTAGCAAGTGCCCACAGGATACTAGCTCCTTCTATTGCCCAGATGGCTCTATAGAAAAAGTGGACACCTTCTGTTCCCTGGGTGACAAAATCAGCAGTGGTGGAGGGTGCTCAGAAAGTACAGTAGCCAGAGTCAGAATGGGATGGAAAAAGTTCAGAGAGCTTATACCACTATTGGCCACTAAAGGTTTCTCTCTAAAAATGAAAGGCAGACTGTATGATGCCTGCATACGAACAGCTATGTTACATGGCATTGTGTGCAGAGGATCTGCACAGACTGGAGAGGAACGAAGCATGCATGCTCCACTGGATGTGTAATAGTAATATACGTGAACAACAAAGCATAAATGAACTAAGTGAGAAATTAGGTATAAGAGGGATCAGATGCTGTTTACTCGAGAGAAGACTACGTTGGTATGGTCACGTGATGCGCATGAACGACGACAGCTGTATAAAAAAGTGCAGGGCGATCAAAATTGATGGAAGTTACGGAGTAGGCAGACCCAGAAAAACCTGGGACGATTTGATAAATTCCGACCTTACACCTCTCTAAGACAGTGTCACTGGACCGAGATCTTTGGTGCTACGCAGTAATACAGAAAACCCGCCTTGCCTAAGTACAAAGCGAAACATACAGTCAGTAGGCACCTCTTAATCAAATATACACCCCCATCCCAACTCTACCCCTTTCTCTGTAAAGTTATGTTGGTACCACAACATCCAGTCCTAAATAAATGAGGTTGTGTAGGTGTTACGACAAAAAAACAAAACGAAAAAACAGTCCACGCTTTAATGTGGCCGTGTAGGTAACACGGTAAAAATCTCCCAGTCCACACGGTAAACGTGGTTGGTGTTAGGAAGGTCATCCAGCCGTAGAAAACCTGCCAGACAGTCCTATACGAGCGAGACGACCAATCTTGCCTCAAGTGTGACAATTCCTGTCTAAACCCATGCTAGCGTGGAAGAAGATAGACGTTAAACGATGATGATGATGATGTGCCCCCCCCCCCCCCCCAAAAAAAAAAAACCTGACGTGCCCTGGGCCCTCCAAGGTCTAAATCCAGCCCTGCGATTCTACTATAATCTTGGACGACCCAATCCTTGTGAATAAAGTAAAAGCAAACTGAGTGAAACATTCTTTCTCACCTCTGCTCCCCAACAATCTCGAACATTAGTATTAATAATAAAAACATTTATTCTTGTTGAAGATATTAATAGGAAAGCTACCAAATATTGTAACATTGAGGAACCACAGTCCGACAAGAAAAGGCAACGTCAACTTTTCGCATAAAATAAATGAGACACTCAAGTTATTTACTGGGAACAAACGTCATAGAACTTAGCGAATTTAACTTTAATATCACGTTACCAACTAGTTTATACTACTAAATGAAATGTTTTCCTTCCAAAACTAAAGCATTTTAAAATTTAAGAGGTTTTACTTTCTCTTAAAATAGCCGAATTATCAGACTACCAGCTAGTGGTTTCTATTGCATTCTTCATACGTCATTCAAAAATCGCTGCTGATGATATTTTTTAATGATGGGACTTAATACATCTTCTCATGAACATTGCAGCTTGTTAATTATACACGACAGCACAGAAAAAAATATGTATAATTTGACTGACTAAAACATCAAACCCCTTTTATTTTGTCTGGTGATTATTCATCGTTTATTTATTTATTTTAGAAGTAAACAACGACAGTATGATAATGGTAAAACACGTGTAAAGTAAATTTCACCGTAAAATTATCTGCTCTTGGCTACCAGGTGTCGTTTTTTAGTCAGTGTGGAGGCATGTAAATATAAACCGAAGACGTGAATCTAGGATGTTACCGATTAACTAAATAAAAAAAAAAAAAATCAGGTTTGTTTACTTTAAACATTTTTGTATTTATTTCCAGAGATGTCATATAAACTATATGGATAATTTTCACCACACAGTTATACAATGAATGTATATAAACTTAGTTATTATGAGTTGTATTGTAAGTAGTCGTCTGCAATATTCAGCTGAGAGTTATGGCCGTAGTAGTACTTAAGTATTTATTTTCGGCAATGTTGGCCACCATATTAAGGCCGTATTTTTTTTCTAAATTAATTACATTGCATGTGAGCTACTCTATAACCTTATATTTATAAATATATTCGACTTCACTTTTTCTTTGCTTAAAAATTTATTGTTTCTCACTCATTAGTAATTAGATTTTAAAATTTCCTCTATATATGCCATCAAATTTCACAGACACACATAGCATACATATACATACACACACATATATATATATATATATATATATATATATATATATATTATATATGGGATACACGTGATTGTAAATAAAGGAGAGAAAAATGAGTACTCGATACTACAAGTAGAGAAATAATTTATTGGAAGCGGAATTTGAAATCATTACCTCGAGTAACTATTTAGGAAGATTCTGCTACCAATAAATAATGTAGGTATATAAGATGTTATTAGTTAAATGACAAGTAAAATCATTATTCCACTTCGAACTCCAGACTTTGAAGAAAGTAGTATGTAGATATTTAATATATGTAAATTCGATGGTCAAGCTTCAGTGGTTGAATGGAAATTCAATTTCAGGTCAGCTATCGGTACGGTTCAAGCTTGACTGTCAGGTCTACATATATTAAATAATATATATAATATATATATATATAATATATATAATATATATATATATAATATATATATATATGTGTGTGTGTGAATTTTTTGTTTTTCCCAACTCCTACAGTTCCGGCAGATTAGATATATGTAACTAACCACCACCCAACTATCAGATAGACGGTCTTTTGGCAGATATAAAGTCTTTTTTTCATCAAACGAGGCAATGGTGTATTTAGGGTTTTCCTAATGTGTCTGAGCAGTCACAGCTGGCAGATGTCCTATTATGCGTTAAAAATTACAGAATTATTAAAGAGAAATCAAATGAAAATATATGATCTTTTTCTGGAATGTAAGCATTCTTATTGACAGCCCACAAAACTTGCCACCTGCTCAAGACCGTGATCGTTTTTCCATAGATATTGTTGCTCTCTCTGAAACACACCTTCCAAATGATGGCTAACTCAATTATTTAGATGCGAGATATATAGTTGTCCGGAAACAGCAGGTGAAATAAGAGACACAGGTGTTGGCTTTAGTCTTTATTGTGTTGTATCAGATGAAAGAATGGTATTTAACTAATGTATTGGTACGCGATGGGGCCCACCCACAGCCCCGGCGGACAGAATGGAGAAGGCGTTTCCCCTCTCTATTAAGAAGTGATGTTATCTACCTCATGAAATCAGTGAACAGCTTATTACTTAAACACTGAAAGTTACTAGTGTTCCTTATGCTACTATTATCAGTACATATGTTCCTACCCTGTATAGCAATGAAGCGCTGGAATTTTCTTTCTGTAGATTTCTAAGACCTGTCCTTCATGGGAGTCCAATAGTAAGCAGTCATATTTTGGGGAGTTGTCGATGCTAGAGTTGGCAGACAGGGGAGGTGTCATGGTTGGTTTGGTCTTGGGAAGACGAATAATAATGGATTCAAAATTGACTTTCATTGTCGATTTGGACAATACCCCTTCTCTGGAAGATATATAGAAGGCTATAAGACATTTAAATCTTAGCAAGGCGCCTGGTAAGGATAGTTTAGTAGCTTTTTTATAGTTTAAATCATGCATGGTTTAATTTGAGACATTTGGAATAAAGGTGCCCTCCCCAAAGAATACTGTGATTATGTCACTTAAGAATAAATGTGTATGGAAGGTATGTGGTAATTACAGAATTTTGGAAAGATTCTTTTTGGAATTTGGTCACATCTAAGTGATAATGTTGCAAAGAATATACTTCTAGAGTCCCTATGTTGTTTTCATACCAACTGTGGAATCATGGATGCAATATTTAGTGCATGACACTTGTAAGAGTAACAACAGGACCGGATACAGATGTTTGTAGATCTGATAAAGACCTTTGGCACTGTTAATAGGGAAACTTTGTGAACCTTTCTTGGAAACTTTCTTTGTCTTTCCTTGATGATATGGGTGGGCCTGTGTAAATGTTGGTGGAATTCTTACAGAACCTATAAAAGCTGAGGATGGAATAAAGCATGACGACTTTATTGCTCCTTTTCTGCTTACTTTCTATTGTTTTATTGTTTACATGTCAGGTCTGGCTTCTGTCTGCTACTGGTACCATGGAACCCAGTGCAACCTGCTTCATGGTTGAGTGGTTGGCGACTAAACAGCTCCCCTACCAGGCACTGGTTGGGTGAGGAGGGTAAGCGGAACCCCAGCAACACCAAAAACAAGAGCTGTAAAAAGGGCGGATGAATTCCTCAAACTCAATGACCATCCTACCCCAACTGTGCTAAATAGCCTCACCAGCAGCAATTGGCCAAGCAAAAAACCATACAGAAAGTGGTGGATGTCAATCAGGGAAGGGTTCCTCCAGTAGCAGTGAGAAGGCCCTGGATTGGATTATATTTGAAGATTGTGACCAGATATTATATGAGATACAGATCAACAAGAGAGTTGTTTAATATCAATTGTTTCTCTGCTAAATCCAAGACTGCCAATAGTTAGGTCTGGAATTTACTCTGTGTCCATAACTGTAATCTTATTGCAGGATATGCAACAATACACAAACTCTGTGCTACTTGTAAAGCTGTAAAGCTGGAAAAAACTGTTTTCATGTTTCAACCAGCCCCATTCAAACATTATTATAGGCCAAAGACGTTGTTGCCAATTGAAAAATGTTGACATGTTTGTGTACTGGGAAATATCCTGAACTGTCATTACTTAATAGATGACTATCTTTTATGCCTAAAAAAGACAACTGATGTGTTTAATGGTTTAAGAGGTCATGTTTGGGCCCAGATTAGCATAAAATGGTCAGCTATAATTGATGTTACACTGCTTTCATACTCATATGTCTACTCAGTGAAATATGGACAAAGTATAGGAAATATCTGAAACTCTTGGAACATTTTCACCTTCCCTCTGGGCAATTTTGAACATTCCATGAAAGGCGGTAATGCTTGTGCCACAACAAGAACCAACCAGTCCACTCTGTAAAGTGTTTGTACTGGTTCCACAACAAAAAGCACCCAGTTCATCCTGTAAGGTGATTGTATGGGTTCTTTGACAAAAAGCACCAAGTCCACTCTGTAAGGTGATTGTGTTGGTGACATGATAAAAAAGCACCAAATCCACCCTGTTAGGTGGTCGTGTTGATACCAAGATGAAAAAAAGTATCCAGTATACCATGTAAGGAGGTCATGCTGGTAACATAAAAAGCACCAAGTTCACCCTGTAGACAAGTTGGCATTAAGAAGACCATCCAGCTGTAGAAAACCAGGTCCCTCCAAAAAGCATTACAGGAGTAATGACCTTTCTGGCTTCATAATGTGACAGCCCATCTAACCCATGCACACATGAAGAATAGACATGAAATGGTTATGATGAGGATGATGGGTCAACATGCATTCCTGACACTGAAGTTTTGGAGAAAGCTGGTATAATCAATATAGGGACTCATATACATTACCACATATGAAGATGGACACTTTATGATAGAAAATGATAAACATGTATCAAAGCAATTGTTTTATGGAAAGCAGTGCAAATGTAAGCATTCATAACACAAGCCTAACATATTTTAAGGATTATATTTGTACATCACTAACTGACAACTTCCCTAGTGTTGGTGATCTACATGATAAATGCACCCAGAACACTCTATGTAGTAGTTGGTGATAAGAAGGGCATCCAGCCATATTATAACCTGCCAAACATAGGGTCATGAAGACTCCTCAGCTGTGTCAAAGACACAACAAATTTCCTTGTGCTGGTGCCATGATAAAACACATTAAGTAGAGCATGGGAATGTATGTGAGTTGCAGGTCCTCGACCTACCTGAGAGAACAGTAGCTCTGCTTGAGTATTGACTCTGTCTGTGAAGACCCATCAGACCTGTGCTAGCAAGGAAGATGAATGTTAAAGTATGATGTCTGTCTTCAATATCCTAAAATAAAACTGGGAGAGCAATTTGGAGAAATGCAATAACTTTGGTTTCAGTTTCATTTGAGGGCCAAATGTCATGGGGTGCAACGATGAGAGTAGTTTCCAGAAAGAAGGAGACAATGGTCACTATAATTGTAATGTATGTATGTGGCCATGTTTGTTTTTTGCAAGCTGGTCTAATTAAGGGACAGAAAAGCTTTTTTGAAGCAGGCCAGATTAGAAATGTTATGTTATGTGGGCCAAAGATAGATAAGGAAAACAAATTTTTGTATGCAACGTCACATATTCAATGAATCTGTGGGCAGTAGTTTACTGACCTCTCTTCTAAGTCATAAGAAGTATCATGTTGTGATATTAAGCATGTGGGCTCATTGTGATCAATGATGCAAGTAGCGTCTCACATGTGTAATGAGGTCATGCGTTTGTTCAATATTGACACCAATTATGGCATGAAATGCATTCAAGCAAAAGAAAGCACATACTTGTGTCGTGTGTGCAATAAAAACTGCAGAATGCAAGAATTACTACAAGACACATACTCTAAAAAGATATTCTAACCTTCATAATTATACACACACACATATATAAAGTCTTTGCTTAATTTACTTTTAGGCCTTTCAAATCTAGGTTCTTTTTCCATGCTTGAAATTTTGCTTCTAACTCTCCTCCAGATTCAGCTAAGAGGACTAGCTCGTCAGCGTAGAGGAACTCCCATGGAGTGCCAGTTTTAAACTCCTCAATCAAAATGCCTTAGAGTAACACAGAAAAGACATTTAGGTGTAGTGGATGCATGGGAATAGTCATCATTAAGAGTAGCAGTATTAATGATATGATGATATATATATCATCATCATCATTTTACGTCCGCTTTTCCCTGCTTGCAAGGGTGGGATGGGAACTGATTCTGGCTTGATTTCTACAGCTGGATGCCCTTCCTAATACCATCCTCATTTACAGTGAGTGCTGGGTGCTTTTTTGCCGTGGCACCTCCACGACCACTTTGCAGTGGAATGATAGGGACTCCAGTCCCTATCATCTCATTTCTACAGCTGAGTAAACTGGAGCAATGTGAAATAAAGTGTCTTGCTCTTTTTTTGGAAATGTACTGAGTCTATGTAAAGAAATCCATCCTCTTAAGATATTTCCAATTTTTTTATGTTGGATGGAATGTCACCTATAATTTTGTGTAGCCATTTCATATTTTATTCTTACTAGAATGCTCAATTTGATATTTTACAAATATTACTTTTAATGCTAACCTTATATTTACTCCTAGTTATGAAATAGCTTTTCTGTTCAATATTTTATCATGCTCAAGCTTTTATTGATCATTATTGTTTATTTTGAGGCGGTGGATTGGCAGTATCGGTAGAGGGTCGGATGCCATGCTTTGACGCATAGAGTTACAGCCCTTGCCATTCTGAGTTCAAATCCCGCCGAGGTTAACTTTGCCTTTCATCCTTACGGGGTCGATAAAATAAAGTACCAGTAATACACTGGGTAATTGCTGGCCTTGTGCCTAACGTAGAAACAATTATTGTTTATTTTCATTTAATTTTTCAAGTATTATTAATGTTACAAATCTATAGTTAAAAAAACTTAAATTTATTGGCTGTCTTGAAATGTTTTTAAACAAGATTATTAATTAAAGATAAAGCATTTAAAAATTTAATCAAAGGGTTCAAATAATAAAGCTTATTTAGAAAATCTAATTTCCTGTTGCTTTCAAAGAAACTATATTTTAAATTATGTACTTTCTTTATATCCAAAATTTACAGGAAAACTCCAATAAATGATTGTTTTTAATGTATTTTTGGTTTTATTCTTTTATTTAAGATATTGAATAAAACATGAAATTTTTCATGTACATGTAATTTTGCCAGGCCATTATTTTTTCTTGTAACATTTTACAATACCAAAATTGTGACTTTTTTTTACCTTGCCAAACTTGTGACCTTATTTCTATTCATAATATATCCTACATATAAACAGACAACATATCTTTCATTATATATTATTGTCATGCTTGTTATCTTGCAGGTTGTAATAATACTCTTGTTTGATATTTCTCAAACACAGAGAGTTATTAGGCTGAAGAAGTCTACCACAGGATTCCTGTGAGTTGAACACCAACATGTTTATGGATCTGAGTACAAAGCAAAGCAAAGTGAAAAGTGCACAATCGGCATATCGAAGACACAGAGGAGTACATAGGGAAGGTCATAGTATGACAAATATGAACCGTTACGATCTTGATTCAGATAGTATTTTGCCACCGGAATTGCGGTAAGTGTGAAATTTAAATTTAACATTCTTCACTTTTGGCTTATGCAAGTTTTAACTATCATCATCATCATCATCATTTTGTCTCCATTTTTTCCATGTTTGTATGGATTTTATGGGTCTTTTCTAACATAGTTTCCCTTATCTCATTGCATTATTTTGTCATCTCTGTGAGGTTTAGAATTTTGAGATCTGCTTTCACCACTGTTGTCCAAGTCTTTCTAGGGCTTCTTTCTTGGAGGAGCAGTACAGGATTTGGTGTGAAGATGAAAAATGTGAAAATGCTTTTGTTACCTTGGATTAGACCCTGTGACAGTATCTAGAGTGAGTTGTGCATGGAAGTTCTGAGAATTAAGTGGTGTGCTAATGAGGAGGGAAATGTTGCTGAAACTGAAGGGAAAGGTGTATGTTGCCTGTGTGAGAAATACAATGATTTATGAACATGGAGCAGCAGAGAAGGCTGGAAAGAATGTAAATGAGAATGGTTTAGTGGATGAGTGGAGTATCGTTGAGAGAGAGGGGAGATCATTAAATTGCAGAGGATGAAGGGAATAGCCCTTGTAATGAATGTAGTCTATTGTTTGATACCACTATCATTGGAATGCCAAATCTAAAAAGAAGCGAGTAAATAGATATTCATTTACGTTTTCTGATATCCTTTTTATAAATAAAAAAAGGTTTCAATCTAAATTGATGGAGTCAACTATAATCAACGCATGTCCAACATTTTGTACATCTTCTAGGTCCATATGTAATGTTTCTCAGAGTTTTGATTCAGGCTACTTATGAATACAAGAGGTGTCTTTAAATCTGATTTTAGCACATGTCACAACATCTGGGAAAGTTTTCAGCATCTCTACCATCAAACACAAGATTTTTGTCTTCTTTGTTTGTTGTATGTGTCTTAAATTGTGGAAAGAACTTATTAATAATAATAATTGTTTCTACTTTTGGCACAAGACCATCAAATACTCAGTACATTACTGGTACTTTATTTTATCGACCCCGTAAGGATGAAAGGCAAAGTTAACCTCGGCGGGATTTAAACTCAGAATGATAAGGGCCGTAACTCTATGCGTCAAAGCATGGCGTCCGACCCTCTACCAATACTGCCAATCTTGTACAGTGTTCAGGTGCACTACAACTCATCAAAGGTGCATGTATAGTACATAGAATAATATACGAATGTCAGGAAAATGAACAGTGTACGAGTCATGAAATACATGTGTGCGTGTGTATGGAGGAGGGAATCAGTTGTAGTGTTGGCAAATCTCAGGAAGCATGGAGGTTTTAAAGGATGCAGTGTCTCAACAGCTAACAACTGATGCAGGTAGTTTGTTCCATTCTTCAGCAACTCTGAGTGTGAAAAAATGTTTCCGAAGGTCATGGGAACTGTGCTGTTTTCTGACTTTGTAGACATGCCTACGTGTGTTAGACACATGGAAATAAAAAAGGTGCTCATGGTTGTTGTTGGCAAGATGGTTAATAATTTTATGGGTGTTTACCAAGTCAGTTGCCAGACGTCAGAGCTTCTATGTATCCATGCCCAGGGAAGCAAGGTGTTCAGAGTATGGTAGATGCCTGATGGAGGGTATTCGCTTGGTTGCATGTCTCTGAACAGTTTCTATGCATAAGTTTCATAAATAAATAGCTTGTTTTTATTAAAGATAAAATTATTCCTTAGAACCAGTTTAGAAGAATTTTTGGGAAATTATGCATTCTAAAATAGTTGGTCTAGACCAATATTTTCTACATTTCATACCAAACTGCCTAAATTGCACCTGGTTCTGTAATACATAGCTGTTTATTTGAATATGTTTATATTTATATCGAAACCTTTCATAATTTTATGTAAGAACTTTTGTTAAGTTATGCCCCAAATACCACCTTAATGATGAAAAAGTTAGCTACATTACTAAATGCCTCCAAATTATTTTCGTAATGACCTGAGAATTATAGGTAGTGTCTTTTATTAGAAATATGTTAACAAAAAGTTAAGCAAACATAAGCGGTATATATGTTGAATAGATTTTTGATGCCTTCAACTGCTTATCATAAAAAATTAATTCACCATTATCTATGTCAAAATGTAATGTGAAGACCACTATATTGAATTGATATGAGTTACACTTTGATAGTTTTAACAGGCATGTGAATGATTTTCAAATCATATTATGATAATATAAAGGTCCACCTGGCAGTTGGCTGGAAAACTTGCTTGGAAACATGAAGATACTTTCAAAATAATGAATGGCAATGGCAATAAGCAATCTCCTCTATGAAAGTTTTCTTTAATAGAAAATGTTTCAATCTTTAAACAGCAACTGACAGTTGCTGACTTGAGCTATTTTGTCTAAAGATGAGAGTTCAGTAAAGACATTTTTGGCAAAAGTTCAGAATGCTCAGCTTCAAATTAGGAAGGAAGGGCAACAGAGCTTGTAGGGTTATATAATGTCTGAAACTCTGACTAATTAATA
>OZ024746.1:14627291-14704791 GCA_964016885.1 Eledone cirrhosa | reverse complement strand
TATACGTCTGGATCGGTCGTCATACAGAGATGTTATAAGGGATATAACATCTCTGTATGACGACCGATCCAGACATATATTATTATTGTCTGGGATCCAGAAACCGTTTGGTATTGGATTAGTTTTATTTTGTGTTGTTCACTTTCTAATTAAATATATATATATATATATATATATATATACCATAAGGCATTTCTATTTGAATGCATGGTTTTTCTATCCGGTCTTAAAGACTATTTCTGCAAATGATTTTCAACAATTGATTTAGATATTTTGGATTTGTTGGCTATCGTCTAGGACACAACGACAGTTTATGCCACCACCACCCAAATTTGCTTTCTTAGATAGAATTAATCTAGATGAGATGTAGTTTGGCTTTATGCCAGGCAGATATACCACTGATGCCTGCTTCCTTATGGGACAGCTGCAAAAGAGGTACCAAGCTAAGAGTAAGATCTTTACCTAGTATTCATTGACCTGGGGAAAGCATTTAACAAAGTGCCCCACTCTATAATCTGGTGGGCTCTTATGAAACTAGGGGTAGAGGAATGGCCTGTGAAGGCTGTACAAGTCATATGCAAAGATTTAGTCTGCAAAGTTAACAATGAATATAGTGGCGAGTTTAGTGGTCAATAATAGTCAGTAGTTGTCTTTGATGGTCAGCATTGGTCAGTAGTGGTATATAATGGTCAGTGGTGGTTAGTATTGGTTGGTGGGGGAGAGTGATGATCTATAGTAGTTACTTAATGATTATATCACTTATTTTGACTACTTCAATTAGTTTGTCTAGCTATTTCTTTGCTAACAATATTTCAACTCCACCCACCCTATGATTGTTACTTACCAGAAACATTTGTAGCAATATTTTTTGCCCATGAGACGTCTGGTTGAGACACCTCAGTATCTTGTCTCTTGTACACAACACATTTGCTTGTTTTCACCCAAGCATCTCTACAATGTTACCTGAACTACCTTTTATTGTGCCAACATTGATGGTGTCAGCCCTGAAGTTTTCAAACTCAAAAGAAAAAGAAGAGTTTTGGTGGATGGGTGGTTTGGTATTTGATTCCTGCAATTGAAATAGAGATATTTTGTGGGGCTTTCCTGCCCTGTTTGAGGGGTTCATACTCATGATTTCCTGTTTCAGTTTTCTATCTGAATTGCTTCAAAACAATAGATGTGCTTACCAAATTTTCTGAATGAAGTAATAGTTAATTTCTGGAAAAAACTTCAACAATTATTGAAACAAGATACACAACTCAAAGAACATAAATTTACAAAATTGTGAGCAAGAAAACAACATTGATTTGACAACTACGAACAAAATTATGAAGAAAACTTCATAATGAAAACAAAACCACAACAGAAAAATATGAACAAATCAAGTGAAAGTCTAAAAATATATGGAACTAAAATTGAATATTCAAAGCTTCAATTAACATCTCTGCTTGAGAGAATATTTTATGAAGATGATTCCATTGTCAGAAATCAATTCAATTTCACCCTGAATAAAGGGAGAGATGAATATTTAGATACCTGTATTGATATCGTTTCTAACTTCTTCATTAGTACACTAAACACAAATGAAACCTCTAAAAGGGAGAGAATGAAGCCCTACAGACATTTCCCTAAATTTGGCTGAACTCATTTTGATTTTGCAATTTTGCATGTAGGTACATGAGTACATGGGTACATGAGTATATATGTTTTTTTTTTCATGTATGTATGTGTGTGTCATCATCATACGTGTGTATGTATATGTTTGCATTAGTATGTGTCGATGCATATTTGTTTATGTATGCATAAGTATGTGTACATGTTAATAAAATACATCAGGGGAGGTAACTTATAAGCCATAAAATAATTTATCGTTCTAGATTTATCTATCTATTTTTGTCAACTGATTATTCAAATTTCGTCTGATATTTTACCTCTCTATTTTCTTGAATCAGCTATATCTAAATATAAATGCCTGATGAATACTGAACGGATAAGACGATATATTATCTCAAATAAATTGATCTATTCATGTGTGAAACCAGATGGCAGCCAGTTTAATGTGTAATATTGTTATGTAATTATATAGCTCTTCAACTACTTCATTATTATGTTACTCACACATACATACATACCCCTCCCCACATATGTATATATATGTTAAGATGATATATATATATATATACATATATAATCATCTTAACGTCTGCTTTTCCTGCTAGCAAGAGTTAGACAGCTTGTGAACAGACTGGGTCTGTATTCAATCAAGCAGAACTACTGACCTCTTGGATGGGCTGGAGACCTGCATCGTGCTTACATAGGATTTCACACTTTACTGAGTGTATTTTATCATGACACCAACACTAAGAAGGTTGTTATATCTCTATTGTGTAGCTTATCAACACCAGAGAGGTTGTTGTGTCCTTGTCACAACTAGAGAGTCCTCTCAATTCTTTTTTAGCATGGTTTCTACAGCAGGATACCTCTTCTGTCACTGATCACCTTATAGGGTGTACTGGGTGCATTTTTCTTCATACCAACACTAGAAAGGGTATTGGTAATTAATTCAACAGTATATCTCTCCTTACTGTAGGGGGATGATGTGTATGATGCCATACATGTATGATGAGTGTGGTGGGGTTTTGTGGGGGTAATAGTGAAGGTGGAACATGAATGTGGTGGGGATGAACACAGATGGGAGTATAGCTACTAAGGGTTGATAGTAGAGTGGGTCATGTGGTTGGGTCAGGTCACATTTTATGTTGGTAGGTGATTCTTCATCAGCATGTTGCCAGTTCTTGTTGTCCATTATCATCTCCTTTTGTATTACAGTTTGCATGCATCATACAGCCTATCCTTCTTTTTGAGAAAGAAACCCTTTGTTGCCAGCAGCAATAATAGCTCCTTGATCTCCTTCCATCCTATTCTCACTCTGGCTGTAATACTTTCAGTACATCCACCTCCACTATTAATGAGATCTCCTAGATAACAAAAGCTTTTTAACATTTCCAGTGAACCTTCTGAATATCTGAGAGAGTTTATCTCTTGAGTATCCTTTCTATTGACTACTCCAGCACATGTGTGTGTGTGTGTGTATGCATGCATTCTGTATAATCTGTTCTATATATATTCTACACACACACACACACACACACATATATCTTATATTATCATCATCCTTGTTTTTATGTCTGTTTTTCCACGCTTGCATGGGTTGGATGGGTCCTTCTCAGCATGACATCTGTCCACTTGTCGCATTCCTTCGTCATCTCCTATGCCAGTCTTAGTGATTTGAAGG
Source organism: Eledone cirrhosa (assembly GCA_964016885.1). NCBI lineage: Eukaryota > Metazoa > Mollusca > Cephalopoda > Octopoda > Eledonidae > Eledone > Eledone cirrhosa. Next base: position 14,701,496 of record OZ024746.1, on the reverse strand, counting down.
TCAGCTCTCATAACCTCTGCCCAAGTTTCTCTCTACTGCAGCTTCCTTCCACTGGGATTCCTGGCACTTCATCCATGCTCATCACATGCCTGTACCAACGCAGTCTTCTCTCTTGCACACTACTTCAGATTCCTCTTAAACCCAGTTTATACCTCAGATTATCTAGGCTCTGCCTTTCTCTCACATTTACATTGTACATCCAACAAAGCAGGGTTGCTTCATTTCTCTCTAGCCTCTGCAGTCGCTGCCCATGTTTTGCTACCATGCAGCATTGCACATTAGCATCATACAATCATCCTTTTTTACGTAGGGAGAAAACTTTTGTTGTAAATAGTGGGAATAGCTCTCTAAACTTCTTCCACCCTATCCTTATTCTAGCTATTATGCTCTCGAAGCAGCCTCCTCCACTGCTAATTAGGTTATCTAGGTAGTAGAAGCTATGAAACACTTCTATGGATCCTTCATGTGATTGGAAAAGGTTTCTATCACTGGTGCTTTTCCTGTCATTTACCTCCGTGCATCTAGTACAGCTATCCCACTACACTGCTTGTATACCCAAGCTTTGCATTGTGTACATTGTATAAAATTTCTGCCTTTTTTGCCTATCGATCAGGGTTATTTCCCTGATGGGATCAGGGTCCTGTCTACTTTCCTGCTTACCAACATTTTAGTTTTTTCTAAGTTTATTCTCAGCCATTTTGATTGTAAATTCTGTTTCCATTGTTGGAACTTTTAAGTTCTTTTATGGATTCAGTTATAAAGACCAGATCATCCGCATAGAGAAGTTTCTATGGACAGCCAGTCTTAAATTCCTCTGTTATGGCCTGGAGAACTATGATGAATAGCAGTGGGCTGACAACCAAACCCTAATCAACTCCTACCTGTACCTTGAATTCGTCACTAAACCCACTTCCTACTCTCACTTTACTAACAGCTCCTCTGTACATAGCTTGCGCTGCTCTTACAAGCCATTCTTCTGGACCTAATTTTCTTAAGGACCACCAGATAACAGATCGAGGGACTCAAAGGCCTTTTCTAGCCCAACAAAAGCTAAATATAGTGGCTTATTCTTGACTCGGAACTTCTCTTGTAGTTATCTCACTATGAAGAAGGCATTTGTAGTAGCTTTCCCAGGCATGAAACTGAACTGCATCTTGTCGAATTTGATTCTTTCCCTAATTAGCTGTGCTAGAACTCTTGCCGTCACTTTCATAACTTGGTCCATATCATCATCATTTTACATTCGCCTTTTCTATCTTGCATCGGTTGGATTATTATATTTATATATATGTGTGTATATGGTCTACATGCATACCCCACCATATATATATATATATATATATATATATATATATATATATATATATATATATATATATATATATATATATATATATATGTATAAGTATTTATTTATTACTTAATCTATTATTTTTTTAGTTTTATAAAATAGATTTGTTTATCAAAATTTTAGGCAAAATAACATATTATCCTCCATATATTGAATAAATCATAATCCATATGTTAGCTTATTCTAACACCATATAGCTAGAATCTGAATATTCTTTTTTATTTCAGATGCGCTCTAAAAGTGATTATGGTTATACTCTGATGGCGGCAAGTACATTTGTTTTATTCAGGCACTAAAAGGATGCGAGTTTTCTTTCACATTAAAAAAATTAATTACCCCTATCTATTATTTGGAAATAATATTCAGGAACATTTGTTGAACACATATGTTTCCTTAAGTTGTTTTCATTATGCACATATTTTATATTGAATTGGTAGCATTTCTACTTCTAACGACCACAACATGTGTGTGTGTGTGTATATACACCCCCATATACACACATACACCCGCATTATATGCATATATATGTGTGTCTGTATGTATGTACTCTGTGTATCCTGCATGTTGTAAGAGGAGACTAAAAGGAAGGACATGTGACTGTAAAACATTGCCTCAAAAAGGATCTCATGATGAGTATGAAGCCTTTCATTGGACACATAATACTAACTGTTACTTTAGCAGGGAAAATGGCCTTAAAATGCTTGCAGCTTCATATATATATATGTATATGTATCTATGTTTTTATTAGCATGTGTATATATATATAACAAAGTGTTGTAGTTTGCTTGAATCATTGTGGAATAAGAAATACAAATTTAACATGGAAATAAGTTTGGAAGCCTGACATGGTGTGTGAGATTATAAGTGCTAAGGTAATAGGAATTAGAGAAAATGGGATAAAAGGACTGAGAAATGAGTTAGAATGGTAGAATTTTACCTTAGCAATTTTATTGATCCCAAGCACTTTCAGATTTACCATCCATTATCAAGGGAATCCATAGGGAAGGGCTTAGAGAGCAATCTGAGAAGAGATATTGATGGCTGTTAGATTTAATATATATATATAGGGAAGCTAGGCGACAAGTATACTTAGCTAGGAGGGAAGCAGAGGATAGAAAATTCAAGCATGTTTTTCAATATGAGGACCAGAAACCAAAAGATTGGTGCAGTAGCATCATTGTCAACTGCTACAAAGGTAAAGGTGATGCACTAGATAGAGGAAACTATAGAGGTATAAAGCTGATGGACCAGGTCATGAAAGTAACGGAAAGAGTTATAGCACAGTTGATTGGGGACCGGGTGAAACTAGATGAGATGCAATTTGGGTTTGTACCAGGAAGAGGCACCACTGATGCCCTCTTCCTTGTGAGGCAGTTACAGGAAAAGTACCTAGCTAAAAGTAAGCCACTCTACCTGGCATTCGTCGATCTCGAGAAAGCCTTTGACAGAGTTCCATGTGCTATAATCTGGTGGGCTCTTAGAAAACTAAGAGTAGATGAATGGCTTGTGAAAGCTGTACAAGCCATGTATAGAGGAGCAGTCAGCAAAGTTAGGATTAGCAATGAGTATAGCGAGGAATTTAGCATACAGGTTGGTGTCCACCAGGGCTCTGTTCTTAGCCCTCTCCTGTTCATCATAGTCCTGCAGGCAATAACGGAGGAGTTTAAGACCGGATGCTCATGGGAACTCCTGTATGCAGATGACCTCGCACTTACAGCTGAATCTATGATAGAACTAGAGAAGAAATTCCAAACTTGGAAGCAGGGTCTAGAAAGAAAGGGTCTCAAAGTCAACCTGACAAAGACTAAGGTCCTTGTAAGTAGACTAGAAAACAGAACCCAGATCCCCTCAGAGAAATGGCCTTGCCCAGTATGTAGGAAAGGTGTAGGTAGGAACTCCATTCTCTGCCCCAAACAATGGGTACACAAGAGATGTAGTGGGATCTCAGGAAGCTTAATTAAGAATGTAGGATTCACATGCAGCAGCTGTGCTGGGACAGCAAGCAGCAAACAGCCACAGGAAATAAGTACTACCAATCTCTGGGAGGGCTCTGTAGAAACAGTAGACAGCTTCTGCTACCTAGGTGACTGAATTAGCAGTGGAGGTGGGTGTTTAGAAAGTACAATAACTAGGGTAAGAACGGGATGGAAGAAGTTCAGGAAATTACTGCCACTGCTAGCTGCAAAAGGCTTTTCCCTCAAAATGAAAGGCAGACTGTATGATGCGTGTATCCGAACAGCAATGTTACATGGTAGTGAGACCTGGGCGCTGAAGGTGGAAGACTTACGTAGATTAGAAAGAAACGAAGCCTGCATGCTCCGATAGATGTGTAATAGTAATATATGCGAATGGCAAAGCATAAATGAATTGAGAGGAATCAAATGCTGTGTGCAGGAGAGGCAGTTGCGTTGGTATGGACATGTGATGCATATGAAGGATGACAGCTGCATAAAAAGGTGCAGAGCACTAGAAGTCATTGGAAACCGTGGAGTGGGGAGACCCAAGAACACCTGGGATGAGGTGATCAAAGCCGACCATACCCAATTACACCTCTCAAAGGCGATGACACACGACCGTGATCTCTGGCATCATGCAGTAATACAGAGTACCCGACCTCCCATGGGTACAAGCTGAAGCATATAGACAATATGCCCCACACCCTCCCACTGCAAAGTGGTCGTGGAGGTGCCACGGCAAAAAAGCACCCAGCCCACACTGTAAAGTGGACGTGTAGGCGCCACGGAAAAAAAGCACCCACCACTCATTGTAAATGAGGTTGGTGTTAGGAAGGGCATCCAGCTGTAGAAATCAAGCCAAAATCAGTTCCTGTATGAGCAAGGCATGGTCAGCCGACCAGACACTGCCCGCAACAGGACAACCCGTCTAACCCATGCTAGCATGGAAGAACGGACGTAAAACGGTGATGATGATGATGATGATGATGATGATATATATATATATTTATTTGTGTGTGTTTTTACATATATTTATATGACCATATATCTGCACCCAGACCCAATCACACAGTTTGCTGTTTCATACACTAATGTTTGGAATTTATAGAATAACTTATAACCAACTGCAATCATAAACTCTGTGTTTTGCATCTATATTTGGATTAATATATTTATAATAAGACATAACATAAATATATATAACATTTTATTCAAACTATTGAAGTGCTGTGTAATTTGAAATTATTTAGAAAATGTAGGAATCTCAAATGCAGAAAATACACTCAACCAATACAAACACACAAATATATAATGCTTGTATTTGCCTATCAAAATTCAGCTGTGGGTCCTTTGATGACTATACATCCCAATCCTTGATGTGCAGCTTTGGCCACAGATAGGGTGTATGAATATTTGGTTGGAGAAGCAAGGTGTCAGTTTGCTTGCATGCCTTATTGCTTGCTTCTCTTTGTAGTGTTGAATGCATTTCTCCTCTATGTAATCAACCCCCTTCCAACAGTGAGAACACCAATGTGAATGGTTGGTAGTGATGTCTTGCTTTCCTGAAGCATTGATGTTACTCCTCTTTAATGTATATGGTTCATGTATCACACCCATACAAGAGAGTGGAGACATAGACTGCTTGGTAGACAAGAACCTTATGAAGCTTGGGATAGTTGTTTAGACAGACCTTCTTTCTAAAGCTCTCAGATTTCAACTCCCCAGTAACAATTTGGGCCATCATACCTATGTGAAACTGGTGTAGGAGATTCACAAATTTATGAGGGCAACCAAATTTTCTGAGAACATCCCACAGAAGTTCTTGGTTTATTTTGTCAAAAGCCTTTAATAGGACCACAAATGCTATAAAACAGGCCCCGATGTTGCTTCCTACATTTTCTCTGAAGCTGTCCTGTAACAAAAATCAAGTGTGAAAGCCACACTACAACTCTGGCATGTGGCTCTCTGATATTGATTTGACCAGTCTTTTAAGCATGTCCTTGGCCAGGATTTTGTTGGCAGTGGATAAGAAGGGCTATACTCCTACTGTTTGAACAAGCAGATTTATCTCCCCTGTTCTTGTATATGGTAACGATGTTGGCATCCTTCCATTGTTGGGGTATATACTCCTAGTTTCATACTTCTGTGGTGAAGCGTTCTTGTGCAGAGGTGACCCCTTTCTTTCGAGATATGTGCTGGAATGTTGTTTGGCTCAAGAGATTTCCTGTTTTTGAAGGTTTTGTTGGCAGCACTGATGATGGGCATTTCGTAAATCTGTATACATCACACATCTACTTGTCTCTGTTTTTAGAATATTTTATATCTCTGTACGATCATCAATTTTGTGATATATATTAGGCATTGGCATAGTCTAATCTTGGTACTTTTAGCACATCTCATTTATTGTTCTTTTTGTTTCTACTTGTTTACCATTTACTCTTACTTTTCACTTATGATATATTCTTTACTTATTTATTAGTCATATATCTTCAACTTTAATTTAATTTAATTTTATTTTCTACATGCCAACACTAATTTTCACTTAATTGTATTGTAGTATATACTGGCTAGAGTAGTTATATTATATTATCATTACTGCCACTATGGTCACTGATGCCAAATACCATTACCCCCCCCCCCCCCCCATTTAACTGAGGTATCGTCATCAATAAAGCATGGGTTGTTATTGTTGTAGATAAATCCATCTGCCACAGCAACCAATTTCTAAGGTTAACTCCTACTGCTAAAGTATCTGTAAATGACCTGATTCCTGTACAAGTGGACAGCCAATCTCAGACCATGGCACCATTGAGGAATTCACAATGTCTGGGTTATATTGTCGAGGAATTATCTCTGACCAAAAACTAGGGGCCTTGTATACCCTTTGTGTTGATGCTGTGAGTCTGTTTATTCTAAATCATGTCACCGGTGCTTTGAGAAAGCAACATCAATGATCAGCCTGGGACATATCAATGAATTGAAACAGCATGAGTAATTTTTATTTTTTATTTCTTTTTCGTTATTTCTATTCAACTAATAGCTGTCTGATGAGGTCGTAACTGTTGCATAAAAGTTAACATCGAAATATATATAACAGCAATTGTATAATTCTAACCTGTTGACTTATACTTCATTGTTTTAGTCGGTCTGACTTATACTCCCCTAAATTGAGATTTTGGCATAAGTTTTATATGTTAAATTTCTTCTCTGAGTTATATTTTATCCATTTATTGAGATGGCTAAGTATTAGAGACAAATAATTTAATTAATACATATATATGTATATATATATATATATATATATACATATATATATATATATATATGTTGTTAAAATGTTCCCAGTACTTGCTGTAAAATGGTTGGCATTAGGGAAGGCATCCAGCTGTAGAAACGGAGTGTATAAGCAAGACCTGTTCAGCCTCAGTATATGACAACATGTCTAATCCATGCAAGCATGGAAAATAGATGTTAAGCTGTGATGATGATGATGTGTGTGTTTGCATGTATGTGTATGCATGCATAGTTACACACTAACTTTTCCAAATAATGTCATGCCTCAACATACACATAATGACTTCACACAACTGACCAAAACTCATTTGCACACACACACACACACACACATGCAGGCACAAACACACACATAAACACACACACGCATACATGAACATATACTCACTCTCAAACTTACTAAAAAATATCACGATCCAAGACATATCATATACCTTCACTCAACTGACCAACAGACACACACACATATATATTTTCACATATGACACTTTTTCTTCTTATCTTCTCCATGGCCTAAGTCTTATCAGCTTCCATCTAGTTCTTTCTTCTTAAATAGCTGACAAATGATTTTGCATGCTTTTTTCTCTCTTATTTTTTCATTTACCTTCCTTTTTCTTCTTTCTCCAAAACAATTCTCTCTTTCTGTTTTCCTTTCTGATGAAAGATTAGGATTGTAACGTCCAGTTACTGTAGGTTCACCAGTTATCTATCTATCTATATATATATATATAGGGTCTCTCCCCCCAGGACAAAAGACAGATTTTATAATACCTGTGTGAGAATTGGGATGCTGTAAGGAAGTGGAACTTGGGCCTTGAATGTAGGGGATCTGTGTTGATTGAAGAGAAATGAGGTGAGCATGCTCTGATGGATGTGTAATAGCAGTGTGCATAAATGATGAAGCATTAACTAACTAAGAGAATTAGATGTACTGCAGAAGAAAGAAGAGTGCTGGTATTGAATGTAATGTGTATAGAAGATGACAGCTGTACAAAGTTATTGGAAACTGGAGAAAAGGGAGTCCAAGGAAAACTTGGGATGATGTAATAAATGTTAACCTCACGAAGTCGAACTTTATGAAGGAGATGACATGAGTGAGTTGGCTGGTGATATATCATACTACAGAAGACTCACTTTTTAATACAAGCAGAATGAAATGAGCATAGAGAGGATGGGAGTAAAAAACAGAAAGGTGTAACATTTAGGTTCCTCTCCCACAGCCAATATGGCCCCTGCCATCTCCCCCTCACTTACTATCTAACTTTCCTACGTTACCTAGTCTTCCCATTTGTACACTTAATCTCTTTGTCATCTATTCCTCCCTCCTCACTTTAGTTTTCACTCCATTCACATCCCTGATTCCTCTTCCTCTGTCCAATCCATGCCAGCATGGAAAGATGGATGCACCTCCACAATGTACTGCCAGATGTTGCTCACTCTCTCTCTTTTCCAGACCACCTCCATTTCTCAACACTTACTCTCTCTCCAATCACAGCCACAAATTTGCACTTCCTTGTTCAATCATGCTGGCAGTATCGATAGATAGGTGCACCACATAAAATACTACCAGACATCACTCATTAAGATTACCTCTCCCTTTCATTGCATTCATCAGCAAGCAACATATAGCCTGCCCCCCTGCTCTCACCCCTCTAACACTGCCTTGCTAACCTTGCTGAGAACACAAACACTCTAGTGTCACAATGTGTTAGTGTGTGTACCACAATAAAATGCATTCAGCCCAAACTGTAATGGTGTAGTGCTAATACCATGATAAAATGCTCTCACCCCACACTGCACTGTAAAGTGGAAGTGTTTGTGCTATGATAAAGAGCATGTTGTCCATTCTATCAGGTAGTAGTGGTATCCAGTCGTAGAAACCATGCCAAAAGGGAATGCATCTGATCTGTCTTGCCTCAGAATATGACAACCTGTCTAACCCATGCAAGTTATGAAAATAAATGTAAAACGATGATGATATTGCTTATTATTATTAATGAACTATTTTATATAATAATTTCTAGTTAATATCAATTTTAAAATTTATTGAATGTTATGAATAGATTTGTGTGGAAACTACTAAAATAATAATTTTCTTAAAAAAAAAATCAACAGATTTGTAAAATTATACAAAAATCATGTAAACATTTAACAAAATAAACGAACTATTGTTTATGATTGATTTTGTAATAAATTTCTTTGTTTACAGATGATGGAATAAATTGATTTGAAGTTTATATATTGATTAATTAATAAAGTTTATAATAACGATGAAAATTATTGAAAGAATGTCTATTGTAATTGTCATGATATCTTTTTCCTTCTTTAAATTTGACTTGATTTGTTCAGTTTCTATAGCTTTTCTGCCTTATAAGCCTTTATGTAATTATTAACTAGCAATTTATTCACTTGTGTATTTTAGAAATCCCATTCATCTGGTGAAGATGATCTTGAAGGATCAGAAAAAGAAGATCCATTAGAGGGTATGAAAGATTTATTTTTCTTCCTACCATTTATAATTAACTTGGCATTAGGAAAGGTATCCAACTGAAGCCAATGGATCACATGAGCAGGACAGGGTCACCTTTCCTGTCTGGTCTCATAATGTGACAATCCTATGAATGTATAGAAAATAGATGGTGATGATGATGATAGTTTCGAAAATCATGGTTATAATGATGTTCTATTCAGATTATTCTTTCACTGAATAATTTATCACATTTTCACTCTGAAATTCATTTTAACATATGTTTTTCTTTGTTGATTTGGATTGTATGACCCTACCATACAGCAGATTGTAAATTCATCTCTAACCAACATTATCTTGATTGTAGAGCCCAGCAGCCTCAAATCTGATCTAATTATTTCTTCCTAGCTATTCCCAATGTAATTGATACTTTCCACTGACAATGCATGGTATTCTTTTTTACTTAGCATTCATCATTCATTTGCATCACTTGCTTATACCAGTTCACTTACTGTATATATTCATATATAAGCTGAGAAAATTGTGACAAAAAAAAAAATCAATGGTAAAACGTGGGTTGGCTCATATTCAAGGTCAGCATTTTGCTGGTTTCCACCAACTTCAATATTCTACATAAATGAGGTGCTAAAATATGTGAAGAGGACCAATGACTCCTTGTATCAGTATTTATTGAAAATTACTGCTCTTCTAGACATGTAGCCTGCAATGCAGCTTCCAGACTCCATGTCATGCCTTTTCATTCCATTTTTGGCATGGTTTCTACAGCTGGATGCCATTTCTATCACCAATGACTTTGCTGAGTGTATTGAGTTTGTTTTATCATGCCACTGGCACTAGAGCGATTATCATATAAGAGGAGGACCAAACAGTCTCCTTTACTCTGTATCAGTTCTTAGTCATAGTCCCTACTCTTCTTGATGGGTAGCCTGTGATGTGGCTTGCAGAGTCTATGTCTTGCTCTAGCATGTTTTGAATTCATAGTTAAAATCACTGTATTCTCAACTAGTTGTCTGTTTTATTTCCTGTTAAAACTAAAGGCAATCTTGTCTCAAGTATGAGACCAATTGTTGGCTGCAGTAGCTTTTTGAAACTTGTTTTGCAAATGGTAAGATCAATTATAGTGTAGAATACTAGATATGATTCTGCCTTAATCCTTGTATTAATTACTTGAAACCAAAAGTGAACAAATGTTTCCTTATTGTGAAAGATGTTGACATTTTCAAAAGATTCCTATTTATTTAGGAATAGCATAACTAAATTTGGACATCTATTTATTGTTTCTCTCATTAGCATTTTCATCATCATCTTTTTTTTTCAGTCTAGTCTGCTTTAAGTTATATCTTTTTTTTTTGTTCCTTTTTATTTTATTTTAGATGGAATTGACTCATCACAAGAAGCTGCTTTAGTTAAAACCCCTGCTGTAGAACTGAATGGTCACATGTGTGTTGTCATTGCTGCTGATTGGATGGCTGGTGGAGAACAAGTGATTACTGCATCTTGGGATAGAACTGCAATATTGTATGATTCAGAAACAGGGGAACAAGTTAATACTCTAACTGGTATGATTTTCACATATTCATTATATATTTCTTAAAACAATAATTTTCATTACATATTTATCATTATATAAAGTTTATAATAATGATGAAAATTATTGAAAGAATGTCTATTGCAATTGTTATATCTTTTTCCTTTTTTAAATTTGACTTGATTCGTTCAGTTTCTATATCTTTTCTGCTTTATAAGCCTTTATGTACTTATTAACTAGCATTGTGCATTTAAATCTTGTTCAAAACTAATATTTTCATTTCATGACATCAAAGTAACAACATCCACTAAATCTACAATAACAAACAACAGTGTGCAATTTTGTGGTTGTCTGGTGATGTCATCTGCATATGCTGACATAGATCTTCCACATCCTAGTTTGCAAGGGATGCACCTCAATATCTCTAGTTTCTGTAGTTATGGCTCTAGAGTCAGTATGTATAGAAGAGATAAGAGGGGACAACCTTGAAGAACCAAGTGCATGATACTGAAGGATCCTGTTAGTTGACCATTTACTCTGACCATTGAGCAGATGTTGCTGTACATTTTAGTGATGCATCCCCTGAAGACTGGATTGAAACTAACTGCTTTCAAGATAGCCATGAAATACTGATTATTGACCCTATCAAAAACTTTGGATTAATCTAAGTTGATCAAGGTCATACCAGTGTCAGATTTCTTACTCACTCTCTATATAATTGCATTAGATGGAGGCTCTTGTGGATGGATCTGTTCAAGATGTTACATCTCCTCAATCAGAAAATTGATCACAAGTACCAACTTATTTTCTAACACCTTGGTCAATTGCCTGGAGGACTAGGCATGCTGTGGCTGATGGTGCACAAACATGCACAGTGACTGCAACATCTCCATCATTTCCTTTACAGTAAATAGGTGTAGCTGCTGTTTGTCAGACACATCTTTCCCCAGCCCATCTCTCTGTCAGAGCTGCAAACCTGGGTCAGCTGAAGCCCAAGAGAGGGCACTTGGCACTAGGAATGTCATCAAGCACTCACAGCCTTCTGTGAATAGGGCAATGCAGTTGTGGTTCTACAGATAATTAGTGGTGGGTACAAGTGATGATGATCTCAGGGAAACTCTGGAATAGCTGTTCTGTTTTTGGAGGACCTTTAATTCAGAGTCTATGAATACTTTCCAGAAATCTATGGGGCTAAGCAGTGCTACTGGGAGATTTTATAGGTATAGAAATGCTGTCAACGAGGCTTGTCTGAGATGAATGCAGGGAGACAAAATCTCATGCATGCACTTGTCCAGTACCTGAGAATTGTTGATTTGTGGTGAACAGCTTGAGTCCCATCAGTGGGCTTGTTTCTCTTTTCTGTCTCAAATTAGTATTCATAATTTATAATATTATTAATAATAATAATGATGATAAAGAGAATTTTTATTTCTGTTTTATTCAGGGCATCACCAAGAGTTGACAGATGTTTGTGCACATCCAGCTCAACGACTTGTTGTAACATCTTCCAAAGATACAACATTTAGATTATGGGATATGAGGGATCCTTCTTTGGAAGTCAATGTTTTTCAAGGACATACTCAGTAAGTAATCTTTTATCCATAAATAGAGTGGATGGAATTAGCTTTATGTCACTGTTCCTCCTGATCTTCATTCTATTATAAATCCACACTAGCTTTCTTCATTCATGTTGGACACCTTATAATGTAAGACTGCACATTCAAAAGCCTGTTTCCATGTAGTTGCTGCAGATATACTGTCATCATCATCATCGTTTAACATCAATTTTTTCCACGCTAGCATGGGTTAAATAGTTTGTCTCGTTTGAGGCAGGTTGGATCATTTGACCATGTCTTGCTCATACAGAACTGTTTCTGGCTTGATTTCTACTGTTGGATGCCCTTCCTAACACCAACCTCATTTACAGTGAGTACTGGGCACTGTTTGTTGTGACACCTACACAACCACTTTACAGTGTGGGCTGGATGCTTTTTGTCACGACACTTACAAGACCACTTTACAGTGTGGTCTGGGTGCTTTTTGTCGTGACACCTACGCGAATACTTTACAGTTTGGGCTGGGTGGTTTTTGTTGTGACACCTACACAACCACTTTACAATGTTGGCTGGATCCCTTTTGTCAGGAAACCTACACGACCACTTTACAGTGTAACGGTAGTGTGATCAGAATTTACTGATTATATTTTATTGCTGTATGCTACCCTATTTTTTACACATACACCTCATGTAATAGTTGTATGATGTAGAAACCTTTTAATGCAAACATGTATAGCAATTTCTCAAGCCTCTTATTTCCTTTGCAAATACTAAATACTAACATTATATCTACGCCATGCGTTAAATATTTCACTTTAATAACAAAACTTCTACTTTTAGAAAGCTATTGATACTTTCCAATGTACACAGTGTTAAAGTTAGTGATTCTTGTCTGGATAACATTGCTTCCATTATTGCACATCACAAGTGAAAAAACATTTGCACTAACCCATGCTAGCATGGAAAATAGATGTTAAGCGATGATAATGATGATTACCTCAACTTTTTCTTGTTGCATATAAGACTGTTGCTGTCTCAGCTTGACTTACAAGTAGTGAGATTGGGGCTGTTGTCTGCTGGGGAAAAGCTGCCTTTCTAAGGCTGTGTTATTTAGATCTACACTCACTCCACCAGATTGTATCAAGGACTAAAGATATAACTGCTCTAATATACTCCAGTGGATTGCATAACTGCCATCCGAAAGTTATCTAGGGTATCACTCAACAAGAAATCCTAAATGATTTCCTTCTACTATCATCTTGTTTTAGTTCACATCAAAGAATATAAAATATAATTCCAAAGATAACTAAAAAGTTACGACCCTTGCCAATGATGAAATTCAGTCTCAGCAGAGTTCTTCCCCTTACATTTTTCAACATTTCGACATATAGCTATCGACTATTATAAAACCTGGCGTATCTAATGAGAGCCCAGCTAAGTAGTGATCAACAAAAAGCCTCTTTTCTGTTTTATTATCACTTATACTACTCTTTCTATTGATATCTGAAAATTAGACATATGTCTGTATGTCTAGGAAAGGAAAGTTTGTGGGAGTCATTGACTGCTAAACTACAAAAATAAATACTCCACATAATGTATTGAGTGCCCTTTTCTTTGTATATATTATGGTTATTATGGTTAATTGTAAGTAATATATTATAATATTTTATAATTAATTACAATAATGGAGTTACTCTTTGAAATTAGGCTGATTTTATGATATAAGGTAAACATACATGAACCTGCAAAAAAGTCAGCTATGCTGAAAATGAAGAAATTTTGATATTTTAGTTCTTAAATTTGATCATTAAATTTTATTTTTTGTTTTACTAAGTTAATATAACAGGGATCATTATTACTGGAAATATTTTGAATACCTTTAAATAATCGTGTAATTAGAATCTTTGTAATTTTAATATTAATTCTTTTATTAATTGTTCATATCTTTGATTAAGTAGATCGTATTGACCCCAGTACTTATCTTTTCAAGTCTGATGCTTAATTTATCGATCTCTTTTTTTTGTTGAACTGCTAAGTTACAGGTAATAAAATCCAGACACAGACACTAATGTAAACATAGATACAGACACATACATAAATACACATACATGCTGATGCCATAACAAAAAAAAGCACCCAGTTCACCCTATAAGGTGGTAGTGTTGGTGCCAGAAAAAAAACTCCTAGTACACACTATAATGTGGTTGGTATTAGGAAGGACATCCAGCTGTAGAAAACTAAGCCTATGACAGATTGTACGAGCAAGATATAGTCACCTGATCTATCTAGCTTCATTACGTGACAGCTTGTCTAACCAATGTAAACATGGAAAATAGGCATTAAATGGTAATGATGATGATGTTGATGATGACCCAACAGGCTTTTGCAGTTTCCGTTTACTAGATTCCACTCACAAAGCATTAGTCAATTCAAGACATTAGTAGATGAGGTATTTCTTTAAGGTGTTGTATATCAGGACGGAACCCAGTGTCACATCTTTGCTAAGTTGATTCAATGAGAAGGGGAAATAATTAGGTGAACCTTTTTTTTTTATTTCTTTATATTTTGGGCAACAAAGACAATATTGTTTGTATGTATTTATTATTGTTATTACTACATATAAAAGGGCAGTGGAATGGCAGTATCGGTAGATTGTCGGACAATATGCTTTGTGGTATATAGTTACGTTCCATTACGTTCTGAGTTCAAATCTTGCTGAGGTTTACTTTGCCTTTCATCCTTAAGGGGTCAATAAAATAAAACACCAGTAATGTACTGGGGTTGATTTAATGAACTTGTCCCTCCTCCTATGACTGAATCAGAAACCATTATTACTACATCTATAGACAGGTGGTCTTATTTGGAAAATATACTCTTCCAGTATAATCTTTTATTTAAAGGAAAATTATACTATGGCTATACAATTCAGAAAGAAGAATGAAATTAATAGAACAAAATCATGTTTGGTTTCAAAATAATATTGTTTTTATTTACTTGGATTTCCTTGTTTTCACTGTTCAGTTTATAATCCTAAACTTATAGTTAACTTATTTTGGTATTCGTTCTCATCAAGACTGCCTAAATTATATTTTATTATTACTCTCTATAATTTATAAATTACTCAATTAAATATAAAAAAAAACATTTTCTCTTGCATTCATAATTCTTTTATTTGTAATGTTTGTCAACACCAATAATAAACTCTTCTGTAATAGACTTGTTCATATAAATCACAATAAAAGTATTTCATTGCAGACTTAATACAGGGTATTTTATGATTATTTCAGAATATTTATCTTCCTGGCAAATATCATTGAGAAAAGTGTTTAGTTTTAAAATATTTTATTAAAAAACAAAGGTTAATCCAAATTAGTTTGGAAACTATTAATAACATTTTTTCTCAATCATATTGAAACAACTGTTTTTTTATGTCATTAGAAAGAGAAGAATGTTTGAGTAACTGCCTAAATTTGACCTTGTTTTTCTACATTCTTAATTTGAAGCTTCCAAGACCAACTTTGTTATTCATGTAAGAACCAGTAAAATACTAAGATTGATTCACTAAAATATAAACAAATAAATGTATGGTCTTATGCTCTTTAGAACAGGTAAAGTTTCTATCTTGAGAAAATGTGTTGTTGAACAATATGAATAGAACAACAACTGGACTACGGGAAAATTGCTTCAGTTGTGCTGAATTTTGTAGAACAGAACTGAAGTTGTCATCATTATAGTTGCTACCTCCAGTATTGTCATCATTATAGTTGTTGCTACCTCCAGTATTGTCATCATTATAGTTGTTGCTACCTCCAGTATTGTCATCATTATGGTTGTTGCTACCTCCAGTATTGTCATCATTATAGTTGTTGCTACCTCCAGTATTGTCATCATTATAGTTGTTGCTACCTCCAGTATTGTCATCATTATGGTTGTTGCTACCTCCAGTATTGTCATCATTATAGTTGTTGCTACCTCCAGTATTGTCATCATTATGGTTGTTGCTACCTCCAGTATTGTCATCATTATAGTTGTTGCTACCTCCAGTATTGTCATCATTATGGTTGTTGCTACCTCCAGTATTGTCATCATTATGGTTGTTGCTACCTCCAGTATTGTCATCATTATGGTTGTTGCTACCTCCAGTATTGTCATCATTATGGTTGTTGCTACCTCCAGTATTGTCATCATTATAGTTGTTGCTACCTCCAGTATTGTCATCATTATGGTTGTTGCTACCTCCAGTATTGTCATCATTATAGTTGTTGCTACCTCCAGTATTGTCATCATTATGGTTGTTGCTACCTCCAGTATTGTCATCATTATGGTTGTTGCTACCTCCAGTATTGTCATCATTATGGTTGTTGCTACCTCCAGTATTGTCATCATTATGGTTGTTGCTACCTCCAGTATTGTCATCATTATAGTTGTTGCTACCTCCAGTATTGTCATCATTATGGTTGTTGCTACCTCCAGTATTGTCATCATTATAGTTGTTGCTACCTCCAGTATTGTCATCATTATGGTTGTTGCTACCTCCAGTATTGTCATCATTATAGTTGTTGCTACCTCCAGTATTGTCATCATTATAGTTGCTACCTCCAGTATTGTCATCATTATAGTTGCTACCTCCAGTATTGTCATCATTATAGTTGTTGCTACCTCCAGTATTGTCATCATTATAGTTGCTACCTCCAGTATTGTCATCATTATAGTTGCTACCTCCAGTATTGTCATCATTATGGTTGTTGCTACCTCCAGTATTGTCATCATTATAGTTGCTACCTCCAGTATTGTCATCATTATAGTTGCTACCTCCAGTATTGTCATCATTATGGTTGTTGCTACCTCCAGTATTGTCATCATTATAGTTGCTACCTCCAGTATTGTCATCATTATAGTTGCTACCTCCAGTATTGTCATCATTATGGTTGTTGCTACCTCCAGTATTGTCATCATTATAGTTGCTACCTCCAGTATTGTCATCATTATAGTTGCTACCTCCAGTATTGTCATCATTATGGTTGTTGCTACCTCCAGTATTGTCATCATTATAGTTGCTACCTCCAGTATTGTCATCATTATAGTTGCTACCTCCAGTATTGTCATCATTATGGTTATTGCTACCTCCAGTATTGTCATCATTATAGTTGCTACCTCCAGTATTGTCATCATTATAGTTGCTACCTTCAGTATTGTCATGATTATAGTTGCTACCTCCAGTATTGTCATCATTATGGTTGTTGCTACCTCCAGTATTGTCATCATTATGGTTGCTACCTCCAGTATTGTCATCATTATGGTTGTTGCTACCTCCAGTATTGTCATCATTATGGTTGTTGCTACCTCCAGTATTGTCATCATTATAGTTGCTACCTCCAGTATTGTCATCATTATGGTTGTTGCTACCTCCAGTATTGTCATCATTATGGTTGCTACCTCCAGTATTGTCATCATTATGGTTGTTGCTACCTCCAGTATTGTCATCATTATGGTTGTTGCTACCTCCAGTATTGTCATCATTATAGTTGCTACCTCCAGTATTGTCATCATTATGGTTGTTGCTACCTCCAGTATTGTCATCATTATAGTTGCTACCTCCAGTATTGTCATCATTATAGTTGCTACCTCCAGTATTGTCATCATTATGGTTATTGCTACCTCCAGTATTGTCATCATTATAGTTGCTACCTCCAGTATTGTCATCATTATAGTTGCTACCTCCAGTATTGTCATCATTATGGTTGTTGCTACCTCCAGTATTGTCATCATTATGGTTGTTGCTACCTCCAGTATTGTCATCATTATAGTTGCTACCTCCAGTATTGTCATCATTATGGTTGTTGCTACCTCCAGTATTGTCATCATTATAGTTGCTACCTCCAGTATTGTCATCATTATAGTTGCTACCTCCAGTATTGTCATCATTATGGTTGTTGCTACCTCCAGTATTGTCATCATTATGGTTGTTGCTACCTCCAGTATTGTCATCATTATGGTTGCTACCTCCAGTATTGTCATCATTATGGTTGTTGCTACCTCCAGTATTGTCATCATTATAGTTGCTACCTCCAGTATTGTCATCATTATGGTTGTTGCTACCTCCAGTATTGTCATCATTATGGTTGTTGCTACCTCCAGTATTGTCATCATTATGGTTGCTACCTCCAGTATTGTCATCATTATAGTTGCTACCTCCAGTATTGTCATCATTATGGTTGCTACCTCCAGTATTGTCATCATTATAGTTGCTACCTCCAGTATTGTCATCATTATAGTTGCTACCTCCAGTATTGTCATCATTATGGTTGCTACCTCCAGTATTGTCATCATTATAGTTGTTGCTACCTCCAGTATTGTCATCATTATAGTTGCTACCTCCAGTATTGTCATCATTATGGTTATTGCTACCTCCAGTATTGTCATCATTATAGTTGTTGCTACCTCCAGTATTGTCATCATTATAGTTGTTGCTACCTCCAGTATTGTCATCATTATAGTTGCTACCTCCAGTATTGTCATCATTATAGTTGTTGCTACCTCCAGTATTGTCATCATTATAGTTGTTGCTACCTCCAGTATTGTCATCATTATAGTTGTTGCTACCTCCAGTATTGTCATCATTATGGTTATTGCTACCTCCAGTATTGTCATCATTATAGTTGCTACCTCCAGTATTGTCATCATTATAGTTGCTACCTCCAGTATTGTCATCATTATGGTTGCTACCTCCAGTATTGTCATCATTATGGTTGCTACCTCCAGTATTGTCATCATTATAGTTGTTGCTACCTCCAGTATTGTCATCATTATAGTTGTTGCTACCTCCAGTATTGTCATCATTATGGTTGTTGCTACCTCCAGTATTGTCATCATTATGGTTGTTGCTACCTCCAGTATTGTCATCATTATAGTTGCTACCTCCAGTATTGTCATCATTATAGTTGCTACCTCCAGTATTGTCATCATTATGGTTGTTGCTACCTCCAGTATTGTCATCATTATAGTTGTTGCTACCTCCAGTATTGTCATCATTATAGTTGTTGCTACCTCCAGTATTGTCATCATTATGGTTATTGCTACCTCCAGTATTGTCATCATTATAGTTGCTACCTCCAGTATTGTCATCATTATAGTTGCTACCTCCAGTATTGTCATCATTATAGTTGCTACCTCCAGTATTGTCATCATTATGGTTGCTACCTCCAGTATTGTCATCATTATAGTTGTTGCTACCTCCAGTATTGTCATCATTATAGTTGTTGCTACCTCCAGTATTGTCATCATTATGGTTGTTGCTACCTCCAGTATTGTCATCATTATGGTTGTTGCTACCTCCAGTATTGTCATCATTATAGTTGCTACCTCCAGTATTGTCATCATTATAGTTGCTACCTCCAGTATTGTCATCATTATGGTTGTTGCTACCTCCAGTATTGTCATCATTATAGTTGCTACCTCCAGTATTGTCATCAGTATAGTTGCTACCTCCAGTATTGTCATCATTATGGTTGTTGCTACCTCCAGTATTGTCATCATTATAGTTGCTACCTCCAGTATTGTCATCATTATGGTTGTTGCTACCTCCAGTATTGTCATCATTATAGTTGCTACCTCCAGTATTGTCATCATTATGGTTGTTGCTACCTCCAGTATTGTTATCATTATAGTTGCTACCTCCAGTATTGTCATCATTATAGTTGCTACCTCCAGTATTGTCATCATTATGGTTGTTGCTACCTCCAGTATTGTCATCATTATAGTTGCTACCTCCAGTATTGTCATCATTATAGTTGCTACCTCCAGTATTGTCATCATTATGGTTGTTGCTACCTCCAGTATTGTCATCATTATAGTTGCTACCTCCAGTATTGTCATCATTATAGTTGCTACCTCCAGTATTGTCATCATTATGGTTGTTGCTACCTCCAGTATTGTCATCATTATAGTTGCTACCTCCAGTATTGTCATCATTATGGCTGTTGCTACCTCCAGTATTGTCATCATTATGGTTGCTACCTCCAGTATTGTCATCATTATGGTTGTTGCTACCTCCAGTATTGTCATCATTATAGTTGCTACCTCCAGTATTGTCATCATTATGGCTGTTGCTACCTCCAGTATTGTCATCATTATGGTTGTTGCTACCTCCAGTATTGTCATCATTATGGTTGTTGCTACCTCCAGTATTGTCATCATTATAGTTGCTACCTCCAGTATTGTCATCATTATGGCTGTTGCTACCTCCAGTATTGTCATCATTATGGTTGTTGCTACCTCCAGTATTGTCATCATTATGGTTGTTGCTACCTCCAGTATTGTCATCATTATGGTTGCTACCTCCAGTATTGTCATCATTATGGTTGTTGCTACCTCCAGTATTGTCATCATTATAGTTGCTACCTCCAGTATTGTCATCATTATGGCTGTTGCTACCTCCAGTATTGTCATCATTATGGTTGCTACCTCCAGTATTGTCATCATTATAGTTGTTGCTACCTCCAGTATTGTCATCATTATAGTTGTTGCTACCTCCAGTATTGTCATCATTATAGTTGTTGCTATCTCCAGTATTGTCATCATTATAGTTGCTACCTCCAGTATTGTCATCATTATAGTTGTTGCTACCTCCAGTATTGTCATCATTATAGTTGCTACCTCCAGTATTGTCATCATTATAGTTGCTACCTCCAGTATTGTCATCATTATAGTTGTTGCTACCTCCAGTATTGTCATCATTATAGTTGTTGCTACCTCCAGTATTGTCATCATTATAGTTGTTGCTACCTCCAGTATTGTCATCATTATAGTTGCTACCTCCAGTATTGTCATCATTATAGTTGTTGCTACCTCCAGTATTGTCATCATTATAGTTGTTGCTACCTCCAGTATTGTCATCATTATAGTTGCTACCTCCAGTATTGTCATCATTATGGTTGCTACCTCCAGTATTGTCATCATTATAGTTGTTGCTACCTCCAGTATTGTCATCATTATAGTTGCTACCTCCAGTATTGTCATCATTATGGTTATTGCTACCTCCAGTATTGTCATCATTATAGTTGCTACCTCCAGTATTGTCATCATTATGGTTGTTGCTACCTCCAGTATTGTCATCATTATAGTTGCTACCTCCAGTATTGTCATCATTATAGTTGCTACCTCCAGTATTGTCATCATTATAGTTGCTACCTTCAGTATTGTCATCATTATAGTTGTTGCTACCTCCAGTATTGTCATCATTATGGTTGCTACCTCCAGTATTGTCATCATTATAGTTGTTGCTACCTCCAGTATTGTCATCATTATAGTTGCTACCTCCAGTATTGTCATCATTATGGTTATTGCTACCTCCAGTATTGTCATCATTATAGTTGTTGCTACCTCCAGTATTGTCATCATTATAGTTGTTGCTACCTCCAGTATTGTCATCATTATGGTTGCTACCTCCAGTATTGTCATCATTATGGTTATTGCTACCTCCAGTATTGTCATCATTATAGTTGTTGCTATCTCCAGTATTGTCATCATTATGATTATTGCTACCTCCAGTATTGTCATCATTATAGTTGTTGCTACCTCCAGTATTGTCATCATTATAGTTGCTACCTCCAGTATTGTCATCATTATAGTTGCTACCTCCAGTATTGTCATCATTATAGTTGTTGCTACCTCCAGTATTGTCATCATTATAGTTGTTGCTACCTCCAGTATTGTCATCATTATAGTTGCTACCTCCAGTATTGTCATCATTATGGTTATTGCTACCTCCAGTATTGTCATCATTATAGTTGCTACCTCCAGTATTGTCATCATTATGGTTGTTGCTACCTCCAGTATTGTCATCATTATAGTTGCTACCTCCAGTATTGTCATCATTATAGTTGCTACCTCCAGTATTGTCATCATTATAGTCGCTACCTTCAGTATTGTCATCATTATGGTTGTTGCTACCTCCAGTATTGTCATCATTATGGTTGCTACCTCCAGTATTGTCATCATTATAGTTGTTGCTACCTCCAGTATTGTCATCATTATAGTTGCTACCTCCAGTATTGTCATCATTATAGTTGTTGCTACCTCCAGTATTGTCATCATTATAGTTGTTGCTACCTCCAGTATTGTCATCATTATAGTTGTTGCTACCTCCAGTATTGTCATCATTATGGTTATTGCTACCTCCAGTATTGTCATCATTATAGTTGCTACCTCCAGTATTGTCATCATTATGGTTGCTACCTCCAGTATTGTCATCATTATAGTTGTTGCTACCTCCAGTATTGTCATCATTATAGTTGTTGCTACCTCCAGTATTGTCATCATTATGGTTGTTGCTACCTCCAGTATTGTCATCATTATGGTTGTTGCTACCTCCAGTATTGTCATCATTATAGTTGCTACCTCCAGTATTGTCATCATTATAGTTGCTACCTCCAGTATTGTCATCATTATGGTTGTTGCTACCTCCAGTATTGTCATCATTATAGTTGCTACCTCCAGTATTGTCATCAGTATAGTTGCTACCTCCAGTATTGTCATCATTATAGTTGCTACCTCCAGTATTGTCATCATTATGGTTGTTGCTACCTCCAGTATTGTCATCATTATGGTTGTTGCTACCTCCAGTATTGTCATCATTATGGTTGTTGCTACCTCCAGTATTGTCATCATTATGGTTGTTGCTACCTCCAGTATTGTCATCATTATAGTTGCTACCTCCAGTATTGTCATCATTATGGTTGTTGCTACCTCCAGTATTGTCATCATTATAGTTGCTACCTCCAGTATTGTCATCATTATGGTTGCTACCTCCAGTATTGTCATCATTATAGTTGCTACCTCCAGTATTGTCATCATTATAGTTGCTACCTCCAGTATTGTCATCATTATAGTTGTTGCTACCTCCAGTATTGTCATCATTATAGTTGTTGCTACCTCCAGTATTGTCATTATTATGGTTGCTACCTCCAGTATTGTCATCATTATAGTTGCTACCTCCAGTATTGTCATCATTATAGTTGCTACCTCCAGTATTGTCATCATTATGGTTGTTGCTACCTCCAGTATTGTCATCATTATGGTTGCTACCTCCAGTATTGTCATCATTATAGTTGTTGCTACCTCCAGTATTGTCATCATTATAGTTGCTACCTCCAGTATTGTCATCATTATAGTTGCTACCTCCAGTATTGTCATCATTATAGTTGCTACCTCCAGTATTGTCATCATTATAGTTGCTACCTCCAGTATTGTCATCATTATGGTTGTTGCTACCTCCAGTATTGTCATCATTATGGTTGCTACCTCCAGTATTGTCATCATTATGGTTGCTACCTCCAGTATTGTCATCATTATAGTTGCTACCTCCAGTATTGTCATCATTATAGTTGCTACCTCCAGTATTGTCATCATTATAGTTGTTGCTACCTCCAGTATTGTCATCATTATAGTTGTTGCTACCTCCAGTATTGTCATTATTATGGTTGCTACCTCCAGTATTGTCATCATTATAGTTGCTACCTCCAGTATTGTCATCATTATAGTTGCTACCTCCAGTATTGTCATCATTATGGTTGTTGCTACCTCCAGTATTGTCATCATTATGGTTGCTACCTCCAGTATTGTCATCATTATAGTTGTTGCTACCTCCAGTATTGTCATCATTATAGTTGCTACCTCCAGTATTGTCATCATTATAGTTGCTACCTCCAGTATTGTCATCATTATAGTTGCTACCTCCAGTATTGTCATCATTATAGTTGCTACCTCCAGTATTGTCATCATTATGGTTGTTGCTACCTCCAGTATTGTCATCATTATGGTTGCTACCTCCAGTATTGTCATCATTATGGTTGCTACCTCCAGTATTGTCATCATTATGGTTGCTACCTCCAGTATTGTCATCATTATGGTTGTTGCTACCTCCAGTATTGTCATCATTATGGTTGCTACCTCCAGTATTGTCATCATTATGGTTGCTACCTCCAGTATTGTCATCATTATAGTTGTTGCTACCTCCAGTATTGTCATCATTATGGTTGCTACCTCCAGTATTGTCATCATTATGGTTGTTGCTACCTCCAGTATTGTCATCATTATAGTTGCTACCTCCAGTATTGTCATCATTATGGTTGCTACCTCCAGTATTGTCATCATTATAGTTGTTGCTACCTCCAGTATTGTCATCATTATGGTTGCTACCTCCAGTATTGTCATCATTATGGTTGTTGCTACCTCCAGTATTGTCATCATTATAGTTGCTACCTCCAGTATTGTCATCATTATGGTTGCTACCTCCAGTATTGTCATCATTATGGTTGTTGCTACCTCCAGTATTGTCATCATTATAGTTGCTACCTCCAGTATTGTCATCATTATGGTTGCTACCTCCAGTATTGTCATCATTATAGTTGCTACCTCCAGTATTGTCATCATTATAGTTGCTACCTCCAGTATTGTCATCATTATAGTTGTTGCTACCTCCAGTATTGTCATCATTATGGTTGCTACCTCCAGTATTGTCATCATTATAGTTGCTACCTTCAGTATTGTCATCATTATGGTTGTTGCTACCTCCAGTATTGTCATCATTATAGTTGCTACCTCCAGTATTGTCATCATTATAGTTGTTGCTACCTCCAGTATTGTCATCATTATGGTTGCTACCTCCAGTATTGTCATCATTATGGTTGCTACCTCCAGTATTGTCATCATTATGGTTGCTACCTCCAGTATTGTCATCATTATGTCCTTTTATCCATGATGATAGGCTGAATTAATAATACTATTTGAATCTATTTAGTAATAGAAAAATTTATTTTAGAATGTGTTATTGGAAGTATCTCTGAGTAATTACTGATTTATAATACATTTTGTTATTTGTGTAATTTCAGACCTGTAACATCATCAGTATTTGCTGGTGTTGATAAAGTAGTTTCTGGAAGTGATGACCGAACTGTGAAAGTCTGGGATTTAAAGAATATGAGCTCTCCAATTGTGACTATTCGAACTGACTCTGCTGTGAATCGGTAAATATCTTCTTTGATAAATTGACTATCCTTTTTAATTATATGATAGACTCCTGATTGTAAATATAAAGTCCCTCCCTGGGGAAGAGTGTACCACACAATTTAATTTAGATAGAAGACAATTTGGAGAAGGACTGAGTGAGGTCTCAGAGAGTCCTCAGCTGGTAACAAATTCAGGGATGCTCTGCTAGACACTTAATGAATAGCAGGTAAAGATTTATAACATAGAAGGACAATGTGGGTCCCTGCAAGACAAACTGCTAAAAGGCTACAGACAAAATCTGTGATTGGGTTGGAATAGTAGGATCGATGTTGGTTAAGGTTAGTGTTGTGGGTTTCAATTGCGTTTTGTTGGTTGGCAACTGTTTTGAGCTGTATACTTCTAGATTCTGAAGAGAAAGTCTATAACTTTTGAAGTGCAGTCTTGTCATCATTGTCATCATTATAGTTGCTACCTCCAATATTGTTATAGATGTGTAATTACAATGAAAAACATTAAGGATTAAACATCTAACATGATGTAAAACTTTTGGAGGTTCTATTTGTGTGTTGCAAGCATTTATACTGTATATGTGTGGTGAATGTGTTTTGGTGCTCTTGAATGAGATTGTGTTGTCATGTCCCCATTGGTGAGCTTTATTGAATTAGTATATAGCTAGTGTGTTGTGTGTGGAAAAGATTGAGGAGTGAAAGTTACATTATGTGCATAGGAGTCTCTTTGTGATTAGAGGTAACACTGGTTTACAGAAGGAAAGGTTGTGTAAACCCTGAGGTTTTACTGTGTTTATAGATTTATTGAGAGTTAGAGAGTTCTCTGAGGTTACAAAGAGAACATTCTTAATTAATACATACTTTAAAAGAATGGTGAGACAATTATGATCTTACAGATGAGAGACTGGTGAAGTACACTGGTAGATAACTCTGATCAGAGCATCACATGCCATCTGATTTCTGGTTTGTTGAAGCTAGAATTTATTGGTAAGTGACTTCATGCCGATCAGTTAGATGGCCTTTTTGAGAATGTAGTTTAACATGTCTGTATGTGTAGTTGCAATACTATCCTAAATGTAAGAGCAGTATTCTATAGTGGGTCTCATCTGAGTATTGTATATGGATATTGGGAGCTGAAATATTTCAATATTTTCTGATCCTGAAGAGGAAATCTCAGTCTTTGAAATGCAGTCTTTGCTATGTTGAGTATGCGAGATCAGCAAATACCATCATGATTGGTATGTCTAAACATTTGTAACAACTTTGTTAGTAGCTTTTATTTTGTTCAGTAGACATAAAGTACTTCTTAAAAAAGTTTTATTTCATACTTCTTAAAAAAGTTTTATTTCAAACAACTAGCATAAAACTGTTTCAGTTTTAAGTGATAAAACCCTCAATCTTAAAGTCCTGCAATTCTTTTGTTTTTGTTTATTGGGATTTTTGCATATTTCTCAAGGCCAAATTTCATATTAGAGATGATTTTCTGTTTTGTTTGCTCCATTTGGTCCTCATCCGTGTAAGTAGAATGGGGGATATTGTTAGAAGGGTGACTTCAACATTGTTTACTTATGTGATTAAGTATGTTTCATGTTTGTAAACCTAGGCTGTACTATGTCTGGAAGCTCATTAACTTTATGGTGAGACCTAGCATGTAATTTCAAGTTGTGGCAAGTACCTTTGATTTTAATCTTAAAATCTGTTGTATTTAGTATGATACTTAAAGAAGTTTGTGCATGAAAACCGAGCAGTGGCAGGATTGAGACACCTTAAAATATGCATATATTTATTTGTATATTTGGTGGTGATAGATTAAGTGCTGTATTCTAGTAATTTTTTATGTTTTAGTGAGCTTCCATTGCATCACCAAGTACAACTCTATGCTTTGGGTGCTTGCCATGTTACTTTAAAATTTATATTGTGAATATTGTATGTGTTCTTTTTCTGTTTGCTGTATGTGTGTGTAAGTTTCTGTATTTTGGTTATATATTTGTATGAAGATTATATTTGTTTTTAGTCTCCTATTCTGGATAGGTCTTATTTCTAGGTCTTTATATCTGGATACTTTCTTTGTTTCTTCCAGGGAGACATAGTTATTTGTTTGATGCATTGATTAAGAGACATTGCTTTACCTGATGTTCTTTGAAAATAATGTCAGTGTATTTCCTTATATGAATTGGTAGGGTCCAAAGAACTGGTGTATCTAAAAATAGGTAAAGGTGTATCTCTTGCTCTGCACCAAGCCTATGAATTGATTGTTTGGGAAAAGTTGAGAACATACTATCATGAATAAAATTTTTTTCTTTTTTCTATCTACAGGTTAGCTGTGTCTCAGAGCCAAAATCTAATTGCTATTCCTCATGACAACCGAAATGTACGTCTGTATGACATAACAGGTGCAAGGGTAGGACGGCTACCAAAAAGTAACCGACTAGTAAGTATTTTGAATTTCAGTTTCACTTGACTCACAAATCATCATCATTTAACGTCTATCTTCTACGCTAGCATGGGTTAGACAGGTTTGTCCCATTTGAGGCAAGTTTGATTGGGTGACTGTGTCTCGCTCATATAGGACTGTTTCTGGCTGTTTTTCTATGGCTAGGTGCTTTTTGCTGTGTCTCCTACACAACCACTTTACAGTGTGGGCTGGATGTTTTGTGGCACCAACATAACTTTACAGAGTAAGGGTGGTGTGGGCGGAAGTGGGAGGGAGGTGTAGGGAGTGTGGGGTGTATTTTGGATTAAGAGGTGCCTACAAGGCGGGTCTTCTCTATTACTGCATAGTGCCAAAGATCTTGATCCTGTGTTATTGTCTTAGAGAGATTCAAGTGTGCAAGGTCAGCTTTTATCCCTTCGTCTCAGATCTTTCTGGGTCTACCTACTCTAGCTTCCATCAATTTTGATCGCCCTGCACTTTTTTTTATACAGCTGTCATCCTTCATACACATCACATGACCATACCAACATAATCTCCTCTCTAGTAAACTGCACTTGATTCCTCTTATGCCTAATTTCTCACTCACTTCGTTTATGCTTTGCTGTTTGTGTATATTATATTACACATCCATCGGAGCATGCATGCTTTGTTTCTTTCCAATCTGCACAGATCCTCTGCATACAATGCCCAGGTCTCACTGTTTTAATGTTAGCTTTTCACAGGATGAGAATGATGATATCTATTATTTGGCATGAGGAAAAAAAACAAAAAAAAAAACTTTTTTTTTTTTCAGCTTAGTTTAAATCATCATCGTTTAACGTCCATCTTCCACGCTAGCATGAGTCTGGACGGGAATTGTCCCACTTGAGGCAAGATTGGCTGTCTTGCTCGGGACTGTCTGGCAGGTTTTCTGCGGCTGGATGCCCTTTCTAACACCAACCACGTTTACAGTGTGGACTGGGAGGTTTTTACCGTGTTACCTACATGGCCACATTACAGCGTGGACTGTGTGTTTTTTGTCGTGACACCTACACGACCTCATTTATTTAGGACTGGATAGCTTTACATCGTAAGGGGTGGTGTAGATGGCGGTAGGGGTAGTGGGAGGGGGGTGTATTTTGGTTAGAGGTGCCTACTGACTGTAGGTTTCGCTTTGTACTTTGTACTACATCTTTTATGCACCCATACTTTGCATTTGGGACATAAAATGGAGTTTCTGCCTACTCCTTTCCTACATACTGAGCATGGCCATTTCCCAGATGGGACCAGTGCCCTATTCTCCTTCCTACATATTAGAACTTTAGTCTTAGACAAGTTAATTTTAAGGCCTTTTGATTCTAGGCCATGCTTCCATGTTTGGAATTTCTTCTCTAGTTCAGCCATTGATTCGGCTATGAGCGTTAGATCATCTGCGTATAGAAGTTCCCATGGGCAGCCGGTCTTGAACTCCTCCGTTATAGCTTGGAGGGCGATAATAAATAGGAGGGTGCTAAGGACGGAGCCCTGATGAACACCAACTTTTACGCTAAACTCTTCACTATATTCGTTGTTAACTCTAACCTTGCTGACTGTTTCTTTATACATGGTTTGTATAGCTCTCACAAGCCATCATCAACACCTAGTTTTTTGAGAGCCCACCAGATAATAGGGCGTGGGGCTCTGTCAAAGGCTTTCTCCAAGTCAACAAAAGCTAAGTATAGGGGTTTACTTTTAGCTAGGTACTTCTGTAGTTGTCGTACAATGAAAAGAGCGTCTGTGGTACTTTTACCTGACACAAACCCGAACTGCATTTCATCTAGATCAATTCGCTCTCTCATTAGTTGCGCTATTACTTTTTCTGTGACCTTCATGACCTAGTCAATTTTGCAAATTTGAATATTTGCATATTTATGCTTACATTTAATGTTTGCAGTATCGGTAGAGCATTGGACAACATGCTTTGCAGCATAAAGTTACGGACCTTTACGCCCTGAGTTCAAATCTCGCCAAAGTTAGCTTTGCCTTTCGTCCTTATGGGGTCGATAAAATAAAGTACCAGTAATGCACTGATGTTGATATAACCCCCCACCCCCCCAAAAAAAAATTGCTGGCCTTGTGCCTATAGTAGAAACAATTATTATTATTAGTAGTAGTAGCAATAATAATAATAATTGTTTCTACTTTTGGCACAAGGCCAGCAATTATCTCAGTACATTACTGGTACTTTATTTTATCGACTCTGTAAGGATGAAAGGCAAAGTTAACCTCGGCGGGATTTGAACTCAGATCATAAAGGGCTGTAACTCTATGCTGCAAAGCATGGCGTCCAGCCCTCTACTGATGCTGCCAATCTAATAATAATAGTAATAACAGCAGTAGTAGATGAGGTAGTAAACTTTGCTGTATCAATGATTACAGTAGCAAACTATCAGAAAACTGCTGTTTATTTCTATTTTAAGACTTTCTTATGTTTTAGTTTGTTATATTGTTTTTCGTTTATTTTAAAGCAATATTTTGCAATAAAATATTTCGCAAAATGTTTTGATAGAAAAGCAAATTTAAAAGCATGTAATATCTCTTGGTGCCACTTCATAGAAATAGTTTGATTCAGTCTTATGTTATCATAATTTTGTAATTCTCTATAGATAACTAATTTGTAAAGTTCAAATTTCTTTATTTCCTTTGAGAAGTCTTAAGAATTTTTATTCAATAGTTAGCTCTTAGAGAACTTGAAACAAAATGTATCGAGTATAATTTATTATTCTTTATCTTTTAAAGAATTTTTTCCAATGTAGAAATTTTAGAAGATATATTTTTTTTAAAATCAGAATTTTATCCAACTTTAACTATTGTCTACTGATAGACATTCTTGAAATTCTAATAATATTGAATATTGCTTTACATTAAAATAGAGAATAAAGATAAATTTAGATTTCGATGTCTTTTATAATATTTTAAAGATATTGAATTTCCTTTAAATGTTACCATTTTTAATATTTAATATAATTTGATTAAACCTTGAAATAATATTTGGTTTCAATTCCATTCCATAATGCCATATAAAGAGTGGATATCTTAGGAAACCATAGAAACATTAGTTACAATTGAATATCCAGAATAGAATGTTAGCTTACCAGAATAGCACCTTTATAATCTTTCTAGCTAATGTTATATATAGATCCTGTTTTATGGTACTGCTTCACCTTTTGTAAAATTTACTTAAATATCAAAGCAATTTCTAATTTCAACCCCTCTCACTCAGGAAAGTATTTGCCCTATTTTCTTGTACACATGCTGATGAATGTGAAAAACTTCTCTTCAAGAAGGGGAGGAGACTTGGTCACCATTGAGCAGTATACTTTCAAAGTGACTAACACCTGTAATAAACTGTTTTTTGTTTTATTTCTGTTTCTTTACTAATCTATTGCAACAAACTGCTAGCCTTCCTCAACCTCCATTTCATTCTCATCATCTCCAGTGGATGGGGTGGTACTCTTAGAAGGAGAAATGTCAGCATTTTTCACCTCTAAGATACCGAGCATACTGTAGTTTTCTCTACTCCCTCAGGTTTAGGGAAACATACCTTGGCATCATCCACTTGAGTAACTGAGGAGGAAGTAGATTTTCTGGTCCTCCCAGGAAATAGAACTGGCAGTGTGACTAATGGTACAACAGAAACAATAGCCCCAAGAACTTGTTTGTTACTTGGTTTTATTTTCAGCCGAAACAGATTTATTCAAAATTCAGACTGCAAGCCTGGTTTTGGCATTTCCTTGTGATACTACATTGAAATAATGGAGCAAGCTTTCTTTAGAGCTTTCTTTAGGTTACACTTATATTTTGGTCCTCTCTCAAATTCAGGTAGGCAGTGCAGTCCTTAGATGAGGCTGCCTAGTTTCTTTAGCAGGACAAGTACTTTTTGCTATTATTGCATGATTGAAGCTGGAACTATTATTTATAATATATAAACATTATAAATAATAATTCCAACTTCAATTGATGCACAGAATTATATAATCTACAGCTGTCTTTGTTGATAAATGGTTCTTGGAAGTTATATTCCGTTACAAAATCAAATGTGTTCAATTTGTTTTTAAATAGGAATATATTTAGTAATTAAAATACACTTTAATGTACAAAATGTTCAATATTTGTATGTTTTTTACTCTTAAACCAATAATTTCCCAAGTTATATAGGTTATATTTTTCATTTTTTTTCTCAGCATCATTTATCTGCAAGATATTTATATTTCTTCTTGAAGAATGTTTATGTAGCTTAGATATAAATTATAGAATGTCACATGCAATTACTATATGAGATTCATCATAACGAAATTATTTATTTAAAAAAAAAAAAAAAGGCGATCTTCCTAACTTGCATCTCTAAAACATAATTTTCTCTGTTACTGTTGCAACAAAAATATTTTTTTTCTCATTTATTCTTTTATGCTAAACTTACTGAAAAGAAGAAAAACATGCTTACATATATAGAGAAACTGCAAAAATTGCCCTGAAGTATTTTAAGTTGTATCTTAAGTATTTAATGATTCAGCTGCTTACATATTTAGAGTTCAATGTGCTCTTTGTAGAGTTTTCTGATATTTATATATATTTTCAATTATCGGTTTAATTATTTTTTAATTAAATTTGAAATTATAATAGAAAATAATTGAGTTTATTCTACTTTCAAGTTGATTGTCTGGTGTCTTTTTTTAAGAAATAAACAACTTCTTCAGTGTCACATGGGATTTAACATTGTTATATTTTAAGATTGACCATATTTCAGCAGTAAGTTAAAGAACTTTACTCATTGTATTGACGATAAGTTTTATCAGTAGCCCATAGAAGCAGCTGTATCATGTAATTATTGATTTCTAGTAGTTGAGATCTATAATAAAGTACAGGACTTTTCGATAGTAAACCAAAAATCAAATATTGATTTTTATCACAAATAGTTCTTATGTTATATCAGCATGATTTACTACTAACCAAATTGTTCATTTCAATATGTCCTGGCTTATTTCATATTTGTTTATTTACATACTGAGGCTACTTATATTTGTATTCCTCCACAATCATGTAGTTATATGGCACAGTAGAACACATTTTTTTCTTTTATGTATACTTTGTAAACTTTTATCTTGTTATAAGACATATTTATTAAAACTATCTGCTGAAAGTAAGAGAGAAATTATCCTAAAACTCCATGAAAAGTGAGATATTACAAAAATATGGCTTATATAGCTTGTCTTACCTTTATTCTGTTATTATTTTAATTTGATGCTAATGATTTATTACAAACCGTAAAAATAGATGACAAGAATAACAATAGGATTGATTGAATGTTGGATATTTGATATTATTTTGATGATGTATATTATTACCAACATGGACTATTGATTATTATTGAAATAGCATGAAAAATTAGTGACAAAATTACAAAAACATTTTGTAAATAATAATTTTTATAGAGCAATGGAAATAAACCTACATACACCAAAGACACATTACGTTCATTTGCATATAATGTGTGTTTGCCAAGTCAAGCATGTACTTTATGGAAATGAAGTTTTCAGCCGATGTTTTATACATAAAAAGTATATAAGCTATAGCTTACTCATATCTCAGTACTGAGTGAGTTACATCACTGATGATGGATAAAAAATCCTGAAATATTAAATCTGGAATTCTCACATGGTTACTGAGAAAGCTGTTACATGATCACAGCTTAAAACACACATAGTGAGATTTATATACGTATATTATACATAAACATATCATATATGCCTTTGTATACATCTCTATTATCAATATATATTTATCTTTTGATAAGTTATTTGGGCACAGTCAGGTACTGCTTCTAGTATAATATAATCTCGTAGGCACTCCTCCATTGAAAATTAAAGATATAAAGCTAATAATACTTAACTTCAGTCAGATAACTTAGAGGTTGGGTCTTGCACAGATTAAGCAGATGATGAGTCAGGGATAAGTCTGATAGTTTCTACAGCATCAAACAGATGAAAGATTTGTTAACCTAACAGAATTTGAAACTCACCAACTATGGCAACTAATAGCAACTATACCACATTGATCATTATTAAGAACTCTCTTATTCTTTATAGATTTTGGTTCAAAGGAATGTATAGCTTATATAAACTTTATATTTGACATGTTACCTGTTAGAAGGTACTCACCAAAATCCAGTTGAATGGAATTTCTTTTTATCAATATGGTGAGGTTGTTTGTTTTACCTATTTCCCTTCAAGATGTCAATATAATCTAATTGGTTATCTATTTAGATTTGATTTGAGAGGATCAACACAATTTTATTGGTTTGTCTATTAAACTAAAAAAATGTTCATGGAATTTGATTAGGATTCTAATTTGGGTGTGTTAGCATGATATGATTCACTAGCAGCCTGACATAAAAGCTTATTTGATCACATCTTATTGACAGTTTCATTTCAGTAAGCTGTCTGCTATCCAACTTATAGTTAGTGTAGAATAATGAGAAAACATTTCTTAATGTAATCATGTTTCAAGTTCCAATCTTTTTCTATAGTGTTTTTTATGTTAGTTTTTTTTTCTATAGTGTCTTCGGTTTTGTAGTTTTTTTCTTTAATTTTTTTCTCTAGCTGAAGCAAACAGCTTATCATAGTAAAATGGTTTTATTTTAAACTATCATAAAAATGATTTATTTTTTAGACTCGGGCTTCTTAATGTCTCATGTTAGTATCGTTATTTTTTATAGGTTTCTTTGAACTCACAGTAACATTTATAGAATATACTACACCTTACAATTAGTAATTATTCCATTAAGTATTTTAATATAATCTAGAACACACCCAAACAGAAAAGTAAAGAGAATAGATAAATCACAAATATCCATGTCTTTATTACTATTTAGTATTTTCCTGAAAAATTCGATCTGATTCTTAAACTTCCAACATATTCAATAAAATGGCAGTATTAGTAGGAATACAGAAAACAACATCCAAATATTTGACTTTTTTAATTACATCAGGCCTTAACTAAAATCTATTATAAATTTAACTATTTTTTCCTCAAAGAAATATTTCATCATTTTTGTTGCTGTTGTTTTCTACTTCCTCACCTAAATTTATTTTATTTGCATAGTTTGAGAACTTTACTGTTGTCTTAATGACTTTTTCAAAGTGTAAAATTATCCTGAGATGTCTTCAAGATACAGTTTACATTGAACAGAAAGCAGTAGATTTCTTTGCTGAGCTGTTTTTCATTTCTTTAGATGACATCTAATAAAAATTTTGCCCCATTTATTTCCTCTTTTCTTTCTTTCATCAGTTAGACATTATTTGAATTCTTACAAAGAAAGTAGTATGGATAAAAGCAGCACATTTTGGATGTATTTACTATTTCAGTGTATTTATTTAAAAACATAATCAGTAAATCTGTCATTAATTCTCATTTTAATTTACGTTTATTTCAAAATGAAGTTTAAAGGGGAAAATACAACAAAAAGTTATCAAATAGTAGAACTCAGTTTTTCTGTCTTTTTCAATTACATTAAACTATATTTTTTTAGTGTGGCATCAGACATTTCTTTTGAATTGGCACCAAAAAGAAAAAGTGGAAGAAGTATTTCTTATTTCATCCACTTCCTAGAAATGAGATTGAGTTGGCAGTTACAATGTTGTCTCATTACATTATTATTTATTTCAAATAAAATGTTCCTGTTGATGTACTCATCATTTATTCATTTCTAATATAATCTGAAGTCTAAACTCTGTAGTTTAATCATACAGACTGTGTTCTCAAGCAAGATATTCAACACTTTAGTCTTACACTATATTTTAAAAGAATATTTCAATGAATGTCTCTTTTTATCCCCCAACCATTAAGACTCTTTCCATTCAGGAGTATTAACATTTCAGTACAGTAAATGTAAAATAGGAAATTGCTTAGTGGGATATTGCAATTCCACTTTATACATTCTGTTTTTCTTATTTTGTTTGGTAAACAATGCCAGTTTTAAATTGGAAAAAATAATAATAGAAAAATATGTAGATATTAACTTATCAACTTCAGTTATTCTTCTTTAAAATAACAAATTTTATGAGGGTCATAGGCTGACCAAGATACTCTCATGCAATGAGCAAATGAGGTTTATTTTTCAACATAATCCCTGGAAAGAAACAATGCAGTTATTAATGAGAAGAGTTGAAATTTATGCATGCAAGATTTCACAGCTCTGGCATCATAGTCAGCCTATGAACTTTTCAGCTAACTCTCGTAAATTTGTTTCTGTTATAAATAAATAATTAGATTAAGAGGCAATGAACTGGCAGAGTTAAAATGTCAGATCGAATGTTTTGAAGTATTTGTTCTGGCTCTCTTTGTTGAGATCCCACTGAGGTCAACTTTGCATTTCATCCCTTTGAGGTCAATAAAAAAGTACGAGTCTGGGATTGAATGGCAACAGATGATCATTATTCGGTGGATTGGCAGTATCGGTAGAGGGTCGGACGCCATGCTTTATAGCATAGAGTTATGGCCCTTTATGATCTGAGTTCAAATCCCGCCGAGGTTAACTTTGCCTTTCATCCTTATGGGGTCGATAAAATAAAGTACCAGTAATACACTGGGATAATTGCTGGCCTTGTGCCAAAAGTAGAAACAATTATTAAGAACTTTCTTATTCTTTATAGATTTTGGTTCAAAGGAATGTATAGCTTATATAAACTTTATATTTGACATGTTACCTGTTAGAAGGTACTCACCTAGTGTTGAGCTTTATCTACCCTATGTAGTTAAATGTAGAGTTTGTTTTCTGATTTATTTTTATGCTAAAGCTTCTACAGTATGATTTCTTTGTTTCAGTACATAGTCTAATGTTGGTGTCTTTTTTAAAATCAAATTGCTGTTGGAAACTGAGTTCTTTTATTTGATCCCTTTTTGTTGTATTTTCCCCTTTAAACTCCATTTCGAAATAAATACAATACTTTCAATGGTAGCAATATTGTAAAGTACCTATGATATTGACTATTTTTATTGCTTTAATTCTTATATTGTTTTCTTTTATTGCAGGGTCACAGCCGCATGGTCTGTTCTGTAACCTGGGCCGAAGAAAATTCTTTATGTCATCTTTTCTCATGTGGATTTGATCGTCAAGTTTTGGGTTGGCAAATAAATGTTGCTGCTAAAGAATAGTTGAAATATCCCTAATAAGTCATAGGGCATATGCCATTTATATGCATAGTTTTTGATATTGTGCAACACATCTGGGGACTACTTAAGTTATACATGATAATTCTTAAAATATTATATACATCTCTATACTGCCCTATTGCTAAAAGATTGATGTGTCAAAAATAAAAGATATAATTTCTGTGTTTACAAATTCATATGTTTGGATTGCTCAACAATTCATGAATAGTGTGATAAAGCAATTGACCAATCACAATAGCTGTATTATCTAGTTGATGGTTGGTATGTGGTGTCAGCAAATAAAAATACAATGTTTGTATATTTATTGAATTTTTTTTGCAATGCATGTAATTTCTGTAAAAAATAATTTTATTGCATTCCACTATGACATGGAAACAATTTGTCAACGTTGTAACAATGTGGCACAAATTTGATTGCAAAGAGAATTGAATTGTTATTGAGACAGCAAAGAAGAAGGGGATTGCTTATTTTTGGGATTAGTATCATGCATTATCTTACAGCTGACAAGTGCTTAATACAGCTGTCACTTTAGTTGTTATGCATGTATGCATCATGTATACATACATACACACACACTGTTTGGCCAAACACACATGTGCTTTCCCTCTGAAAACATTTTTTTTGTTTTTCCCTCTTACTCTCTTCTATTTTTTTTTATCTCTGATTCTGTTTTCTGAGGAAGGACTAACGCCTGAAATGCTGAGTCTTTTTCAAGTAAATTAAGTGTTAAATTAATATCTTCATTCTACTGTATAGTTCCACTGTGTTGTTTTTCGCTTACTTTTTGCGAGCGCGCACACACACACACACACACACACATAAATTAAGGCGGTTGATTTGGCAGAGTTATAGTGTTAAATATTTCCTCTAGGTCTCTGTGTTCTGAGTTTAAATCCCGTCAAATTCCACTGTATCCTTATATCCTTTCAGGGTTGATAGAAAAAGTACCAGATCATTGCCAGTGCAGCCCTTCTCTCTCTCTCTCTCGACAGCTGTCACATCCTGGATGATCTGCTGGAAGAGAAAGTTGATAGGGTGTCTGTTTCTGCTTACGACTGCATGGGTACCTAAAACCTGTAGCAAAAGTCATACTTAATTGTGAGTGATGGCTGTAGTTATATATTTTATACACACATATATATGTGTATATATATATATATATTAGACGGATTATCACATTCTGAAGCTAGACAGGTCAGATGACTCTCTTTCACTCATACATTCTATTCTGGCATTGTTTCTACGACTGGATGCCCTTCCTAATACCAACCACTTCACAGCGTGTGCTGGGTACATTTTATTGTGGCACCAGCATTACCACTTTACAACGTGGGCTGGGTGTATTTTGTTTTTATGAATATGTATATATTTGTGTGTGTGAGTAGATATATGTGTGTGGTGTGTGTATATATATATATATATATGAATATGTATATATATATATGTGTGTGTGTGTGTTGTTATTCTTATGTAACAATTGTCTGGCACCTCTGAAATGTACATAATGGTTGTTATTCAATAAATTGAAGTATGAAAAGTAGAACTGTGTTCATATTTATTAACATACCAATACTTTGTTGGTATTAGTCTACATGATCCTAGATCTTAGATAGGTTTAACTGACATGGAGTACTTAAGCTTGATCACACCATTGTTTGTTGATCACGGTGATAAAATACTGACAATCAATTAATAATATTGAAATTAGGACAACTATATACCTCTCTCTCTCTCTCTCTATATATATATATATATATTTTGAAAGTGTAAAGGTGCCTGGCTGAGTGGTTGGAGAATTGGATTCATAATCATGAGGTTGTGAATTTGATTCCCGGATCGGGCGATGCGTTATGTCCTTGAGCAAGACACTTTATTTCATGTTGCTCCTTCTGCCAGAATTTTCGACCAGTAGATAGTATTAGCCATTGGAAAGATCAATGGAAACATTGTTTCCTTGGTCCGATTTGAGGTCTGGGATATTGTTGATCGACTGTTATATATTGAAAGTATGTTAAGTTTATTGTAAGTTGTTACAATGCTGATGTAGTTGAACAAGTTGGGCATATAAACCCCTAGAGAGGGAAAAAAATGAATACTATCACCTGTGTGAATCAAATTCACATTGCAGCAGCTTACATACTTTCAAAATTCAAATTTGCTCAATGCTTCATAAAACGATTTATATATCATCATCACCATTGTTTTTATGTCCACTTTTCCATGCTTTTCTCAATGGGACAACCCGTCTAACACATGCTAGTGTGGAAAATGGAAGTTAAACGGTGATGATGATGATGATATGTGTATGTATTATCAAGCAGCTACTGGCAAATTTAAACTTTGCTGGATGACTTAGCTCTTCTTGCCAACAACCTCACAGAAAGAAATAGTTGGCTTGAGAGTAAATGTATAAAAAACAAAGATACAGAAATTTGCCTGCTGTGAAACATATGAAGTTTCAATCAATAGGGAAAAGATAGATGTTCATTGCTTCACATCTTGGTAGCAGACAGCAGATGGTAATACTGAAACTGACATAAAACAAAGAAGCCCACATCACAAAGAAATTGAGTTTATTCCAGTCAACTGTTATCTCAACAACGACATATGCTGCTGACACATGGCAGTGGATCTCTAGAACTGAAAAAAAATGCTTGATACTTTCCAACAAAGATGCCTCTGAAAAATCATGAGCATTTGATGGCAATAGAAG
Organism: Eledone cirrhosa; assembly: GCA_964016885.1. Classification (NCBI taxonomy): domain Eukaryota; kingdom Metazoa; phylum Mollusca; class Cephalopoda; order Octopoda; family Eledonidae; genus Eledone; species Eledone cirrhosa. The sequence continues at coordinate 14,661,972 of OZ024746.1, read as the reverse complement.
ATTACAGATGAGGATATGTTTCGAAGAACCAATACCATACACCAGAGTGTTGTCATCAAGGGCAGAAGAATGTAGCTGGCATGGAATGTCTTACAAATGGGGGACACTCACATTGCAAGAACTACAATGACATGGCTACCATCTAGTAGGATAAGACCAAAGGGAAGGCCAAAGAAGATCTGCTGTGGCACAAACTGATTTCAAGCTCCAATCCTTGCCAAGGACAAAAAGATGGCATGGTATATTGGTCTGTAGTCGTGAGGTTGGAGGGATCAGGTAACCAGGTAACTGTACATAAAGAAATAAAACTTTATAGTTGTTATTTGCAGCTGCTAACATAACTATCATTACCCACTTAGAAAAGCTAAGTGTGATTGGTCAATTACTTTATCACATTGTTTGTGATTGGTTGAACTAGTCAAACATATGAATTTGTAAACACAGAAATTATAAATATTTTTTGTTTTTTACACATTAATGAGCAACTTTTAGTGATGGGGACAATTAGTTTGGGGAGGCATGTCATTTTCTAAGAATTATCATGTATAAATTAAGTTGCTCGCAGATGTGTTGCACAAAACTGCACAAAAGAATTATTCGCTGTCTCATGGTTTATAAAGGAAATTCCAGTCATCTGAATCCTTTCAGTGAAGATAAACACTGAAAGACACTTATTAGAATGTATTTCATTTTTGTTTATTTGTCACTAAAGAATTTGCCCACCAGTTGTTAGGATAATGACTTGCTTGTTCACATGTGAATTTAGGTAAAGCTTGGCAGTTTTCAATGGTTGCTTACATGTCAGGTATGGCAAATTTAACAAACTAAGGAGCTCAACATTTAGATGAACCAGCTATTAATATAACTACACATAGACACATACACACACATATAAACATATACACTCTCCCTCTTGCTGGTTTCAGTTATTGAACTGTGGCCACCTTCAAGGTTTTAGTCAATCATGTCAATCCCTGGTACCTATTTTCAATCTGTTACTTATTATATTGATCTCTATTTGTTGATCTTCTAATTTATATATACATATAAAAGCATATATATGTGTGTGTGTATATTCATATATATATATATATATATATATATATTCAGTTATTATTCATCTGAAGAGGCTGGAGATCTTGTGATTCCAGAGTAGTTTGTCCTCTGCTATGAGATTTATTTCCATTGTTTTATTGAGAGATGTTCTTGTGCAGTAGTTATGTATGAGTAGGGGCCCAATTCCTTGCTCATGAGCAGATTTTTTTGTGAAATCCCAGTTGATGCTGCAGCCCATCTGTTTAGAGTAGATTCTTCAGAAGGCAGGTTACACTTGCCTCATCACTACTTTCTCATAGAGCAATGCAGCACTTTTTTTAAAGAGAAGCATTGTCCCTATCACTAATTCACTGCACCCTCTGGTGTTCTGTGGCTGCCTATTCATTGAGTTAACCCACTTATTTTGCAGCTGGCCTGCTATCTGTGGATGAACTCTGTTTTGCCTTTTCACACACACACACACACACACACACACACACACACACACACACACACACACACACACACACACACACACACACACACACACACACACACACACACACACACACACACACACACACACACACACACACACACACACACACACACACACACACACACACACACACACACACACACACACACACACACACACACACACACACACACACACACACACACACACACACACACACACACACACACACACACACACACACACACACACACACACACACACACACACACACACACACACAAATCTATAAATTATTAATTAATGGTGAAAATTTTAACATAAACAAAAGAAAAAACAACCATCAATTCATTAGTCAGATATTTTTGCTGGTTAAACATACTAATCTTTACTAAAACTTTGTCAGCAACTTAAGATCTGTGCACAGTTAGGCTTCTTTTATTAACCTTAGTTTGATGTACCAACAAGAATCAACCTGTAGCCTGGCTTTCTGCAGAACTAAAATGTTGAAGTATCTCCAGTGAAGTAGATGACTATGTTGAGAAAGCTTATAGGCATAATTAATTAAAGGTAACTTGCAGAATGCTCTTTGCACTCTAAACCTGGTGAGTGGGAAAACAATTAACTGATATTATCCTTGCAATCTCACGACCAAAGCCCCCTTTGGGTTGTTCAAATTCTGAAAAGTAAACAAGGGAGACTACTTTTACAGTACCAGTCAATCAAAATATTTTGGAACTTTTAGATTTGCAGTGGGAGTGTATATGTTACACACACGCACACACACACACACACACACACACACACACATATATAATATATATATATATATATATATCTTATATATATGTATCACACACACATATACATGTATGGACATAGATATTCTGACACACTTATGTATAAAGTTATTGATAAATCTATTTTTGTGTTAAAACCTCAATTACATTTTAGGTAATTTAAAACAAAATTGTTCAGAAAAATGTTTCAAATGTTCTTGTTTATTAGAGATATAAAGATTATATAAATTGAGGATATAAATTGTACTTTTTTTTCTCCAAAATAAACTAGATTTGCAATTATTTTTGTGGAAATCATATCTATCATTTACGCTGATTTTGAATGTATATTATTTATTTATTTTTCTCTTTATTCTACACTGCAAACTTTTTTGCTAACTCATTATAGATGATTTGCTGTATTTCTATCCACTTTGAAAGTACAGGTCTACTAACAATTATGTTTATTGTTCTTTTACAATAAACATAATTATTGTCACTATATGAAATAAAAAAAAATTAGTTAATAGATGATACTGAATACTGATGTAAAAAATTCAAAGTAAATCTCAAAGAAAAAGGGAGATAATTTCAATAAATTAAGAATTAATCTCAAATTTAATTTATTTACTTAGGGGAAGGAAAATCTGATTTTTGTCTGCAGAAAAGTGACAGCCAAGGACACGTTTCACTCTGAACCACTGTAGTATAGTCTAATTAAGGGAGAAGATCAGTTGATGAAGAATTTTACATATAGAAAAGGAGTTAACGAATATTGAATGTTATACTCAAATCCTTAATTAATTGAAATTTACTCCTTAGTTGAAGAAAGAAAACAAAAACGAAAAACCTAGCAGACTGTGATTCCCCGAAAAAAAAAAAAAAAAAAAAATACCGGTAAATCAGTTGTTTAATTGAATGTCAGATATTTGTGCTTTTCTCATGAAGTGAAAAAAAAAAAGACAATCACGGCAACAATTACACTAAGAATAAAAGAAATAGTAACTTTAATGACAATTATTCCATATTAAAAATCAGCAATAGCCATTGATAAAATGATGGGAGTAACCTTAACCCTTTAGCATTTACATTACTCTATACAGAAAATAACAATGAAAATAACTATGCTTACTAATGAAATGAAAAGGCATGCTGTGATTGTGGCTTTGAAGGCTAAGCATGGGGATTTAAAAATTTCTTGTTTTCTGAAAGTTGCAAGATCTTTTGTCCACAAGATTCGGTGTGAGTTAGAGAAAAAGATGGAAGTGTATTACTTGTATCAAAACGTAAAAAATATTCCAAACGCTCTGATTCTATCAGGACACCTGAATTTATTCAAGAAGTTAAGCAAAACATTGATGACAATCCAGGAAAATCAATGAGATTAATTGCAAAAAATTTTGGTGTGTCAGAAAAAACAATCAGAAATGTTGTGCATGAAGACATCAGATACAAATCTTACGTGATGAGGAGAGGTCAGAAAAAACAAAAGAAAAGCGTTTAATCAGATCCAAAAGACTTTTAAACAAACTTAAAAATCCATCAGAAGATGGTGTGATTTGGTTTTTCTTAGATGAGCAAAACTTTGACCAGGACCACAAAACTAACAGAAGAAATGACAGGTGGCTATGTGCAGACTCTTCTGAGGTTCCAAGAGTAATGCACACAAAATTTCCTGCAAGTGTCATGGTTTTCGGTGTTGTTAGCAATGAAGGACATGTGATGCCTCCTCACTTTTTTCCACAAGGCCTTAGGGTGAATGCTGCTGCATATATTGAGGGTCTGGATAAAGTTGTAACAGTGTATGCAATGGAAGGCCTTATGTCTTTCAACAAGATTCTGCACCATCACACAAGGCTCAATTGACACAAGAATGGATGGCCGACAATTTGCATGATCACATCACCCCCAACATTTGGCCTCCTAATTCTCCAGATCTCAATCCACTAAACTACTAGCATCGTTGAGAAAGGACCACTTAATCCGAGCTTGCAAACGATTTCGACCTGGTGCAGAGGCAGTTATTGATGCTTATGGTGGTTTTATTGAATGAAATTATTAAATTGATAATTTAACTTTATGTTTATGCTATTTTTATAAGAATACAGTTTTTTCTGTTATTATATAAGCATTTTTTAAAAAACCATAAATCTATCCTCAAATACCGTCCGCACCCTGTACTATTGTATTTTCACAGAAAAGGCTTTATCTTACATAATTATTTTACATAATATTGAATCTACAAGATTTTGATATTATTTATTTTGAGAACAATACCTTAATGTCAGCATGAGCAGCTGGTTACAGACAGTTTGAACAGAAAGAGGTGAGAGAGTTCTGGTCAGATGCGGCTGGTTTAAATGCTAAAGGGTTAAAATGCAACAATATGTTAGAAATAACACCAACAGTCAAACGTATAAGAAATAACACCAACAGTTAAATGTATAAGAAATGACACCAACAGTCAACCGTATAAGAAATAATACCAACAGTCAAGTGTATAAGAAATAACACCAACAGTTAAATGTATAAGAAATGACACCAACAGTCAACCGTATAAGAAATAATACCAACAGTCAAGTGTATAAGAAATAACACCAACAGCCAAACGTATAAGAAATAACACCAACAGTCAAACGTATAAGAAATAATATCAACAGTCAAACGTATAAGAAATAACACCAACAGTCAAACGTATAAGAAATAATACCAACAGTCAAACGTATAAGAAATAACACCAACAGTCAAATGTATAAGAAATAGTACCAACAGTCAAACGTATAAGAAATAGTGCCAACAGTCAAACGTATAAGAAATAATACCAACAGTCAAACGTATAAGAAATAATATCAACAGTCAAACGTATAAGAAATAACACCAACAGTCAAACGTATAAGAAATAATACCAACAGTCAAACGTATAAGAAATAACACCAACAGTCAAATGTATAAGAAATAGTACCAACAGTCAAACGTATAAGAAATAGTGCCAACAGTCAAACGTATAAGAAATAATACCAACAGTCAAACGTATAAGAAATAACACCACAGTCAAACGTATAAGAAATAGTACCAATAGTCAAACGTATAAGAATAACCCTGATAACCTTCCCAGTGACAGCAAAAATATCAACAGTTATAAAAAAACAAAGTGATGTTAAAATTATATTTAAAATATGAACAAAATTGAAATGAAGAATGATGCCACCACCCATTTAACAACTTCACAATAACAGGTGTATTGAGTTCTGAGCACCCATATCTATTCAGTTTCAGTATGTATAGAGTTAGCTGAAGCTATTGATTTAATTCTAAATGCTATTTTTCAGGTATCAAGGGCTGCTATGTTGTTATCTGAGTGAATAAATTAAGATTTTCACGTTTTTATGTTTCTTATTTAATACTGCTCATCAAAAGTTGGGTAAGAACACACATCAACAAATATACACACCTTGCTACGCAGTTTTCTGATAAGCAATATTAAATAAAAAACATTAAAGCATGAACATCTTTGTGTATCTGTATATATATATATATATATATATATATATATGTGTGTGTGTGTATGTAAAAGGTAAACAGAAATAACAACACAATAGGTACAGTATATGAAAGGAATATATTAGGTTAACGCTTGAAATAGCTGGAAGTGGGTCTTTACGTTTTGGACGCTAGTCCTTCATCAGAAGAAAGAATGAGAAATAATGGATGGGTTGCCACATATCAAGACCATACTTAATCAGAGATACTGTTATCTTGATAGGCCAGGGGCCATATCTTATATAGTATTCACCTTTGCAGCACTAAGGAGGTTGTCATGTCTTTGATACAACTGAATAGTCTTCTAAACCTTTTGTATGACATGGTTTCTTCAGCTGGATGCTCTCTCTATCACCAATCACATTACAGAGCTTTACTGCGTGTATTTTCTGTGGCACCAGCACTTGAGAGGTTGATGTGTCATGACTGATGGATCCTCTTAATCCATTTTTGGCATTGTTTCTAGTGTAGTGAGTCTGCTCTATCACAGCACCGGCACTAGAGAGGGCATTGGTAATTCTCTGCTATAGCATATTCCAGAATCTGAATTTTCTTAGTTTAAGGATCTTTAGTCCACATACAACCCATTCAACATTTTTTATAAGAAGAGTAGTTCGGAGTATTTTCAGAAGATTCTGTAAGTGATGAATTATTATCTTTCATTCGAACTGTTTCAATGTCTTTCAATAGTTTTCTGTTATTGTTGATCTGTTTTTTTTTCAGCTTCTGTCTTGTGTTTCTCTGTGGATTTATGAAGTTGGTCAAGTTTTTCTTGTCAGGGTGGATAGTATATTGAGAGGGTGGATAGTATATTGTGAGGGTGGATAGTATATTGTCAGGATGGATAGTATATTGTGAGGGTGGATAGTATATTGTGAGGATAGTATATTGTCAGGATGGATAGTATATTGTGAGGGTGGATAGTATATTGTGAGGGTGGATAGTATATTGTCAGGATGGATAGTATATTGTGAGGCTGGATAGTATATTGTGAGGGTGGATAGTATATTGTCAGGATGGATAGTATATTGTGAGGCTGGATAGTATATTGTGAGGGTGGATAGTATATTGTGAGGGTGGATAGTATATTGTGAGGGTGGATAGTATATTGTGAGGGTGGATAGTATATTGTGAGGATAGTATATTGTGAGGGTGGATAGTATATTGTGAGGGTGGATAGTATATTGTGAGGGTGGATAGTATATTGTCAGGATGGATAGTATATTGTGAGGGTGGATAGTATATTGTGAGGATAGTATATTGTGAGGGTGGATAGTATATTGTGAGGGTGGATAGTATATTGTCAGGATGGATAGTATATTGTGAGGGTGGATAGTATATTGTCAGGATGGATAGTATATTGTGAGGGTGGATAGTATATTGTCAGGATGGATAGTATATTGTGAGGGTGGATAGTATATTGTCAGGATGGATAGTATATTGTGAGGGTGGATAGTATATTGTCAGGATGGATAGTATATTGTGAGGATGGATAGTATATTGTGAGGATAGTATATTGTCAGGATGGATAGTATATTGTGAGGGTGGATAGTATATTGTGAGGGTGGATAGTATATTGTCAGGATGGATAGTATATTGTGAGGGTGGATAGTATATTGTGAGGATGGATAGTATATTGTGAGGGTGGATAGTATATTGTGAGGGTGGATAGTATATTGTGAGGGTGGATAGTATATTGTGAGGGTGGATAGTATATTGTGAGGGTGGATAGTATATTGTGAGGGTGGATAGTATATTGTGAAGGTGGATAGTATATTGTGAGGATGGATAGTATATTGTGAGGGTGGATAGTATATTGTGAGGGTGGATAGTATATTGTCAGGATGGATAGTATATTGTCAGGGTGGATAGTATATTGTGAGGGTGGATAGTATATTGTGAGGATGGATAGTATATTGTGAGGGTGGATAGTATATTGTGAAGGTGGATAGTATATTGTGAGGATGGATAGTATATTGTGAGGGTGGATAGTATATTGTGAGGGTGGATAGTATATTGTGAGGGTGGATAGTATATTGTCAGGATGGATAGTATATTGTGAGGGTGGATAGTATATTGTGAGGCTGGATAGTATATTGTGAGGGTGGATAGTATATTGTGAGGGTGGATAGTATATTGTGAGGATGGATAGTATATTGTGAGGGTGGATAGTATATTGTGAGGGTGGATAGTATATTGTGAGGGTGGATAGTATATTGTGAGGGTGGATAGTATATTGTGAAGGTGGATAGTATATTGTGAGGGTGGATAGTATATTGTGAAGGTGGATAGTATATTGTCAGGATGGATAGTATATTGTGAGGGTGGATAGTATATTGTCAGGATGGATAGTATATTGTCAGGATGGATAGTATATTGTGAGGGTGGATAGTATATTGTGAGGGTGGATAGTATATTGTGAGGATGGATAGTATATTGTGAGGGTGGATAGTATATTGTGAGGGTGGATAGTATATTGTGAGGGTGGATAGTATATTGTGAGGGTGGATAGTATATTGTGAAGGTGGATAGTATATTGTGAGGGTGGATAGTATATTGTGAAGGTGGATAGTATATTGTCAGGATGGATAGTATATTGTGAAGGTGGATAGTATATTGTGAGGGTGGATAGTATATTGTCAGGATGGATAGTATATTGTGAGGGTGGATAGTATATTGTGAGGGTGGATAGTATATTGTGAGGGTGGATAGTATATTGTCAGGATGGATAGTATATTGTGAGGGTGGATAGTATATTGTGAGGCTGGATAGTATATTGTGGGGGTGGATAGTATATTGTGAGGGTGGATAGTATATTGTGAAGGTGGATAGTATATTGTGAGGGTGGATAGTATATTGTCAGGATGGATAGTATATTGTGAAGGTGGATAGTATATTGTGAGGGTGGATAGTATATTGTGAGGGTGGATAGTATATTGTGAGGCTGGATAGTATATTGTGAGGGTGGATAGTATATTGTGAGGGTGGATAGTATATTGTCAGGATGGATAGTATATTGTGAGGGTGGATAGTATATTGTGAGGCTGGATAGTATATTGTGGGGGTGGATAGTATATTGTGAGGGTGGATAGTATATTGTGAAGGTGGATAGTATATTGTGAGGGTGGATAGTATATTGTCAGGATGGATAGTATATTGTGAAGGTGGATAGTATATTGTGAGGGTGGATAGTATATTGTGAGGCTGGATAGTATATTGTGAGGGTGGATAGTATATTGTGAAGGTGGATAGTATATTGTGAAGGTGGATAGTATATTGTGAGGGTGGATAGTATATTGTGAAGGTGGATAGTATATTGTGAGGGTGGATAGTATATTGTGAGGATGGATAGTATATTGTGAGGGTGGATAGTATATTGTGAGGGTGGATAGTATATTGTGAGGGTGGATAGTATATTGTGAGGGTGGATAGTATATTGTGAGGGTGGATAGTATATTGTGAGGGTGGATAGTATATTGTCAGGATGGATAGTATATTGTGAGGATGGATAGTATATTGTCAGGATGGATAGTATATTGTGAGGGTGGATAGTATATTGTGAGGGTGGATAGTATATTGTGAGGGTGGATAGTATATTGTGAGGGTGGATAGTATATTGTCAGGATGGATAGTATATTGTGAGGGTGGATAGTATATTGTCAGGATGGATAGTATATTGTGAGGGTGGATAGTATATTGTCAGGATGGATAGTATATTGTGAGGGTGGATAGTATATTGTGAGGGTGGATAGTATATTGTGAGGGTGGATAGTATATTGTGAGGGTGGATAGTATATTGTGAGGGTGGATAGTATATTGTCAGGATGGATAGTATATTGTGAGGGTGGATAGTATATTGTGAGGGTGGATAGTATATTGTCAGGATGGATAGTATATTGTGAGGGTGGATAGTATATTGTCAGGATGGATAGTATATTGTGAGGGTGGATAGTATATTGTCAGGATGGATAGTATATTGTGAGGGTGGATAGTATATTGTGAGGGTGGATAGTATATTTTGAGGGTGGATAGTATATTGTGAGGGTGGATAGTATATTGTCAGGATGGATAGTATATTGTGAGGGTGGATAGTATATTGTCAGGATGGATAGTATATTGTGAGGGTGGATAGTATATTGTCAGGATGGATAGTATATTGTGAGGGTGGATAGTATATTGTGAGGGTGGATAGTATATTGTGAGGGTGGATAGTATATTGTGAGGGTGGATAGTATATTGTGAGGGTGGATAGTATATTGTCAGGATGGATAGTATATTGTGAGGGTGGATAGTATATTGTGAGGGTGGATAGTATATTGTCAGGATGGATAGTATATTGTGAGGGTGGATAGTATATTGTCAGGATGGATAGTATATTGTGAGGGTGGATAGTATATTGTCAGGATGGATAGTATATTGTGAGGGTGGATAGTATATTGTGAGGGTGGATAGTATATTGTGAGGGTGGATAGTATATTGTGAGGGTGGATAGTATATTGTCAGGATGGATAGTATATTGTGAGGGTGGATAGTATATTGTCAGGATGGATAGTATATTGTGAGGGTGGATAGTATATTGTGAGGGTGGATAGTATATTGTGAGGGTGGATAGTATATTGTGAGGGTGGATAGTATATTGTGAGGGTGGATAGTATATTGTCAGGATGGATAGTATATTGTCAGGATGGATAGTATATTGTGAGGGTGGATAGTATATTGTGAGGGTGGATAGTATATTGTGAGGGTGGATAGTATATTGTGAGGGTGGATAGTATATTGTCAGGATGGATAGTATATTGTGAGGGTGGATAGTATATTGTCAGGATGGATAGTATATTGTGAGGGTGGATAGTATATTGTGAGGGTGGATAGTATATTGTGAGGATGGATAGTATATTGTGAGGGTGGATAGTATATTGTGAGGGTGGATAGTATATTGTGAGGGTGGATAGTATATTGTGAGGGTGGATAGTATATTGTGAGGGTGGATAGTATATTGTGAGGATGGATAGTATATTGTGAGGGTGGATAGTATATTGTGAGGATGGATAGTATATTGTGAGGGTGGATAGTATATTGTGAGGGTGGATAGTATATTGTGAGGGTGGATAGTATATTGTGAGGGTGGATAGTATATTGTGAGGGTGGATAGTATATTGTGAGGGTGGATAGTATATTGTGAGGGTGGATAGTATATTGTGAGGGTGGATAGTATATTGTGAGGGTGGATAGTATATTGTGAGGGTGGATAGTATATTGTGAGGGTGGATAGTATATTGTGAGGGTGGATAGTATATTGTGAGGGTGGATAGTATATTGTGAGGATGGATAGTATATTGTGAGGGTGGATAGTATATTGTCAGGATGGATAGTATATTGTGAGGGTGGATAGTATATTGTGAGGGTGGATAGTATATTGTCAGGATGGATAGTATATTGTCAGAGTGGAGAGTTCATCATGATTTCTTTTAGTTCTCTGAGGATATCTTCATTTATATTTTTACCCAATTCTTCAAATGTAATATTTTCAGGGATTTGTACAGCCTGTTATCTCGGTTTCCATGGCATGAAGCAACTGAGAGTGCAAGAATCCCCCTAAAGAGAACGTCAGTCCTTCGCAGGGTTAAACACCCACCTATTTCTGGTATTCATATCCAGCTGAGTATAATGGAGCAACGCGAAATGAAGTTATAGTGAAAAATTTAAGGCGTTAAAAAATTAATGAATTCTGTACAGATTACGTTATCTAAAAAAATAATAATGAAATCATTTATTATTTATTTGTTTATTGATGCATCTAGTGTTTTTTTAAATATATATTCATGCAAATTTACTGCACACTGTAGAAAGAAATTAGTTCATGCAAAATCAATTATAGTTTTTTCTTAAAAAGGGAGCTTGTAGAAAGAATCATGGTTATCTCATTTGTATTTTGCTAACTGGTTTCCGGTCTCGTGAGCTTTTCAAAAGTGTTATTTCTCTATGCAGAGGTATCGAATCTGAAAGCAGTGATTGCTAAGCATGTATAGTTGACTGAATTTTTACTGTTATTATGATTTACTAACTTATGAGTAAAGAAAAATATAATTGACTTCGATGAGATTTGAACTAGGTTTATTCGACAAATAGTCTCACACCCAATCGTTTTGTGTTAAGCAGATGAAAAATTATCATATATTGAATTATTATAAATATAGAAGCATAGAGTTACCTCCCTTTATGATCTGAGTTCAAATCCCGCCGAGGTTAACTTTGCCTTTCATCCTTACGGGGTCGATAAAATAAAGTACCAGTAATGCACTGAGATAATTGCTGGCCTGGTGCCAAAAGTAGAAACAATTATAAATATTGTAGCGGTTGTCTCCCTTGTGACTCACAACCCCAATAGATTAACATCTAGACGGGAAGTAGAACCCTTTCTGTAACTTCCGGTCAGAGCCCTATAAAACGAATAGCTTTCGGCTCTCTGCCTCTCATTGCCCTTCCGGCGCCTGGCTTTCGCCAGGCGTCTTCTGCCAGCCGCGTTTGCCTGGCAATCAAAACGGTAACTACTAACTTTGTTTCATTCTATCATCTATTTCTTTGACATGTCAACTATACTATCTACCATTGTTAATTAAATATTATACACACAAACTATGTCTCGTTTTGTTACATTCATACAACCCAGTATCTTCGCTATATTTTCTTTTTTTTGGGGTGACCACTTATAGCGATGAACGGCTGCGTGTTCGTATCACGTCAGGGTTACCAATATAGCGAAGATACTAGGTTGTATGAATGTAACAAAACGAGACATTGTTTGTGTGTATAATATTTAATTAACAATGGTAGATAGTATAGTTGACATGTCAAAGAAATAGATGATAGAATGAAGCAAAGTTAGTAGTTACCGTTTTGATTGCCAGGCAAACGCGGCTGGCAGAAGACGCCTGGCGAAAGCCAGGCGCCGGAAGGGCAATGAGAGGCAGAGAGCCGAAAGCTATTCGTTTTATAGGGCTCTGACCGGAAGTTACAGAAAGGGTTCTACTTCCCGTCTAGATGTTAATCTATTGGGGTTGTGAGTCACAAGGGAGACAACCGCTACAATATAATTCAACGCGAAAGTTAATGTTTTTTGTTTGCTCTTTATTCAGGGACTATGTGTGGATATTTTTGTATTTATTTTTTGTATGCTTCTGTGCATGCATAACTGTTCTCAGATCTAACACAATTTGTTTGTAATGTTTGATGAATGAATCACAAAAATATAAGCCATGTTTATACACCTGCTCCATCGACAGGCATAAACATCAAAAGTAAAACATCACTATCACTACCATCTCCACTGTTGAAGATTTGTATCATTTTAGTTGCACATGAAACTCTTATTGTTTATGTTTATGAGTGTGACATACCAAACATTACTTCTATGCATTAGTAGCCAGGCAATCATTACCATCAAATACCTATATATAGATATGTATATCTCTAGTGCTGTAACTATACACGTATATATTTCAGTTCTGTTGCATCAATAATTCAATTATACTCCACCAGTCATTTACCAATATATGATACTTAAAAGTATGTATAGCTTCTCACGAATATTTACATCCAAATTTCACCCCGCTTAGAATAAAACAATCGGTAATCTCTATCGCTTTATCTTCAAATAACTGCTTTTGGATGGGAGAATCGCTATCAATCTTCAAGAGTTCACTTCCAACGCAACGGTTAAAAAACCAATACTAAACGTTAATTACAAAGCAATATTTTTTTTTAAAGATAAAACGAGCCAATGTAACATGGCTATTTACTAACATTTTATTGATTAATGACAGAGCGGGGGTTCAAGTTTATCTCCCTCTCAACAATAAACACTATTTTAAATCAATACTGATAATCATAAGAGTAATTATGACAGAAACCATAATTATTGATAACAACATGAAGAGTACTTGTATCAACGATGGTTATAGCCGATCAATAATTCTCATACATCTAATAATTGGTTCTCACTCGATTGGATGAACAAAGCACAATGAAATAGAAATTGTGGCCAATATACTTCTATATTTTACTAGGCTCGAGTAGTATTATATCTTGCAAATGAAGCATGAAACATATACACGTATAGCAATATATATATGTATATCATACACACACAGACCCCCCACCCCTACACATATATATTTATCTATTATAGTATATATATTTTCAACACGGCTTCATTGCTACCATTGGTTTCCAATTTCGCATGTTTTAAACACCTCGGTTTTAATATTCAGATATTTGGCGGAGGACTACAAACCCTGCAATATTCTGTATTTCCTAATAATACAAAGTGAACACCTTTTGGTTCCTTTAATTATATGCACACACACACACACACACACACACACACACACACACACACACACACACACACACACACACACACACACACACACACACACACACACACACACACACACACACAGATATATACGCACATATATATATGTGTGAAGATTTGCTTTGAAGTCACTAGACATATCTGAGGAACAAGCGAATCCAGAGTCAGGTTCTATTCACAAATGGATCGCACCTCGAGCTGTTCGCTGGAGAAACAATTGCAATACGTTAATAAATTGTATTCCGATGCATCACTGATACTTCGTTTTCCATATTATCATACTCTGCTCCGAAGGAGCATAAAGTGCTCAACCGGCATACCGCCTATGGACGCATCCAAGCAGCCTTACTACAAATATATATATATTTTGAGTATATGTTGGTTGTTTACCGACACCTCAGTATGTAGATTGGAGCACTCGACGAAGTACGCAGGTTGGTTTGTTTACTCCGGAGTAATGTAAAATAATTAAGTCAAATATGTAAAATTTGGCTTCGTTTATTATAAATTATAGATATACTGCTATATATATTTCGGTGACAGCCATCATTGGCTGTGACCTCTTCAGGCAGTCCGAATTGGTGTGGGAAAGACAGGTACACATATGATTCCAGTTCCCCAGAGAAATAACAACACAACCAGGAGCTGGACATATCGATGTATTGACAGAGTGGAACACACTTTAACAACATGTCTACCTGTCTTTCCCACACCAATTCAGACTGCCTGAAGAGGTCACAGCCAATGATGGCTGTCACCGAAATATATATAGCATTGTATATCTATAATTTATAATAAACGAAGCCAAATTTTACATATTTTACTTAATTATATATATATATATATATATATATATATATATATATATATATATATATATATATATATATATATATCGTTTCTGAATATGTTTAGCAAGATTCTTTATTTGAAAACGTGTGTTGAAACCGATATTGTTATACTTTGGGAGGGTCATGTTGCCAATAAGAAACACACGCACCAGTTGCTTTCACTTCAATTTATTATAAATTTTATAAATTTTATAAATATAAATTTTATAAATTTCCGGTTGGTTGGTTGGCTCCACAACCGGATGGTTGTTCTTATATTGTCAAAGTTCTTTTGTCACACATTCTGTGACCTCTTCAGTGACTGGGGATTCTTTTCTTTGTTGTATGTGTGTGTGTGTGTGTGTGTGTGTGTGTAAATATCTATCTATAATCATACATGTCATCAGTAGTGTACAGTATAATATATTAATATAATAAAATTGTCAGAAGAAATAATAAAATACTGTTTATCACTAAGATAAAAAATATAATAATAAAATATTGTTTATGATTTGAATGTAGTGCTTTAATCTTTCATGAGACTTACCAAGATAGGCGATAGGTGTTAGGTGTTATAAAAAAGATAGTGAAATCGGAGGTTCTTTGAGTGTATTTTTGCATCTCTTTAAATAGATTTTCTTTATAGAGTACTTCACCATTTCTAGTTGATTCTTTGGATCATTCCTTGAACATTTATAAAAAGGGAATATTTGAATCTACTGTTCCCGCAATAACAGCTCCATTTAAAGAGATGCGAAAATGTACATAGTGAACTTCCTGCTTGACGATATTTTTAATAACAACGATATTTATATCTTGAAAGATAAAAATCCTAGATTCAAATTTTAAACAATGTTTCATTTTCACAATGATTTATTATTATATATACACATATTAAACTATAAATATTTCATGTATATTACATATATAGTCGTGGTTGGCTGGTTTATGTGTTATTTAATTTAATATTCTTTTATTGCAATGCAAATATATTTTAAGTTTAAGAACTAAAAAAAATATTTATCTATGTTACCAATACATTATATTTGAAATAAATTTTATCAACCCTGTAAGGATGAAAGGCAAAGTTAACCGTCGAGGTTAATTTTGCCTTTCATTCTTATAGGGTTGATAAAATAAAGTAGCAGTAATGTACTGGGTAATTGCTGGCCTTGTGCCAACAGTAGAAACAATTATATTTGAAATAAATTTCTCGAGCTTTGTGTCAGCCAGCAGTCTTCGGATATTGAAGAGGTTCCCATCAAGACGAAATTGCCTTCTTTTCTACCCTTTTGTGTATCAATGTAGTTACAAGGATGAGAAAAATATTAAACATTATAGGAGCCAGGCTCTTGTTTTTCAACTTCGCTTCACTTCTCAAGAATATCTAATAAACGAGATAGTGCTGTATTTCAATTACAGTTTTATATTAATATTTTAACATCAAATTAAAACTTAACATATTTTTGCAATAACATATTTCTAATCAGTTGAACATTCTTTGAATTGTGTATCCGTATGACTTGCGTATCGATATGAATTCCCCCACTCTAACTGATGTTAAAGTTTTGCTAATGGACCACCATGCTCCAATGATTAATAATTTGGAATTCGTTTTTTAACCAATTTGAACTTTCATTCAATCAATTAATTCGAGAGTTTGAATATTTCAATAAAATGTTTATTTATGGCTGGAAATACTCACAATACGATCTCTTTCATTAGTTATGGTATTAATAGGTTTTGATAGATGATCTTACACAAGGAATCTGTTTCTTGTTTCTGACCTCACACATTTGTTGTCACCATTGAATGAAAGTTCTTTGTCAGAAAATATCCACCTCCATACAGTCTATATGGAACTAAATTATTTTCTATGCTAACTGTTTGTATAAGTACACATTTGCATAAAGAAACGAGATTTTGCAATGTTCCCACCTTTCTGAATTACATTAGCGAAGTAAAATTAATACGATCATGAAACGAGAGGGGATTCATCTTACTTGGGTAGTAATAAATCATGCATAAACACAACGGTATAAAAAGATATATACATTCTTTACTTACGATATAAGTATATATATGATTGAAACCGGGATAAACTTATCTCTCTCTCTCTCTCTCTCTCTCTCTCTCTCTCTCTCTCTCTATATATATATATATATATATATATATATATATATATATATATATATATATATATATATGTTTATCCCGGGTTCAATCATATATATATATATATATATATATATATATATATATATATATATATATATATATATATATATAAAACTGAAGTTGTCTGTGTGTTTGTGTGTGTCCTAACTTTTGCGAAGTCTATACAAATCCACATTTCTCCTCCGATTGACTTCAAACTTGCATTTATATATTCCTTGCGGTCTAAAGATATTAACTGCAGCTTTTTTTTCTGTTGTTAAAGGCGTTTTTTCACTAAAACTTTAAGCCCTTTTTGTCGGCAATTTTGTCTACAATGTTCAAGAGAGACAACTCCTTCGTATTTTGAAAGAGTTACCTCTCTTTATAGACTATATTATCCCTACTTAAACGTACATCCCTTGAAATTGTTGATGGTGACCCCAATAGTAATTGTCGAATGCCTTTTTACTTAACCCTATCGTCTTGGCTTTCGTGGGTTGAACATTTTACTCTCAGACACCCAATTAAGTTAAACCCCTGGTAATCTACGACGAATTTTTTTTATAAGCACAAAATGTAGACACAGGCCGAGGTATTCCGTACTTCTCTGTACTGTTTCAGAAAGGAGGGATAAACATGCCAATCTATGTATAGAAGCCCGATCAACGCCGGCCATTCTGCTAGTATATATATATAGACAGACGATTGACTTTCGTCAAATCGGACAGAGGAAACAATGTTTCCATTGGTCTTTCCAATGGCTAATATTATCTATCGGTCGCAAATATATATATTTTAGTATATATATTAGTATAGTTAATACGAAGTATTGTGAGATATATAATAAATGACTGATAAGTTTCAGAAAGCCAGTACAATGTGGTAGGAATTAATAAAGGGTAAATGATGATAAATAAAACAAAGTAATGTTTTATCCAGTATATTTCATCATGATATTTCAGGTGGAAAATATGTTTGGTACTTCCTTTTGTGTATCTATACGTCTTTCCATCAAAATTAAATGATTTTCTTCGAATACTAAGTGTAGGAATTTGATGATGAAATCTACTTAATCATTTACTAAATCCCCACGTTTTTCTACCCAATACTTGATTTCTTCTAGGCCTAATAGATATGTATGTTAATGTAAAGACTTGTTATGTGAAATTTTGATAAAATAGTTCCCTATGGCAGCACAGTCGATGGAATGCATTTAAATAAATACACGCAATCTCGTAATCTTTGGACATAAAGGTTTAATAAGCTAACATAAAATGACCCAGACAATGTGTTGGAAATTGTAATCCTGCAACAATTGGTCTCAATTTGAGATGACCAAGTGTCAGCACTTCTATGTGTTGGGTATTTTGTTCATCAATAGTTTCTTGTATTTTCGAAACTCTTTTTGTCAATCTTTGGTAATTCATAGAAGCTGCTTTGTCTAAATTAGAAGCTGGTATCAGTAATTAATTTTTTTTATCTGTAAAAGAGTCTCAGTGTTGTTTCATTAATGATTTTATTTTGTTTAAAGTTGTTTTTAACCAGATTTCTTGTTTCTTGCTTGTAGTAATTTTCACTCGTTATTTGTTATAGTATTTATATTTGTAAAAATCTTTATCGTTAATGATAATTATTCCATCTTTGTCAGCTTCTTTTAGAATAATTGAGTTCTCGTTTTTTAATGTCTGCATGGCTCCTTTCTTTCCCTCCCGGAGGTTTTGATTGCGTTTATGTGTTCTAATGGAGAAGTTAGAAATTGTATAATTAATATATAAATGTCCATCGCTCCTGCTATACATGGCGAAATTGAATTTATTCCTGATTATGAAAACATGCTCATTGCTATTGTTGAAACATTCTCTGAAATGGTGGCACCGATTGAAGCTTTGAATATTCGCTTTAGTTCGGAGATATTTGATATTTGATATTTGATGTTGGTGTAGGAGCAAATTCGAAACCCTTCAATAATAAGTAGATTTCATTTTTGTTTAGTTTTCTTTTCGATAAGTTTATGATTTTAGGAGTCATTATTTTCTATAGATGTGTTTAGTTTCGTTGTTTCATCGGATCTGATGCCTGGTTCTCTCTAAAAAAAGGAATTTACATTATTACGTCCTCTTCATTTGTATCTGGAACTTCTGCTATCTTTCTGTGTGTTTCTAACGTTCTAGATTCTCCGTCTTGTATCTTCTCTTTTCTCTGCTCTTTTGTTCTCTTTCACATATGTTGGTCTATCCAAAATGCTCTGCATTGTTGGTTGTAAGACATGTTTCTGAATGTTTCAGGGATCCTCTGTTTGTGCTGTCTTCTCTATTTTGTCTGCTTCTCTCTTGTCTCTATCCATATACGTCATTTCTTAAATCGAGATTTTCGGTTGGTTGTGAATTGTTTTCCATATTTTATAAGTGTTTCTATATTAAATATGAGGTGCTTTTGTGGTAGTTTCCGCATGTTTTACAATGCTTGGTAAGCTGTATTTCTTTGTGTACTTCCTTTCTGATGTTTTTATACTTTTACTTCATTTGTCCTGACTTTCCACCTGTAATATTGTAATTTCATTTTCACAAGGGGGTTTTCTCTATAGTTTTGTTCGTAGTTGTCAAATCAATGTTATTTTCTTTCCCATAATTTTGCGAATTTATTATCTTCACGTTTTGTATCGTATTCCAATAGTTGTTGGAATTTTCCCCGAAACTGACCATTACTTCTTTCGGAAATTTTGGTGAACATAGTGACATCTATTTCTTTGAATTTTGTTTTCATATCACAATTTTCATGATTGCAGAAGAGACATTTCTGTATCTAGGCAGTATAATGTTAGATTTGCACGTATTTTTGGTTACATTTCGTTATTCACCAGAATGAACAACAAATTCGGGTAGAATTGTTTTTTCTTTATTTCGCAATTAATGTGTGGTGTTGGCAATATTCTTACAATAGACGTTGTTCCAGTGCGCTTCTTTGCCTTCATTTACGAATCTTTTCCACGTTTTTGACATTCAATTTTTTTATCTTTGTATTTCTATATTTGTTTGCATATCATTCATTTTTCTTGGAAAAATGAATGATTCCCCATTTTCAGTTTTATTGGAGATATTGACATTTTTTTTTTGTTCTTCCTTCAAAATGTCTTTTAAAGAGTTCTTAGATTACGAGACGTTGTATCAAATTTTATAATAAGCGTAGATAACTTACCTGATCTATCTGTAAGGATTTCCTCTGAATACGTAATAACTCTGGATTGTGATTTGGATTTTGTTTTATACATTTTAATGTCTTGTACACACGTGTAAACAGACATAAATGTATTCGGTAGTATATAGAATAATATATTGATAAAGATTATTTGGATAAAAATTAATAAGCATTGTTTAAAATTCGTTCTTCGCAGGACTTACTAAGATATAAAATTGGTTGTTGTCAAAAGGTAGTCAAACTGGAAATTCCTTATGTATATTTATGAATCTCTAACCATTTAGCATTTACATTACCCTGTATTTACTATTATATTTTCATGCTAAAGGCTTTACCTCACAATTATCTCACATAATATCGAATTTACGAGATTTTGATATTATTAATTTTAGAACAATACCTTAACATCAGTATTAGCAGCCAGTTATGGCCAGTTTTCACAAAAAAAGGTGAGAGAATTCTGACCGGATACGGCCAGTTTAAATACTAAAGGATTAAGTAGAGTTGTTATGGATTAGTTTCCATTTTTGTCGATATTCTGGATCATTCCTTGAACATTTATAATAAGGAAATATTTTGAATTTGCTGTACCTACAATTTTCTAAATGTTCACTTAGTGGGGTTTCTTTAGTTTCGGTTTTCCTATCTGTTGTTTGTGTGACCCGATCACACAAAGAGCTGCAGGTCTGACCAATATAGTTCTCTTTGAAACTCTTACATACTATACTCTATATTCGATTTTTGTTTTGTTTTGCGATTTATTTTTGCATTCATATTAAAGGACTGTCCACTTTAAAATCTAATCTCAGAACTAGTTTCCAAATGGCTACAGACGTCGCTACTGCCTATTTTATACCTGCCATCACTGTTGTGCTGAGAGAGAGAGAGAGACGTGGGGACAGAGAGGTAGATAGGGTAAAAGTATGAAAAAGGCCCTGTTGTGTTGGGAGAGGGAAAGGCGAGTCCATTAGGATTTGAGCTAAGACGTAAGAATCCAAATACATTTAACCGGATGTGATAACATATCTGTTGCTCCACCACCTTTAGTTCGATCCTAAATAACTCTATGTAATTTACTTCTTAGTGTGCAATGAAATATAATTACTAAAGCAAATCTTTAGTACATGTATTGTTATTAGACATAAAAGCAAATTGGTCTTAAAGGAAAGAGAGTTTGTAGCATATTTATAAATATTTCTACCATACTGTACCTTCCGTTTCAATATTTTGTTTAAATATACACATTTCTAATTTCAGAATAATCTATATCATTTTCACATCGTATAATTTATACTAATATATGCTACTTTCAAACTAATGTTTCTCTAAAATATTGAATTTTGGTAGCAGCATATTCAACTATCAAACAGAGAAATATGTTTGTCAGAGATACGAACAGATAACAGTTCGGTTGGCATCGTATAATCTAGTCCGTCTACATAACTCAATGTTTTGTGTTTGAAATTTCTTTCGTCATGGCAAAGTTCCAATTTTGGTAAAATATCGATTGAGTCGATTGGATTTAAAGAATATATCATTAATGTTTATTTTGTTGGGCAACAAAATTAGCTCTGGCAAAACTTTTGGTGTCGTTCATGATGATGTTGTTGCTGTTGGTCTTAAACTCAGGTCTGTGGTAACCGAACCGACCCATGATCAAAGACATTCCAACCATAATAAATCCATGTTTTTGTATCCAAAGATCTACATTATCCGATGTGTCCTCCCGTTCTTTGCGTGATTTGATGGATATTTGGCTGCTATTTCTAGCTTTTCAAGCTACTATGTAGAATGTCCATCTCTGGCTCATTTTGTTGTGATCTTATGTTTTTTAAATATTATAATATACTTTTTTTTTACTGGTTCTAGTCATTCGACTGTAGCTATGATGGGTACTGCTTTCGATTATATCGATCTCAGTAATTTGTTTGGTATTATTTCATCTTTCTGGTAAGATGTTAAATGTAAAGTTAATGCTAATGGGGCATTACACAGTAAAGTATTTCTGTTGGAATGTACCAGTCATCGCCCTTATTGTTTGTTATTGAAAATATTCGGCGTGTATATTTTCTCTAGATTGCGTCTAAGACCTGAGATTTTGGTTCTGTATTTATCTGTATGTTTTTTGAAATCATTTCCAAGGCACCTATTATTATATATTTCAGTTGTTTCCACATTCTCGTTATCTCCCTTTCCAGATATTTGAAACATTTCTCTATTTCTCTGAGAGATACATTAATATTTGTTGGGATGATACATTGATTAGGAGGTGTTACGTTTCCTGGTGGTCGTTAGTCTTTGACAAGAATATTCGATTGATTAGCTATGATGCCCATGTGTGTGTGTGTGTTGTCATATCTAAGAGTATGGTCTCTGTTTTTCTCTGAGGCATTTTATGGTGTATATCAATAGCATCTCTCTTCTGTTGGCATAATTTCCGGTGGATGCAAATCTCAACTCATGCGTAGGACATTATTTCTCGGCTAAGAATCCGCAGCCAGAGACAATGTGATTAATTAATTTTCCCCTAATCTCTACATATAATTATTTAATGCATTCAGTTTCATTGTGTGGTTTGATGCTTTCTGGAGAGGTCCATCACTCCATTTTAAAATCAGATTTTAGGTTTTTCGAAATTTTTACTAGTTTCTCCCTTTTCTTTATATTTCCCATTTACTAAGTCACCATTTAAGGCGATTAATTGGTATAGTCGTTAGAACGTCAGATAAAATGTTTTGAAGTACTTATTTCGGCCCTCTGCGTTTTGAGTTCAAATCCCGCCGATGTCAACTTTGCCTTTCATGCTTTTGAGGTCGATAAATAAAGCACCAGTTCAGTACAGTACTCGGACCCAATCTCCCTATTCTCTCTGTGGAAGAAATCGGCTGTGTTCAAACCTGGAGAGGAATAAGATTGGTTGTGCCAGGTTTAATAACCAAGACAGAGCCTTCATAACTTCAGTTGGGGTGGGGTTAAGGGTATATGAATGAAATCAACATTTTTGGCGTAATGATTATATTCATTATGGATCATGTGATTCGGCCTTTTTGTTTGTTTGTTTCAGGCAACTCTTTGTTGAAAATGTGTAATTTTAAGTGTTTAAATTCTTCCATAGCTGTTTATTAGTTTATATCATTTTACTTTGTACAGCCTTTGAAGTTCAAACTATTTTAAAAATAGATTTAACTACATTATATCTCATCTCTGATAATCTCATTTGTTTACAAAATCTTTTGCGTTATTTTCGATCCTTTTCTTTTCGAATTTTTATTAGTTCTCTCCGTTTTATTCCCAGCTTTCAGTAGCATTATCTTCATTGCTATTAATTATTTGTTTCTGTAATCTGTTTTCATTGTAAGAAATACTGCATTGACTTAGTTTGTGATTGTATTCAAACAGATTTTGCCAACTTTCTTTTATGTTATTCATCTCTGAATTCCACTCTCTTAAAGATATTCACTGGTACTGTTAAAAGTTTGGTTTCTTTGTGTCTTAATTAATCTTCCAATTTAAATAACGTTGGTTTCTAAAGAATATTTTCTATTTTCTCTTTCATTTGTTAAAATATATTGCCTATTTTCTGATATCGAGTTAATTTGTACTTCATATGCCCGTTTTTATTATTTTTCTTATCTATGATTCAAACGATACATTAGAAGCTTCTTTTCTGACATCATAAAACGTTACATAAACACCTCAATGCAAATATTCAAAGTTTACATATAGTAAGTTTAGAGAAGTGCGAACACATTTCATGTGGCGAGCACGGTAACTTTAATTAATCGAGGTCATACCTATATCGAGGAGAGGAAAACATTGTTGATTAATATTTAACAAAGCCAATTTTTCTTTCACAATTCGACGACTACCTTCTCTTGCTCACCTGTATATATACATCGCAATGCTAGCAAAACAGAAATTGTAACATGGAATCAATGATGATTATTAAGTAAAATCCTTAACTGATCAAATCAATAATCGAGTGGAGCAATTTAAATATTTAGGTGCTTATATCCTAAAAATCAAGGAGGATTTTAATGTACGGAAAGGATTGGCATATACTGCAATAAATCAGTTAGACAAAATATTGACAGAAAAATCTTAGATGCTTCGTGGAATCCGTAGAACAAATTCTGTTATACAATTCAGAAACTTGGACCATAACACAAAACCTAGGAATAAGATAGATGGATTATATATTAAGCTATTTAGAAGAATTTTTTACATTAACCGGAGAGATCATATAACCAGCAGAGAGCTATACAATGTGCAATGTGCAATATATATATATATATATATATATATATATATATATATATATATATATATATATATATATATATATATATATATATATATATATATATATATATTTATTAAAATAACAGATTAAAGTTTAAGCAAAGAATCGCTGCTTTCACCCTTAACGGGATCTTCTGAAACTAACAAAGTCAATCTGTAAACGCAGAAGTCAATATTTCAAAAAACGTTGCAACCGGGGGAAGACAGGAAGACGATACTTTGGTTCGTGGAAACGCTCCCTGGCAAAGAACGGGAAAAAACGAATAATCTGTTATTTTAATAAATATTTGCTCTACGGTTCTTATATATTTGATATATATTTATCCTTATCGAGCCCTCTTTGGATTTTAGTCTTCAAATTTATTATTATTACTATATATATATGTATATATATAGGTAGGTTCCGAAGAGATTGTTTTGGAAAAAACAGGATCAAGTAGGAGAAAGCTCTCAACACTTGTAGTTTATAGTTACGATGGAGAGTCAGTATAATACGTCTGCCGATAGTTTGTTCTACTACATAATCACGAAAATGACCCTGGAGAGAGAGAGAGAACCCCATAAGTCGTGAACTTCATTACTACAAGATCATGTTCGTACTTTTGTGTGTATTATTTCGTGATTTGCCGAAACTTGTGATATCACACACTTGTTGAATGACCTTTTTTTAAAACTGAAGAGACTGATGTTAAAATCCTTGCGATAATAAAGAAAAACTATGAAGTATAAATAAAATTGTTAAAAATTCATTCATATCAGTTTCAGGATTTTGAAGTAAACAGACTTCCTGTTTTTCGAGATGCAGTCATAACGCTTCACCAATTCAATTCCAATATGAAAAGTCCAGCGGGCTTTCGAAAAATCTCTTAATCATAATGCATTACATGGTCTAAACAAAAGCCAAGGTTATTTTCGTGATTGCACTATCTTATGTAGCTAGAGTAGTAGAATTAACTCTAGATTACTTGTAAAACAATGAGAAACGCTATTAAAATTCTGAGTCTCAATATGTTGAAAAACAATGGTAATACAATCAACAATTTACTTTCATTCACTTAGAGTGAATTCAGATGATGTAGTCTACAGTCTATGCTGTGTGAGGGTACATGTAGTTTAGCGTTTTAGCGCTAAACATGCACAATCCGCATTCTTGATATTCTGTAAAATCTGAAATCAATTTAATTAGTTATATATGATTAAGATAGAAATTTATTCGTGCAACATTTAATGCAAGTAAATGAATGATGATAATGATGAGAGATTTTCTCGATATTTCGATTGTAAGTAAATTTATCCATTAGTTAATGTAAAAAAAATTATGAAATTCTGTCAGCACAACAAATCTATGGTTACAACCAGTTTAGTCTTGACTTGCTAGATTCAGTTAGGTTATTTCCAGAATAGTTTGCAGGGATCCAACTAACACCGCCATACAGAATTGTTAAAAACAGCAAAACGTGACTCTACTAATCCTCTTTAATGCCCCCTCCCCACGAGTAGAGATTGATTCACATACAAAACGTCTGATAATAAATTCAAGAAATAACGAAAAATAACGAAAGAAAAGCTTGTCAAGAATGTTTGGTAAGTATATAGTTTCGCAATATTATTAATATAGGCATGGCTGTGTCTGTAATAAAGTAGAATATTTGATATGAACCACAAAACTTAAGTAGGCATTTACCTTCCTACAACCATCAAAATGTTGAATCATTTTATACTAAATATGGTGTTTATCAAATAACAATGGGACACCAGTCCAGCATGCAAGAACATGTATTTGAGATCTTAGAAGCCTCTTTCTCAAATACTATAAATCTAATAGGTTAATTTTCCGTTCCACACACATTTTTATTATATCCCATATATTTTCGCTGAATAAAAATAACCTTACTCTTTTCCATAGCAATGAATTGAAAGAAGAGTTATATTTAATAACGCGATGTTTATTAATATCAAGTGATCATGTGTATTCACATGTATATGTTTATGAGTTATGACCGTGTTGTTATTATTCAAAATGAAGTATTTCTTGGATTTCAAACGACATCAATGGACAGTATACAACTTTTATATAGGTTATATATTCAATTATATTCTGAATTCAATTTAATCCATTGCTAACGACCTCGTTATTACTTTATTCAACTAAAATATGTCTTTGAGCTTGACCTTATATTTGATTGCCTATGTGTCTTTATATGTAGATATGTTTCAATTCTCTCTTATACTTTCAATTTGTGAGGAGTGTACATTTGCTTGAGACGCCAACATAACTGCGCTATTGAGAGCAAAATCTCTCTTTATATATATATATATATATATATATATATATATATATATATATATATATATATATATATATATATATATATGTATATATATATATATATTTCGTTTCTGAATTTGTTTAGCAAGATTCTTTATCTGAAAACGTGTGTTGAAACCGATATTGTTATGCTTTGGGAAGGTCATGTTGCCAATAAGAAACACACGGACCAGTTGCTTTCACTCCAATTTATAATAAATTAAATTTATAAATTTAAGAATTTATAAATTTCCGGTTGGTTGGTTCCACAACCGGACGGTTGTTCATATATTGTCAAAGTTCTTTCGTCACACATTTTGTGACCTCTTCAGTGACTGGGGATTCTTTTCTTTGTTTTTGTGCCTCTCCTTTATTCTGTCCTATGTCATCTTGTTTTTGTGTGTGTTGTGTGCTTAGTTTGCGCATGTGTTACATCCGGGTGTCTCTGTGTGTTTATATTTGTTTATTTATTTGTTTATTTACATGTTACTGGTTGGTTGTTTGTTCTATGTGTGTGTGTGTTTTCGTTTTGTCCTTAATTGTAAGTTGTGATGTTGCTATTCCACTCATGTTTTCTATTTAATTTTGGTTGGAGTTCATTTATGTTTATTGCCTCTGTGATTTGTCTAAACATTGCGTCTTTTCTGTGTGTAGATTCTATTTTTATTTCTATGTTCTCTAATTTACCCTTATGTTCTATTTTAGCATGTTGGTGGAGTACAGATGATTCTTTTCTATCTTGAAGCTCTCGCCAGTGTTCATTTATCCGTTCTCCTATATTACGAGCTGTCGCACTTATGTACACTATATTCTTATCTCTACATTGTCCTTCAGTACATCTTATGCTATATACTACATTTCTAGTTTTACAGTTAATATGGGGGCTTAGTTTACAGATTATACATTTCTTATCTATACAGGGAGGTCTTTGAAAAGGGTCACAGAGTGTGTGACAGAAAGAGGTCACAGAATGTGTGACGAAAGAACTTTGACAATATATGAACAACCGTCCGGTTGTGGAACCAACCAACCAACCAACCGGAAATTTATAAATTCTTAAATTTATAAATTTAATTTATAATAAATTGGAGTGAAAGCAACTGGTGCGTGTGTTTCTTATTGGCAAAATGACCCTCCCAAAGCATAACAATATATATATATATATATATATATATATATATATATATATATATATATATATATATATATGTATGTATGTGTGTATGTGTGTATGTGTGTGTATGCGTGTGTATATATAATATTTTCAAAAAGAAGTATGATAAAAGAAATTATTCATATTTATTGATTAATAGTTGTTACTCCATACCACATACATAATTATTTGATTCCCAAACGTTTCTATTGAAATGTGGCCAGATAGAATTTAAAGAAAATTATCTACTTTGCTGTTAACTTTAGGTCGATAATCTTATAAATTTACTGTATTTTTGTCAAAGTTATAAGTATAGCTCTACAGGAAAGTGGTATTTATCTGACGCCTTATTCCACATCCTCTTCTGTAAGTTATAATTACAAAACTTCCCTGAAATAAACTTGATAAAAATCATAAAATGATGAGTATGAAATATATGTCGAGTTGAAAATAGAGAAAAGTGTTTTAAAAGAAAAACATGATAAAAAGAATATGCAAACGAAAAATATAGCCATAAATAAAGCGCAAAAGATTTTTGTAAATCTTCTTAGAGGAAAATATTTCTGTAGTTCAATGCATCAACTTCTGTTTGATATTTTGTTATAACCATTCATTTTATTTCTTTAGAACATTTTAATAAATTCCGCTTGCTATTATTTAAGCAGAGATCAATAATTAAAGGATATTTAGGAAATAAACAGCAAAATGTGAGAAATAACATATTGGATGATATTTTCTCTCTTTAATATGGACGAAAGACAGTCTGCTCAAGCAATACATGAGTACAGAACGCAAGGCTGAAATTACTACTTTCCCAATATCTTCGTTGTTAAAAAATATTCTTTAGAAAATATATATACTTGATTAATTCTACCTCAGTATATGACAACTATTTATTTTGAAACTATTTATTTTGAAACTATTTATACTGAAAGGTCTACTCGGGATGGATTTGAATTCTCCAATTTTTCTTGTTTTTGAAGTTTAGTACGGTTGATTCCTTATTACATTTTATAACAACAACGAAACATTAAATTTTTTCAGCAACAATATTTTCACATAGTTTAATCTGTAGTTATACAGATTATAATAACCGAGACTGGACCATCTAACGTATAAGTATGTAAACACCATGTATCTATACAGATATAACTTTATATATATATATATATATATATATATATATATATATATATATATATATATATATATATATAAAATATATATAAAATATATATATATATATATATACACACATACACACACACACATACATACATACATACATGCATACATACATACATACAAAACACTTCCGCACAACTTCCTTCTATCAAGTCCAAAGCCCTGGTATTGATCAACTTGAAGTTATGGTAGAAGTTACATCCATCCCTCCTCCATATGTCCTTGCGATTCATTTTTAATATCTTTCTCTGTTAGAGACAGTGGACACCTATTATACATAATGCTTTTCAATTTTTGGAATATGTCCAAGGGAAACCGGAGACATCGCATTATTATTTCAAGATTATATAGTTTATTGATAAATTTTAATCGATATATCAAGTTCCTGCGAGAGAGGTTATTTGTGTCATTGCTCTTAATTTAATTCAGCGCATTTTTATGTTGAAAAAGGATTTTCATATTGAATGTAGTAAGATGACATGACTTGTGCTAAACTGAAATGTGTTTGTCATAGTTTATGACTATTTCCTTCTCTCTAGATGTTGGTGCAATTGCTATAGTTATCGTTGTTACCACTGTAGCAATATCTGCTGCTCCTTACACAGTGCGTTTATATCAAGAATACTTGTGTTTAAATCTTTATTTTATTTCAAATTAAAAGATTATGAAATATGGATTAACTTTTACTGAAAGTTAATTCATTGAGATATTTATAACTGGGTTAAACTACCTGATGTTTTAAAACTTTGAGACAGAAGTAAGGATTTTGTTGAATTCCAGATCGTAATTAAGTCGTCTTAAAATCTAGTTAAATCTACTTTATAGTCATCGTTGGAATGGTGGTTGCTTATAGTTTTAGCTATTATAAATTCATCTTTTTTTCGATTAAGTTTAGTTTAATAGTAATAGGCAATAGTGCTTATCAACGCTTTGAGCAAAATAATCACTTTCATGTTATTAACGGCTTTTAACATTACTAAATTAAAATCAAAATAGTAGTAGTTCTTGCAAATACAGCCATGATGGAACCACAAAGCATTATGAAAAATGTCGTAAGAATGCATAAGGGATGTGTTGGCTGTAAAATTAATAAACAATAGAGAAAAAAATTGATGCAACCAATATATGGTGCTGCAGACAATTATTGAGAATATAATGGATGGGAAAAAAAACAACTTTGGAAGTATTGATTATATATATAAAAAAATAAATTAAGATATTGTTTGCTCGAGTTATGAGGTTGAGTGGCATGGAAAAGAGCATTATGTTAGAAAAAAAAGCTGAAGTTTCATGAAGAAGAGAACGACCATCATAAGATAGTCAGAAGTAGAACACAACCTAAAGACACACATATACACACATAAACACATACACACATTCACACACACACATACATAAAAAAAACACACACACATATATTTTTATATAGCTACCTATATATATATATTGACACACACATACACATATATATATATATATACATGTATATATATATATATCTATCTATCTATCTATATATATATATATATATAATATATATATATAATATAAACAAACGAAAAATCAGTGATGCATCTAGACTCAGTTTATTGCGTGGTACAATTGTTTCGCCGGCAGATAGCTCGAGACATGATCATTGTGTGGATCTGCCTGATTCTACACTTGCAGGTTCTTCGGACACATGCAATGCTTTCGGAGCAAATTTTCTCACTCTGCTCTGTAAGAACATTGAGTGCTCAACTGGCATACCGCCTATGGAAGCACCATAGCTACCATTAAATACACGTATATATATATATATATATATATATATATATATATATATATATATATATATATATATATATATATAACGAAGGAAATGTGGTAAGGAACCAGATGGACCATAACGCACCAAAGTGCTCAATACTTAGGGTAGTAGAGTGGGTAATAGGAACGAGTAGGACCCCGACGGCTGAGCTCAAGCCGTTTCGACGGCTAATTCTCTCTATATATATATAGTGGTTGAACACTGGAAGGTAATATCCGTAGTGGCAGAGCACTCAGTCCAAGGGACGAGTTAGGTAGAAATGTAACCACTTCTTCTATATATATATATATATATATATATATATATATATATATATATATATATATATATATATATATATATATATATATATATATATATATATATATATATATACACACACACATAAGTTTTTATGTGTGTATATATGTATATTTGTGAGTTGTTAGTTTTATGTTTAAACAATTTTAATAAATAATATACTTCAGCCACATATTACTCACGTGGAGGCCTAGTGGTAATGGTATTGGACTTGCGATCATAATGTCGTGGGTTCGATTCCTTGACTGGCTTCTGTATTGTGTTCTTGAGCAAAACATTTCATTTCGCGTTGCTCCAGTATACTCAGCTGAAAATGAGTACAAGATCTAGTTGGGAGTTTAAACCTGCAAGGGATTGGCGTCCTGTCCAGGGAGGAGTCTTGTACTCTCAGTCGCTTCACGTCATGGAAACTGGGATAGGCACCAGCCTGATGAGCCTTCAGGCTCAAGACAGACTTTAGACTTTAGAAATGTTAATCCTAGTATAGAATACAATACTGTTAGATTGCTAAACATGATTTATTCCACTTGCTTTACAACATACAACCCACCGTTCTTCACATTTAATTATGGTTTGTAATAGTCTGCGATTATTTTTGCCTATAGCTATTCGCTATAGATCGCAGCCATCCTAATTATTATTTCATATTCAGTTACCCCAGCACTCGTTACTTTGTAAGAAATGTTTGTTTTCACAGACGTAATAGCAAATTTATTAAATCTTTCAGTCAGTTGATAAAAAATCAAATGTCAAAGACGTAATCTTGTTTGATTCAATATTATATTAATTTTTCGCGAAATACGTCATCAGATCTTGAATGTTTTATTTAAGATAATAATTCTATAGCTGAAAGAAAAGGCATTGTTGGCTAACTTTTTGTGTAAATATATTGCTTGTGTAATAGATGTTCGTGTAACTGTTTTTTTTTTGTTTTGTTTTGTTTTGTATAATTTGTATTTTGCTCAGAATTTCTGGCTTATCGAGTTACGTCGAACTTCTGGTATCAGTTGGGTCCATTCTGAAATTCACCACGCTGCTTTGTTTTGGCCGGGAAGGACGATTTTAATCTCTCTGGTGACCATGGCGTAAAAGGTTATGCGATGAACGAGATTGAAAGTGCTGAAGATAGAAACTTTCCTCTTTAGCCAAGCCCTCATAGATTTTATCAATTTTCACCTGAAAAGGAAATCGAGGGTGGAGAGGGAAGTGCTGCCTTCCAGAAAATTTGTTGGAAAGTGGTCCGAGTGAACGAGCCTCCTCTGGGTATATGCTTGCAGTCTAGAGGAGGACTTCCAGCGACACTCAAAAGTCTCCTTCTCCATTGGGGAGTTTTTTTGTTTTATTTCATTGTTACCTATTTTGTTTTTGTTTTCGTTATCTCTCTTTTTTTCCACACGTTTTCATGTAAATCTTTGATCTTTATGTAAGCCCTTCTTGTGGTTGGTAATTCTCCTGCTTTTGTATCACATTTCTTTTACAATATATATATATGTCCTGTATAGTTAAAAATAATTATGGTTCGCTTTTATATGTTTTGTTTAAAAGTGGATTCCAGAACATAGAGACGTAGAAGCGGCTCCTGGATGTCTAACCAGTATTGTACAAACAAACATTTTAAGGATGTTATGAGAGATTTGTGAAATAAATTGATGATTGAAAAGAAAAAGGGAAAGAGCATATAGGTTCCGGGACTAGAAATTGTATGTGAATAGGTTATTCAAAGGTGGAGGAAATATCAGACGGGAATCTGACATGCGTCCCTTAAAGAAATGGCTTATCTACACTTGAAATACAATTTATATCATTTTTGACTATCAACATACATATTTTGTAAATATACACAAGTGGAAATAAATTGAAATATTTCTAATAATGCTTATATAGAGTTACTCTTCACTATATATATATATATATATATATATATATATATATATATATATATATATACAAACACAACTTTTCAGGGCGAAACAGATTAATCTCTAATCTGTCCGGGATATAATAGTTATTGAAACGGTCAGTACATTTTAATTTTATCTTGTATTTTCCGTTTGATTCAGAGTTTATATTCTTCAAACCAACGTGGTCTTGTAATTCTAAACACACAATTTACTGTGTTTATTCCTATATATATATTTATTATATATATATATATATATATATATATATACATCCGTATGTTGTTGACTGTTGATGGCTGAGAGAAAGGAGTACTCAATACCGAAGTAAAGTTTTAATATTAATTTTATTAAGGCTGAATAGTGAGTCTTATTACTCTTGACTTTCGCCTGTTTATCACGGTCATCAGACAAGAGTTCTTGTCAGATGACCTTTTGAAGCTGTTTCTACGCCTCAATTTGGACGTGTTTGTAGTATTACACACGGAGTATACCTCAAGAGAGATTATTTATGTAGATGAAATATTGACTCTCTCTGTGCTGTTTTACTTTTAATACATTAAAAAAGGAATGCTTCAGCGTCTTGAATACACATATTTAGCGGGTTGATAAAGATAGTAGAAAACAATTTTATATTCAGCTCTTCTTTTGAAAAGACTTTAGTCTTCCTACATAAAAATTAAACCACATACAAACATTCATAGAAAAGATAGTGATATATTTCCTGCCAGTTGTCAATCTATGTCCCATTATTTTCAAAAGAAACAGCATATTGATCGGTAGAAAACAATGCTAATTGCCTTTTTTATTTAGTCCTCTTGAGATGATATGAACAAATGTATAATTGAACACACGTTATTTATGATTTACAAATCTTCAGGTGACTTTAACATAGAACAAACTATCTTTTTAAGTTAAGTAAGCATCTTCTAAATAAATAATATTTCCTTAAGATAGTCGTAAAAGTTCCAAACTATTAACCAATAAAGATATATAACATATCTCCGTTAAAGAAATAGTGACTGCTAATTGATTTTGCTTTGGTTGGGGTGCTATAAATAGCCTATTAACATCAATTATGTATCTTTGTATGTCTGGACCCGTCACACATGGTAATATATATATAAATTTTGAAAGTATATAAGAGTCAAACACGAAGGAAAAAGTGGACTGAGTCGCCTGTGCTAAAGGAAATCGAATTTGCCATACGGTTGCATTACGATTAAACCAAAGCGAGACTGACTACATATACGTTAGATATATTAAAAAAAAAAATATTATTTTACGAAGCGTCGAGAAAATTTAAATTTGCATACGGTAGTTGCGATTTCGAT